>OY769906.1:18085800-18110800 GCA_963669185.1 Dyspetes luteomarginatus
GAGAGAGAGAGAGAGAGAGAGAGAGAGAGAGAGAGAGAGAAAAGGTGGGATAAGGATAAGAAGAAGAAAAAGAAGAAGAAGAGGAAGAAAAAAAAACAGAAGAAGAAGAGGGTGATGCGGGCGCTCGTGCGAGCACCAGCGCGTGCGTGCTGCATCGCCACGGAAGCGAAGAGTATATAGTGGCCGCATGCCGCGCAGGTGGCCTTTTCCGCGCCCACCTGTATCACTCTCCTCTCACTCGCTCTTCTCCTTCACACTCTATCCTTTGAACATTGTCGTTTTTCCGTCTATGGTAAAGCAGCATCTCTCAAGAACCCCGAACACTCCCGTGAAGAAGAATTATTTACTCTTATAAATCGACTAAAAACTTGCACTTAGTTACATATCTCACTGTTGGAGCACCCATAGATACAAATGTTCAGGTCAAATACGCAAATTAAGTGTGAAACATCTATAATTATATATAGTTATTATATATATATATATATATTATATATAGTTATTATATGTATATATATTATATATAGTTATTATATGTATATATTATATATAGTTCTTATATATTATATAATTAATTATATATAAGTATATATAGTATAATATATCTCTGTGTTAACATCTATAATTAGCGTTAGCTCATAAGTTAATCGCAGAATTCTCAATAAACTCTTCGGATCTCGCCTTAATTTCTATAGATTTTGTACACAATCGCTGCGTCAAATGAAATGGAAAAGTTAGAGTATAAATACTAATGTAGCTTTGATTAGATCCATTCGTCCATTGAGGGGAAGAAAAATCGAACTCGTTCAATCGTCTGCCCAATAATAAAATTTTATTTACGCAATCAAATATTTTGCTTTGATCTAAAAAATTAAAATAATAAAAATAAAATATAAAAATTAAAAAAAAAAAAAGTGCTCAAGCGAATGGTAAAATATTTTAGAGCCATAAAAAGTCGACAGTATATTGAGGCGATGAAAAATCGAACTCGTTCAATCGTCTGCCCAATAATAAAATTTTATTTTCGCAATCAAATACTTTGCTTTGATCTAAAAAATAAAAATGATTCCATTTCTCGATTTACCTAGTAATTTTTAGGCATTCATAGCTAGAGGAAACACTGCTCAAGCGAATGGTAAAATAATTTGGAGCCATAAAAAGTTGACAGTATATTGAGGCGAAGAAAAATCGAACTCGTTCAATCGTCTGCCCAATAATAACATTTTATTTTCGCGATCAAATACTTTGCTTTGATTAAAAAAATAAAAATGCTTCCATTTCTCCATTTACCTAGTAATTTTTAGGCATTCATAGCTAGAGGAAAAAGTGCTCAAGCAAATGGTAAAATATTTTGGAGCCATAAAAAGTCGACAGTACTCGTTTAATCGTCTGCCCAATAATAACATTTTATTTTCGCAATCAAATACTTTGCTTTGATCTAAAAAATAAAAATGATTCCATTTCTCGATTTACTTAGTAATTTTTAGGCATTCATGGCTAGAGGAAAAAGTGTTCAAGCGAATGGTAAAATATTTTGGAGCCATAAAAAGTCGACAGTATATCGAGGCGAAGAAAAATTGAACTCGTTTAATCGTCTGCCCAATAATAACATTTTATTTTCGCAATCAAATACTTTGCTTTGATTTAAAAAATAAAAATGCTTCCATTTCTCCATTTACCTAGTAATTTTTAGGCATTCATGGCTAGAGGAAAAAGTGTTCAAGCGAATGGTAAAATATTTTGGAGCCATAAAAAGTCGACAGTATATTGAGGCGAAGAAAAATTGAACTCGTTTAATCGTCTGCCCAATAATAACATTTTATTTTCGCAATCAAATACTTTGCTTTGATTTAAAAAATAAAAATGCTTCCATTTCTCCATTTACCTAGTAATTTTTAGGCATTCATGGCTAGAGGAAAAAGTGTTCAAGCGAATGGTAAAATATTTTGGAGCCATAAAAAGTCGACAGTATATTGAGGCGAAGAAAAATCGAACTCGTTCACTCGTCTGCCCAATAATAACATTTTATTTTCGCGATCAAATACTTTGCTTTGATTTAAAAAATAAAAATGATTCCATTTCTCGATTTACTTAGTAATTTTTAGGCATTCATGGCTAGAGGAAAAAGTGTTCAAGCGAATGGTAAAATATTTTGGAGCCATAAAAAGTCGACAGTATATTGAGGCGAAGAAAAATTGAACTCGTTTGATCGTTCGCTCGATAACAATATTGTTAAGGCATTGAAGAATAACGAGCATTGACACAAATCATTGTACACAAACGCTGCGTCAAATGAAATGGGAAATAGGGTTACAGTATAAATATTAATGTAGCTTTGATTAGATCCATTCGTATATATACGATCAGAGAGATTGAAAAAAACCCAAAGGAATACACCTTTGACTAATTGTGTATGAAATCCATTGAAAATCCAAGTAAAAATTGATTCATTTGATCCTATGACGCGAGATTTTACTTGCATTTGCATTAATTACGTAAAGCTCATCTTCTGGGGTAAAAAAAAAAGAAGAGACCGCAGGTATATCGAACCAATAAAAAAAAAAACGATTCGGAGGGGTTAAGGACTCGTGCGTGGCACGCGAACGCAATGAAATCCGTCCAGAAAGCGCAGCCCATATTGGGGGAGGCTCTCATCCGCTAATACCCCTGTCGTGCTGGCTTTCCTCGACACGGTCTCGCGCATTTACCGAGTACGAGGATATATCTTCACCTGCATGACATATGGTGTCTGTTTTAGGTATACAGCGATGGTTATAGTTTAGCGTTCCCATATATATATATATATATGTGTATATATATATATACACGCGTATTGGTATATGTACGAGGCGAGCCGGACGCCGTTGGCACGCTGAGGGATGGTCGTTGGCCCCTCAAAAGTGTAGGGCCAAACGGGGGATGGGTCCGTTGCATATCAGGCCCACCCCCAAATAATCCGCCGGGGTTAATTTGTAGCGCATCCCATGGTGCTCTTCTTTTCCACCCGGTACGCTCTCTCGCTTCATACCCCTCGATTCTGACTTCCGGTACTTGACCCTCCATCAGCGAGGGGGTCACGCACCGTTGAAACCCACTTTTCATTCTGTCTTTTCTCTGTTTTTATTGTTTTTTTTTTTTCTCGTTTCGTTTTATCTTGCCCTCTCTTCGCGCATATAGACTGTGATCGTGCATCAAACCCACCCTAGGAAAAATCGCAGACACGGTGATTCACCCGTATGAAGATTCACAGAGCTTTTAGTGATTTTTTTTATCTGACGCATATATTTTATATATATGATTTTTTGTCATCGACGATCATCCTGTTTAAGCCCCCAATGCTGACAGATCGTAGAAAAATTAAGGTACGATAAATCCAGCCCAATCCAACCCAACTGGCCCAACTATCCCAACTGGCCCAATTTTAATGATTTTTTTTATCTGACGCATATATTTTTTATATATGATTTTTTGTCATCGACGATCATCCTGTTTACGCCCCCAATGCTGACAGATCGTAGAGAAATTGAGGTACGATAAATCCAACCCAACCCAACTGGCCCGACTATCCCAACTGGCCCAATTTTAGTGATTTTTTTTATCTGACGCATATATTTTATATATATGATTTTTTGTCATCGACGATCACCCTGTTTACGCCCCCAATGCTGAGAGATCGTAGAAAAATAAAGGTACGATAAATCCAACCCAATCCAACTGGCCCAACTATCCCAACTGGCCCGCTTTTAGTGATTTTTTTTATCTGATGGATATATTTTTTATATATGATTTTTTGTCATTGACGATCATCCTGTTTACGCCCCCAATGCTGACAGATCGTAGAAAAATTGAGGTACGATAAATCCAACCCAATCCAACCCAACTGGCCCAACTATCCTAACTGGCCCAATTTTAGTGATTTTTTTTATCTGACGCATATATTTTTTATATATGATTTTTTGTCATCGACGATCACCCTGTTTACGCCCCCAATGCTGACAGATCGTAGAAAAATTAAGGTACGATAAATCCAGCCCAATCCAACCCAACTGGCCCAATTTTAGTGATTTTTTTTATCTGACGCATATATTTTTTATATATGATTTTTTGTCATCGACGATCATCCTGTTTACGCCCCCAATGCTGACAGATCGTAGAAAAATTGAGGTACGATAAATCCCACCCAATCCAACCCAACTGGCCCGACTATCCCAACTGGCCCGCTTTTAGTGATTTTTTTTATCTGACGGATATATTTTTTATATATGATTTTTTGTCATCGACGATCATCCTGTTTACGCCCCCAATGCTGAGAGATCGTAGAAAAATAAAGGTACGATAAATCCAACCCAATCCAACCCAACTATCCCAACTGGCCCAATTTTAGTGATTTTTTTTATCTGACGGATATATTTTTTATATATGATTTTTTGTCATCGACGATCATCCTGTTTACGCCCCCAATGCTGAGAGATCGTAGAAAAATAAAGGTACGATAAATCCAACCCAACTGGCCCAACTATCCCAACTGGCCCAACTGCCCCAATAACTGGCGTTTACGCAAATTTATTGTCTCAGGGCGATGTTTCGGTAACGGAAAGTCAGTCATTTATGTAAAGCTCAAAGTGCCATTTTTGACGTCAAAGAGAGCTGGAGGATAATTATGTTTAGCCAATTACGCAATATTATTGCTAATGAGATGATTAGGTTATTAGAGGACGAATTAGTAGAATTATTCAGACTTATGCAGGGGCGTGTAAATAAGTTAAATCACATGATACGAATGCTCAACAAGTAGAGAAAAATCAAAGTGTCATTTATTTTGACGTGAAAGAGCAAAAGGATAAATGATTAGCCATTTACGCAGGATGATTGCTAATGAGATGATGATTAGGTTATTAGAGGAGGAATTAGTAGAATCATTCAGACTTATGCAGGGGCGTGTAAATAAGGCAAATCACATGACACAAACTCTGAACAAGCAGAGAAAATATAAATCGGGCCCAAAAAACTGCATTTAAGAATGCTCAAAGTGTCATTGTTAACGTGAAAGAGAGCTGGAGCTGGAGCTATGATTGCTAATAGGATGATGATTAGGTTATTAGAGGAGGAATTAGTAGAATCATTCAGACTTATGCAGGGGCGTGTAAATAAGGCAAATCACATGACACGAACTCTGAACAAATAGAGAAAATATAAATCGGGCCCAAAAAACTGCATTTAAGAATGCTCAAAGTGTAATTTATTTTGACGTGAAAGAGCAAAAGGATAAATAATTAGCCATTAATTAGCAGGATGAGTATCGTAGGTTACACTAATTAGTAGAATCATTTACAACCAGAGTTATGCAGGTGAGTGTGAATGAGGTAAACCACATCGCACGAACGCTAAACAAGTACGAAAAATATAAAATCTGCGAAAACAAAACTGCATTAAGAATGCACGTATAATGTGATGATGGTCGAGTTCACGGTTGTTAAACGACATGATAAAAAAATCATTCCTAAAAGGCTAGTCAACCATAAGCACTCAGGCAGCACCCGCAGTCTGCATTTTACTCGTGATCAAAGACAGAATTTATTAATTTTTAACTGCAATGGAGCGAATTTTAATTTGTAACGTAAACAATTTTTACCATTCCGCGTTTGGAATCTTGCTCAGATCTTACATGTTTGTACCGCACCGTGACTTTCTCTCGCGATTCCGATCATCCAAAATGATCGGTAATGAAAAAAAAAAAAAAAAAAGCCCACATGCCAATATTGCCTGAGCAACGACTGATCTTCCGTTTTAAACCAATTATAAAGCGGGTTTTGACGATATAAGGATACATAAATTAATGAAAATTGTTATGAGTTCTTTCATATTGAAGGAGAAAAAAATAAACAAAAAGAATCTTGTGCAATAAACCATTCGAAACACCTGGTCTTTGCGACTGCAATTTTAATTTGTCAGCGAGCCTTGTCGCAAAAGGACTTTACCACTTTCACCACCCATCCTTTTATTTCATCGCTGAATTATATTCGAGTAATTACACGAAGACGAAACAACCGAAACGTACGTGATAAGCAAGAGCTACTCCCATTAATTCCCTGTTAAATGAAACTCAGTGGATAAATCATGCATTGTGATAAATTTATAGTGGGCAAAGTGTGCAACGCTCGTTCAGATACCTATGCATTTTATTTATTATTATTCCCATCGTCACTCACTTTACATCATTTTATTTTTCTATTAAAGTTCCTTGCTTTGATGTACGAAATATAAAAATGCTTCCATTTTTCGATTTACCTAGTATGTTTTCAGGCATTTGGCGACTTAAAACTAAACACTAAACACTGCTCGAGCGGAAGGTATAGGATATCCTAGAGCCATAATTACTTGACAGTCCATTGAGGCGAAGAAAAATTGAACTCGCTTAATCGTTCGACCAATAATAACATTTTATTTTCGCAATCAAATAGCCATAAAAAGTTGACAATATATTGAGGCGAAGAAAAATCGAACTCGTTCAATCGTCTGCCCAATAATAACATTTTATTTTCGCGATCAAATACTTTGATTTGATTTAAAAAATAAAAATGCTTCCATTTCTCCATTTACCTAGTAATTTTCAGGCATTCACGGCTAGAGGAAAAAGTGCTCAAGCGAATGGTAAAATATTTTGGAGCCATAAAAAGTTGACAGTATATTGAGGCGAAGAAAAATCGAACTCGTTCAATCGTCTGCCCAATAATAACATTTTATTTTCGCGATCAAATCCTTTGCTTTGATTTAAAAAATAAAAATGCTTCCACTTCTCGATTTATCTAGTATTTTTTAGGCATTCATGGCTAGAGGAAAAAGTGCTCAAGCGAATGGTAAAATATTTTGGAGCCATAAAAAGTTGACAATATATTGAGACGAGGAAAAATCGAACTCGTTCAATCGTCTGCCCAATAATAACATTTTATTTACGCAATCAAATACTTTGATTTGATTTAAAAAATAAAAATGCTTCCATTTCTCCATTTACCTAGTAATTTTCAGGCATTCACGGCTAGAGGAAAAAGTGCTCAAGCAAATGGTAAAATATTTTGGAGCCATAAAAAGTTGACAGTATATTGAGGCGAAGAAAAATTGAACTCGTTTAATCGTCCGCTGAATAATAACATTGTTAAAGCAATGAGAATAACGAGCATTGACATAAATCAGTCGTTTAATGTGACTGAGTTGGTGAAGCCATAAAGTGGATTGAGTATGAGAAGTCTGAGGTTGGAAAGACGCGAAGGATAATACAAAGAAATTGGGGGCGAAAGAGATGGCCGATCGATCAACAAACTGCAGCATTTTGCCTCTGGGTCCAGTCTCGTCGGGTTGGTAACGAAACGAGTATAACATGTCCCCCACTCCACAATAAAAGTGGCAGCAGAGGCGACTTCTGGAATGAAAGTTTACACGCCGATTTTGCGAGGCAGCCTCCGGGGTTACCACAGGAGAGCTTCCGAGGCATCCGAGTCTCTAAAGAACATAAGGAAGAAAGGAGAGAAACGAAAGACGAATGTTTCCGCTAGGACTTATTTGGCCGAGATGCCAGCAGGCGGCTCATTTGTCAGGTGGATGAGGAGAAAGAGTACGCGTCGAGCGCGAGACCCTTGGGATTGTAAGCATCCCAGAGATCTCACCAGTTCGTGGATCTGTGATTCGCATGGCAAGGCGAGCGCAGCTTTTTCCCTCGACGGGGAGACTTTTGTCGTCTAACTATATATAATTTTTTTTTCACTCCACTGTTCTGATAATTCGATTATTTTTAAACAAAAGCCTATTATTAAAAAAATACTAAAATACAAACCAACAGTAGTTAACGCGTGGCTAGGGTGGTCATCGGATTTAATTTTAGAAAAATTATTGAGGAAAGAACGAAGGTACTCTTAAACCTGAAACGATATATAAATTGGAATAACGCAAAAACATACTAAAATACGACTGAAGTAACTCAAAGGAGGTGAGGTAGTCCGAGTAACCAAAACACGTTTCAGGATATTTTTCTTTGAGCTCATACAGACGTACAGGAATTCAGTTTTTGTGGTCTCAATGCGGAGCTTCCAACTGCCATTTTGAAACACCCTTAGACCAGAACACTTCCTTTGGTTTCAAATATTCTCTCTCTCTCTCTCTTGCTCACTTTTTCCGTCCCAATTGCGGAACCAAATAACCCCATGCAAAATATAGGATCGAATTTTTCTGCATGATTGACGATGACTTCCTCCGGTTAGAGACATCGCGTTTTACCTCACATTGTGTTTTCGTAACAAAGTAAAAAAAATCGTATTATTGGGAGACCACAATGATTGTAGATTCAAAATTCGTGTATTGCTGAATTGCTTTTGCTGTTATTAAAAATTACTAAAATACAAACCAACAGTAGTTAAGGCGTGGCTAGGAACGAAGGTACTCTTAAACCTGAAACGATATATAAATTGAAATAACGCAAAAACATACTAAAATACGACTAAAGTAACTCAAAGGAGGCGAGGTAGTCCGAGTAACCAAAACACGTTTCAGGATATTTTTCTTTGAGCTCACATAGACGTACAGGAATTCAGTTTTTGTGGTCTCAATGCGGAGCTTCCAACTGCCATTTTGAAACACCCTTAGACCAGAACACTTCCTTTGGTTTCAAATATTCTCTCTCTCTCTCTCTTGCTCACTTTTTCCGTTCGATTCGATCCTATATTTTGCATGATTGACGATGACTTCCTTCGGTTAGAGACATCGCGTTTTACCTCACATTGTGTTTTCGTAACAAAGTAAAAAAAATCGTATTATTGGGAGACCACAATGATTGTAGATTTAAAATTCGTGTATTGCAGAATTGCTTTTGCTGTCATTAACGCTTTTATAATTGAGCTCTGTGTCGCTGTGATGGTATTGCTGGGTCTCATCTGAATGAGAACAAATGAGAACATAAATCGGAAGATAAAAATAAAATGTAAATTATCCATGGAATTTTATACCCTTGGGAGCTGAGCAGATCAAGAAACTCTCGAGCAATTATCGAGTACTTGATTATCTTTTTGGACCACCTGACTTGACGGTATGTCCATGTGTATATACGTCCCATTGTCCTGGCCGAATCGAAGAGTCAATATCGAGCACGCACGAGGTAAGTTTTTTTTTTTTTTCGGACCATACGGCGAACTATCGAAGCGACCACCTACCAACAAGTTCCTTTTTTTTTTAATTCTTTCATCGCTCCCCTTTATTTCCGTGCAAAGAAACAGCGAAAACCTTCTTGTTAGTTTGGACTTGATGCATTTTTCACAATGACGAATTCTCCGAAAACAAATTGGCTAATTAAATAATTGCTCAGAGATATTAAATATTTTAGGATTTTGTACAATGACGAATTCTCCGAAAACAAATTGGCTAATTAAATAATTGCTCAGCGATATTAAATATTTTAGGATTTTGTACCAGGATGAATTAATTTTATAGTCGATGTTTTTATTTTTTTTCAGGATATCCAAAAAAATTTATTTTGATTTTTTCTTCCTAATAAAAGAAAAACTTACAATATATTTTTCAGGGTTCATGCAAACTTGGTATATTACATTTTCCATATAAAATTCATAATGATATTTTACTGCTTGGCTGGTTTATCAAATTTATTATTAAAAGTTTTGATTTTTTTTTATCAGATCGTTTTATTTTATTTTATTTTATCATTCAAGTTAGCTTGAACGGTTTTCTTCGTTTATAGTTTGTAGGCGTTTATTGTGGTGCATCTCCAGGCTCTTAATTAATAATAAGAGGCAAGAAGCTTTAACACGTGGCATACGATATACACAAAAAAGCAATGGGCGGTTGAACGATGTCAACCGTTCGAAGATCGATCTATCAGTGAATAACGATTATGGTATTTCCTTCTATATTCTCGTAAAATTTCAGACTGGTTGGCCAGAAGCGCCAGAAGCACGAATACCGTCTGGCGTTTCTCTACGAATCCAACGTGGCTTGGATCTTACTTTTAAAAATCACCAATAAACCTTACAGCTTTCAACAAAAAAAAAAAACTTTTTTTTTTTTCTTTAATGTCACGGTTTCTGGTTCGTATTAATGAATTGATCCGACATAATATGATAGAAGGCTTTGATAAATTTATGTGCTATTAATTACTGAATTTAAAAACATTTAGATTTTAATGTTTAATTAAATATTTTCTCGGCATTTAATCCAAATATTATTTTTTCAACTATCCCATATCGATAAAATAATCTGAAATCATTTTAACAGTTATTGATAAATTTATGTGCTATTAATTACTGAATTTAAAAACATTTAGGTTTTAATGTTTAATTAAATATTTTCTCGGCATTTAATCCAAATATTATTTTTTCAATTATCCCATATCAATAAAATAATCTGAAATCATTTTAACAGTTATTGATAAATTTATGGGCTATTATATACTGAATTTGAAAAAATTCTACAGATTTACAAACCACTGTGTATGCAATAATGAAATATAATTTAACATTTCATTATTTTCCAACAAATATTATTTTTCTTCATCAACGAATATCATTATATGGGAGAATTTGAAAAAATCGTCGATATAATGATATTGACTTGACTTGTGAGGGGTTGTCCCCTCAATAATGAAAGTATATTCGTGGTTCAGTCGAGGTTAATCCCAGCCAGAGGATCAACATGGAAAAAATACGAGACGAACGGGAACGAATCATCCTCCTTTATTCTCTCCTCTTCTCTCCCCCCCCCCCCCCCCGACCCTCCCCACGCTGGTGCTGGTCCAATTAATGTACCACATGACGTTTCCGACGAACGGATATCGGGCTGGGCCCGAGGGGGGTTCCGGCGAACTAGAGAGGGACCCTTCGGTCAAACGCCCTTTCCATCCACGCACACACCCTCCTCCGTCTAATCTATAAGAGCGAACGTTCCCCAAGTTAATTGCTAATCACGCGCGCGCGATCTTTTCATCCTCATCCCCCCACTCCTCTCTCTTTGCAAGCCAAAAGCCACACGTGGGGGATGAGCGTTCTACGGGGATATTACTCTGGAAACTTGGATTTTTAATCTCACGTTATTATTTCACGTCTCGTTATTATTTTTATTCACTGCCAAACCTTTGGCAATAAATTTCGATAATTCAATTGAAAAATTTCAATGAGTAAATGAAAATAAATAAAAGAACCTCGTACTTAGCACATTTTATATTGACCAATCTTGAAATGTTCTCGAAATGTTTATATATAAAAGGTAAGAAAGGGCAATAATGAAATTACAATAAAAAAACTCCAATGAAAAAGAGACCTTAAAATATATTTGAATTATGTAGAAGTTTTTGCGATCTATTCATCCTCATCCCCCCACCCATTTTTCTTCGCAAGTCAAAAGCCACACGTGGGGCATGAGCGTTCTATGGGGATATTCCTGGAAACTTGGATTTTTAATCCCACGTTTTTATTTGACGTCCCGTTATTATTATTATCTACTGAAAAATAATTCAATTAAAAATTTCAATGAGTAAATGAAAATAAATAAAAGAACCTCGTATTTAGCACATTTTATATGAACCAAACTTGAAATATTCTCGTATATGAAAGGTAAGAAAGCAAAATAATGAAATTACAATAAAAAAACTGCAATGAAAAAGTGACCTTAAAATATATTTGAATTATATAGAACTTTTTGCGATCTATTCATCCTCATCCCCCCACCCCTTTTTCTTCGCAAATCAAAAGCCACACGTGGGGCATGAGCGTTCTATGGGGATATTCCTGGAAACTTGGATTTTTAATCCCACGTTTTTATTTGACGTCCCGTTATTATTATTATCTACTGAAAAATAATTCAATTAAAAATTTCAATGAGTAAATGAAAATAAATAAAAGAACCTTGTATTTAGCACATTTTATATTGACCAAACTTGAAATATTTTCGTATATGAAAGGTAAGAAAGCGCAATAATAAAATTACAATAAAAAAACTCCAATGAAAAGGAGACCCTAAAATATATTTGAATTATATAGAACTTTTCGTCAAAAAATATATCTTCGATATTATTATTAAAAATATTTGATATGCGAGTTGGGTCAATAAAGTATGAAAGGATAATCGTAAACTTTTATAAAACAAGCCGGAAGTATTCTTCTTCTTCTGTTCTATAACCGTTTGCTTCGCAGGTTGGGGAAGCCTTGATCCCTTGCAGCAGCATGGCAGCCACCAACGATGGTACGTTTGTTGGCGAACGCGTGCCATGTGGCGAAAAAAAAGGAAAAAAAAAAAAACGAAAACTTTTATTTTCCCCCATTGAGGATTTTCCAGCTTGCATCTGTAATTAGAAAGACCTCGAGAAATATAAACATAGCGGTACCGTTAAGAGTTCTTGATGGTTTTTTGGCCACTCTGAGCATCATTCGAACCGTTTTGCAAGAGGAGGTCATTGTTTGCGGGTGTGAAATTTAATTCTTTACATTCATTCATTTCCGGCTGTGGATCAAATAAGATCTGGCATTGAAATTATTATCTGAATAAATTGACGTCTCGTATTTATTTGTGCTCAGAGGGACACAATGTTTGATTAAAATTTACATGGAATGGACGTTTAGGTGGAAAGAGGGAAAGGAAAAAAAAAATAAACTTATTTATTTGTGATAATTTTCGTAAGAGAATTGTGGGATCCTTTTTTTTAATTCGATACATGTGACAGTGAGAAGATTGAAAAAATAACGTTTAGAATAAAATAAAATATATAATATAATATAAATATTGTGTAATAAAAATTATATAAAACCAGTACGTGATCGCACCATACGCAAAATAGAATCTATATATATATATATATAAATTCTATTTTGCTTATGGTGGTATATATATAAATTCTCTTCAAGATGCGAGAACCAATACGGGACAGATGCTAACTTCTCTCATAGCATGTGTTATATTTTATGTGTCATTTTCTAACAAGCCCGATATAGAAGGACTTGTCCACATCCTGATGGCAGTTGCATCATTGAGTTTGCTTAACCGGAGAATTGAGAATATATGTATAGTTAACGCATAGTGAGATATTTATTGAAATGCTGGTAGGTGAACGTTCGAGTGATGATCTACGATAAAGGCTCAAAGACGATGGTTAAATTTGGGTGAAATTAATTTTATTAATTTTTATACCCATACTAAGTGAATCTTTGTCGAGTGAGTTCGATAAAAACGGATCTCATAAATTTTATATCGTGTCTATCAAATTATGGAATTCAATAATTTACGTAATACTAAGATGCTAACTTCTATCATAGCATGTGTTATATTTTATGTGTCGTTTTCTAACAAGCCCGATATAGAAGGACTTGTCCACATCCTGATGGCAGTTGCATCATTGAGTTTGCTTAACCGAAGAATTGAGAATATATGTATAGTTAACGCATAGTGAGATATTCATTGAAATGCTGGTAGGTGAACGTTCGAGTGATGATCTACGATAAAGGCTCAAAGACGATGGTTAA
Source organism: Dyspetes luteomarginatus (assembly GCA_963669185.1). NCBI lineage: Eukaryota > Metazoa > Arthropoda > Insecta > Hymenoptera > Ichneumonidae > Dyspetes > Dyspetes luteomarginatus. The sequence continues at coordinate 18,099,309 of OY769906.1, forward strand.
ATTTCGGTGAAATTAATTTTATTAATTTTTATACCCATACCAAGTGAATCTTTGCCGAGTGAGTTCGATAAAAACGGATCTCATAAATTTTATATCGTGTCTATCAAATTATGGAATTCAATAATTTACGTAATACTAAGATGCTAACTTCTATCATAGCATGTGTTATATTTTATGTGTCATTTTCTAACAAGCCCGATATAGAAGGACTTGTCCACATCCTGATGGCAGTTGCATCATTGAGTTTGCTTAACCGGAGAATTGAGAATATATGTATAGTTAACGCATAGTGAGATATTTATTGAAATGCTGGTAGGTGAACGTTCGAGTGATGATCTACGATAAAGGCTCAAAGACGATGGTTAAATTTGGGTGAAATTAATTTTATTAATTTTTATACCCATACCAAGTGAATCTTTGCCGAGTGAGTTCGATAAAAACGGATCTCATAAATTTTATATCGTGTCTATCAAATTATGGAATTCAATAATTTACGTAATACTAAGATGCTAACTTCTATCATAGCATGTGTTATATTTTATGTGTCGTTTTCTAACAAGCCCGATGTAGAAGGACTTGTCCACATCCTGATGGCAGTTGCATCATTGAGTTTGCTTAACCGAAGAATTGAGAATATATGTATAGTTAACGCATAGTGAGATATTCATTGAAATGCTGGTAGGTGAACGTTCGAGTGATGATCTACGATAAAGGCTCAAAGACGATGGTTAAATTTGGGTGAAATTAATTTTATTATTTTTTATACCCATACCAAGTGAATCTTTGTCGAGTAACCACCTTTGGTACTCGGTGAGATTGATAAAAACGGCTCTCATAAATTTTATATCGTGTCTATCAAATTATGGGATTCAATAATTTACGTAATACTAAGATGCTAACTTCTCTCATAGCATGTGTTATATTTTATGTGTCATTTTCTAATAAGCCCGATATAGAAGGACTCGTCCGGATAGAAGGACTTACCAAGTGAATCTTTGTCGAGTAACCACCTTTGGTACTCGGTGAGTTCGATAAAAACGGATCTCATAAATTTTATATCGTGTCTATCAAATTATGGAATTCAATAATTTACGCAATACTAAGAAAAATATGTCGAGTACAATCGATGATTAATTAATTCAACCATATCTTGATGCTTTTTACCAACAGTGGAAAAAGCTATCTGAGCTTTATCTATTTGGTTCATCTGATTGAAAAAAATTACGTGTCGGAAGCAATTGGGAATATGTTTCCTTTGTTCCTCAAAATAGAGCGCGTATTTGTAACCCATCATTTTCTATGCCCCCTCGTAATTCACGATTTCTAAAATTTCTCGGAAAATTGTCCTGTCGCGTTCTCGCGATCGTTCACATTAATTTGAGTAATTTTATTCTTTTTTCATCGGACGTTCTGTCGAATGAACGAATAGTTGATCGAAAATAATATCTGATGACAATTCCGAAATTCCGAGTACTCTTAGTGAAGTTAAATATTAATCGTATATTTATAATTAAATTGGCTTGCCTCGCGTGACTAATTTTTTTATCGACATGAATAAATTACGAACGTATCAATTAATATCATTTTCGATAAAAATTTGCATTAAAAATTAATTTCGATGAAACAAAAAGAAATATTATTCAGACATAAATTTATATACGTTTAAAAATATAAATTTTAACGATATTCATCGAAAAATTATCACTACTGCAGTTTCAAACGTGTATAGAGATTTTATTATGAGAAAAATATTCGACGATATATACGCGTACATATGAATAAATAAGAGAGCCATTTATAACTTTTTCAGCTATTTGGAATATTCAGTTGAATTATTAAATTGTCCTCTCAGCTAAAATAATTATTACAGAAAGTATAAATTTTCGTTATTCCCTCTTATTTATTTAATCATAAATTCCCGTATCCTTGGGGAAAACGATTATATAATCTCAATGAAGTATGAGCCACAAAACCGTTGCCGATCATTTATGAAAATGACTGCGATAAAATCACCCTTCCCTGCGGGTCGAATCGTCCTACCCCTACTCTGTGAAATGGTCTCGTATTAATTTCAAGTCACGAATATACACTCGGCAGAAAAGGGTTTATGGACAAATATCGAGAAGATCTCGATTTATACTAAAGTTACTTTAAACTTGCAATTGGCCAAAAATATATTTCGCGAATTGTTGATACAGTGGATGCTTTTTAAAAATTCATCATTATTATCTCGGCACATCAGCATGCAGTGTTAATCTATGATTAATTTTCGATTTTCAGTCACGAATTATAAACCTAATAATTTAAATACTCGTGTACATCGATGGATTTTTTTCTAAGTCATTAACTTTTGCGAATAATTTGTAACATAATTTTTTTTAAATCCTGGCTTCGAATCAATACAATCGATTTACAAATTTTTAAAAAATTAAACGTTAACGAAAATATGACATTTTTTTTATAGAATTAGAAAAAGGGAAATAAATAAAAACCGTTAGAAAATGTTGATTTTTCCTCGTGCTTTAGTTTTTCGAGACACCCTGTATTACACGACAGACGGGGCTATACGGACTATTCGGTCGAAAGCCCCAACTGTCTCGTGGCACAGCACGCGTCGCCACGTGGCCAGGTAAAAAATAAAAAGCCCTCCACGTAAACGAGAACCGCTTCTTATTCACCCTCGCGCCCTCGTCGTACTCCCTCCTCGAGTGTCCAATCCCTCGATTCCATCAGGAAAAAAAAAAAAAAAAAAAACTAAGTACAACACGTTTGATGTCACTGGGAAAAATAAAAAGATACGACGAGGCAATGGAAGAATTTATTTGTCTCCTAACGCAATATCATCGGATTATCGAAATCATTGGGTTGTAATTATTCGCCTAATCCAGCCTGATCCAATTTCTCCAAGTATTTTAGCTCGTGCAATTTTGTTTGTCAGAACTTTTTGGGTATGTCAGCAGTCTTGAGTTATACGTCTAACCGATTTGAAATGGATTCTGAAATGATTTCTCTCCCCTTTTTTTTCTTGTCGTCACAACTTTCCCAGCCGCCTCGAGTTACTGTAATGGACAAACTTCAACAGTGTTTGATTAGGATTTTTTTTTTTTCCAAGTTTGTCGAACGCCAATATGATCTTGATAGATTTTTTATTTACGTGATTAATTAACCATTGAGCTGTACACAGAGTAGTGGATTGATGGATATTACATCAGCGATTCTCACATTTCTCAAGTTACACCCAAAAGCCTACCAAACCCTATACATCTCCCAAAAGAACTTATCCAAATGAAAATTGTTGCAACGATTTATTTATCTACATTTTTTTTTTTTACAGTAGAGGGGTAGAATGCTCTTGAATTATACTAAATATGAAAGAAAATATGGGTGAGGAAATATTGATCATCTGAAATAAACAAAATTTCCTGTTATCTTTATAACGGGTAAATTTATCTATGGGGTGTGTTAAAAGACTTTTTAAGAAAAATCATCAAGATCCGTTGCATCTTCGAGGCCCCCGGATAAGGTGGTTGGTCCTTTGGGGTACGAGGATCTCGGGAATGGCATATGGCGTCTCCAGTCAAGCCAAGAGCACAACGTGCGGGGCCCCACAAAACGACTTGGGCAGCGACAGATGGCGCGGTGGGGCAGCTCTCTTACAGTGCATAACCGTGCGTTGCATCTTTGTTGCTTTATTTGCCGTCTAACCCGCTTGCTTTCCGGCAGCGAATAGCTCGTGCCACAGATTACCAATGTTTCGAAAAAGAGTGAGGTGGCCAACAGTGGTGTAGTGGGGCGGGGGGGGGGGGGGCAGGAACCCAAGGCAGGCTTATATGAGAGAGAATAAAGGTGGCAACGAAGAAGAGGAATCATCTACATAAGAATGAAGTACAAATGTGCGTCTGAGGTCAAGTAAATACTCATAGATACTGACAGACATACATGTAGACTCGTATGCATGGGCACTCGCGCGGTTACTCACACAAACACCGGCTGAGAGTCATGGTTACTCACACAGACATTTGCAACGATCTCAAGTAGTTACTGGGACATCAGACACTCGCACAGTTATTGATGCAAGCACTTGCAGACACTCTACATCCATCACTTGGCAGTTACACAGTTACTGACACAGAAACTCACATAGTTACAGACACTTACATAGTTACAATACTCACATAGGTGCAGACAGTCGCATAGTTACAGATCCTTACATAGTTACAGACACTTACATAGTTACAGACACTTACATAGTTACAATACTCACATAGTTGCAGACAGTCACATAGTTACAGACACTTACATAATTACAATACTCACATAGTTACAGACACTCACATAGTTACAGACATTTACATAGTTACAATACTCACATAGTTGCAGACAGTCACATAGTTACAGATCCTTACATAGTTACAAGCACTCGCATAGTTACAGGCCCTTACATAGTTACAATACTCACATAGTTCCAGACAGTCACATAGTTACAGACACTCACATAGTTACAAGCACTCACATAGTTACAGACACTCACATAGTTACAGACACTCACATGGTTACAGACACTCACATAGTTACAGACACTCACATGGTTACGGACACTCACATAGTTACAGACACTCACATAGTTACAGACACTTACATAGTTACAGCCACTCACATAGTTACAGACATTCACATGGTTACGGACACTTACATAGTTACAGACACTTACATAGTTACAGCCACTCACATAGTTACAGCCACTCACATAGTTACAGACATTCACATAGTTACGGACACTTACATAGTTACAATACTCACATAGTTGCAGACAGTCACATAGTTACAGACACTCACATAGTTACAGACACTCACATAGTTACAGACATTCACATGGTTACGGACACTTACATAGTTACAGACACTTACATAGTTACAGCCACTCACATAGTTACAGCCACTCACATAGTTACAGCCACTCACATAGTTACAGCCACTCACATAGTTACGGACATTCACATAGTTACGGACACTCACATAGTTACAGACACTTACATAGTTACAATACTCACATAGTTGCAGACAGTCACATAGTTACAGACATTCACATAGTTACGGACACTCACATAGTTACAGACACTCACATAGTTACAGACACTCACATGGTTACAGACACTCACATAGTTACAGACACTCACATAGTTACAGACACTCACATGGTTACAGACACTCACATAGTTATAGGCACTCACATAGTTACAGACACTCACATAGTTACAGACACTCACATAGTTATAGGCACTCACATAGACAGTCACACAGTTACTGACGAAGAAACTCACATAGTTACTCACGCAAACATTCGCAGATAGTCATATCACCTTGCCACGATCGCACATAGGCACTCACACAGTTACCGATACTGACACACGCCCTCATTGTGAGGGAGCGAAAAACTTGACTCAACCCAGGCCAGTTACATATAAAGCAGATAATTTTTTCTCTATTCTTCTTTTTCTCCGCTTCCTTTATCCAATTATTTCCATTCCATCTTTCTAAATTGTTCTTTTTTTTCCTACCACATTCATCTGTGGTCTCACCACAAAATATTATATTGCAACTTTGTATGAAAAAAGGTAACGTGTAAGCGCCAATGAATCCTCCGAGAACTTGACTCGTGAGTTCAACCACCTGTCATCGACAGGACACGCCATGGCTCAGCTTTACATTTACATTTTGGCTCGCTTTGGAGAATGCGAGCCAGGAAAATAGGCTCGTGAAAGAAGAAGAAAAGGCAATACATAACGCTTGATCTTATACGATGGGGGTTGCGTGCGAGACGTTTTCTCTCTCTCTCTCTCTCTCTCTCTCTCTGTCTGTCCGTCTGTCTCTCTCTCTTTCTTTAGGGTATGCACGCGTGACTTGTGCCAAGCAGATTCGAGGAATAACAGTAAGTGGTCAATCACAGGTTATCGAACCATGCCTCCACCAGTCGTTGAACGTGTTGCGCGATTTAAAAAAAAAAATAATTTTAATGAGAAAACTATTTCGCGTTTAATGATATTCGACCTTTTCGTATTTTTTACGTCGTGTTTTTCCCATATTTGATAATTTTTTTTGTTTTATTTAATTTTCAAAAAAATAGCTAGATGTTGATGAGCGTGAAAAAAATGTCAAGTTTTTCCGAATATCGAAAAAATCGAATGTGAAAAATAAAAAAAATATTCGAATCAACCAAGGATAATGGCCAATAAATGGAGAGGCATTACGAGAACGTTTTTCCCTTTTATGTATAAGAAGATTGTGGCACCTGTACCCTCGGTGCATTGTGAAACCTGTTGCCCTTGGATTTTATGATTTAAGATCCTCGCCTCTATTGTCCCTAACTAATACAAAAGATTTTTTTCTTTTTGCTTTTCATAATATTTTACAGAATTTTCTTTGGATCCAATGAATTCCGCAGGGTTTCACGTCAATGGCGACCAATTAGCCAGTGTTATGTAAACTAGTATTGTGACCGAGTAATAGAGGGAAAGCTCGGGAATAGGATAAAGGAACGAAGAGTTTGCATCGAAAGAGTGAAACGAATTTTCATAAATCCATTGACATAAACTCCAGGGGTTTGGAGAAATTTTTGACGTATTCCAGGGCCAGAATGCTTTTTGTATTTCTTGAGAGACATTTGAATTTCTTATAAGTCCCTGCCATCGACGGCTCTGCATTCAAAAGACCTCACACATTCGGCCATATTTTCTTTCTCACAAATTTTGTATTTATATGTAATTTTTTTTTTTTTTTTTTTTTTCACCGACGAATTCTCCATTATTCGGGTCAAAGTCATTTTTTTATGGCCTCCAATATTGAACTTGAATCACACCGGGGCCAAAAAGCATCCCTTTATTGAAACTCGTAAAAGAATTGTATTTCCTTTCAATGTACAATTTTGTTTGATCTTCTTTGTAGGCATGAGATGCTATTTAACAACGAATGAAAATTATGAAAAAAATTAAGTACATAAAATTTTTTCAAGATTGTATGGATAGTTTTAAACCACCGGAAGTCCTTTTTTTTTACGTTTTTTATGCCACCAATTTCCAAAACACGCAAAGGGACTCGTCGGAATATTCATTTTGTTGCTTTAATCAACATTTGTACACACAGTTTGCCTTTATCGATGTCTCACATCGATTAATTGTCAAACAATGACGTTTGTGAAAATTTTATGATTTCGTCGAGATTTTATTGATTTTTATCACAATTGAAAAAATCAATATTTATTATCTTTTTGGACCTTAAATTTTGCATTTTCGCCATAGAGTTTTTTTTTTTTTTAATTACAACTCTATTTAATTTTATGTTAAAAAGAAGAAGAAAAAAAACTATTGATCGATCATCATGTAAAAAAATGGCGCAGTTCATCCCGAGTGTTTTGTCGTTTCCCACGATGATGAAAATAATTTGAGCATTTATCTATTTATATTCCCATCCTAACAAGCTCACCTGGTCACCGCGACATCGTTAATCGTTTCAATAAGTCGTTTTAACTTAGCCCCGATCGTCCGGGTGTCTGTCTTTCTGAACGTTTAGCTTCTTTCGTAATCCTTGATATGCGGGTTCCCGGACATCGCATTCTCATTTATTCGGCCCTTTTCATACTTCATTTCTCTTTCTCTCTTTTATTTTTATTATTCCATTATACGTTATTTTTCGTCGTCTGCATATCGCACAATATTGCCAGGTTCACACGCTCCATTGAGTTTCCTCGTCTTTCTCACCACAGTCGAATAAAGAAAAAGCGAATTGGAGTGACGAAGTTACTTAAAAAAAAATGAAAAAAAAAAATTCTCCATTACTATGGGTACACCTGCTAAGGTTTGCATATAATTAAACGTGCTCGGCGGGAATTCTTTATTTATTGTATCGGTAGACAAGCAAAGTTCCGACATACCGTGGGCAATATTATGTACGAGACAAAAACCCATGCATATTCAGGAACGCCTCATCGGCGTTTCTCCCTTTGCTGAAATGAGATTGTTACTTAGGATACCATATTGACCATTTCCGGGACTCGATCATGCCCATTAAAGATATTTCATTCGTATTCTCGCGACAGTCTTTCCTAGATGCTATTTTTTTCAATTTAAATCTATCGTAAGCATTAATTTAGATCTTATCTTACGAAAAAAAAGACGATAAATTGTGCGTTATCGCTTCGTTTTTTTATGCTTGGTAAAATATTTAAAAATTGTTTGATATCCACATTTCAAGATACAGGAAATAAAAATAATTCCATTACCTAGCATATACGGTAAAGTGAGATGCAAAAATATTTTTGGATCTCAATGATCCAGCCAACAAAATGGAAAAATATGAAGTTGTATTTGGGAAAAAGTCATAGTACTTGTCTGACAATGGATCGTCATGAAAAAACTGTGAATTTTTTTATGCTTGGTAGAATAATTAAAAATTGTTTGATATCCAAATTTGAAGATACAGGAAATGATAATAATTCCATTAACTAGCATATACGGTAAAGTGAGATGCAAAAATATTTTTGTATCTCAATGATCCAGCCAACAAAATGGAAAAATATGAAGTTCTATTTGAGAAAAAGTCATAGTACTTGTCTGACAATGGATCGTCATGAAAAAACTCTGAATTTATCGCTTCGTTTTTTTATGCTTGGTAGAATAATTAAAAATTGTTTGATATCCAAATTTGAAGATACAGGAAATGATAATAATTCCATTAATTAGCATATACGGTAAAGTGAGATGCAAAAATATTTTTGGATCTCAATGATCCAGCCAACAAAATGGAAAAATATGAAGTTGTATTTGGGAAAAAGTCATAGTACTTGTCTGACAATGGATCGTCATGAAAAAACTCTGAATTTATCGCTTCGTTTTTTTATGCTTGGTAGAATAATTAAAAATTGTTTGATATCCAAATTTGAAGATACAGGAAATGATAATAATTCCATTAACTAGCATATACGGTAAAGTGAGATGCAAAACTATTTTTGTATCTCAATGATCCAGCCAACAAAATGGAAAAATATGAAGTTCTATTTGAGAAAAAGTCATAGTACTTGTCTGACAATGGATCGTCATGAAAAAACTCTGAATTTAACGAATTGATCGTTCTCACTGTCTCTCGATTTAACGTGTGCTGGGATTAGAAACAGGAAGTTTTGGATTCATAGATCGGATAATTCCTTCAATCCATACGCAGACGATAATAAGATATGCGAGTATCACGAATAGCAGTTTTATTGTATTCCTGTTAAGTGGATTCGCATAGATTACGTAAAAAAAAAAAATTAAAGTAAACTGTATTTGGGTCCGATGAGAAAATGTTGTTTTTGAAATAATAATGAATCGAGTCAACAGAGGATAATACAAAATTAGGATCGGGAAGGTTTCACACTGGTGTTAGTTGAACTGAACAAAGGTAGGATAGAGAGAGAGTGAGAGAGAGAGAGAGAGCAAGCATTGAAATTCATCCACTTTACACTTTGAGGACCAATATGTTACGCTTTAGGGCCACAAAGCGAAGAGAATTTTCTCCGAATATAAATACATACAATAGAATTTTCTAATACGGTTCGACCCACGTGTTTTCTTACTTTTTTCGTACACGTGGGACTTATTTATTTTACTGCTGCATAGCCGGACTTTTTTTTTCTGCCGACCACGTGAGTACAAAAGTGCTAACGGTCATTCGGTTTAAAAAATGAAACTACTTGAAAACAGTATAGTGGGTACTTCCTGATGATGCACCTGTGAGAAAGGAAAAGCCAACACGTGCTACATCGTGTACTGGTTAATCGGTGTGGTTACTTGTTGTCAGGTGTACATTTTAAATGACAGTTACATAGTCAAATTATAATGGAACACTTGTACACTTGGCAGGGAACGTAGATAAACTTTTTTGCCAATATTAGCGAATTATCTTATTTTCTTTCTGCCAGTAAAAAAATATTTTATTTGATAAAAGTACGAAGATTATTATTATTGTTATTATTATTTTGATCCTTCAATCAAATAAAATATATCGAATAAAAACGTAGCCTGACATACATAATTCGTAAAGCTTCATGAATGTTTCCACTAAAGCTCTATGGACCCTTCGACTTTTTCTTTTTTCAATAAAAAAATATTTTATTTGAGAAAAGTACGAAGATTATTATTATTTTTATTATTATTTTGATCCTTCAATCGAATAAAATATATCGAGTAAAAACGTAGCCTGACATACATAATTCGCAAAGCTTCATGAATGTTTCCACTAAAGCTCTATGAACCCTTCGACTTTTTCTTTTTTCAATAAAAAAATATTTTATTTGAGAAAAGTACGAAGATTATTATTATTGTTATTATTATTTCGATCCTTCAATCGAATAAAATATATCGAGTAAAAACGTAGCCTGACATACATAATTCGCAAAGCTTCATGAATGTTTCCACTAAAGCTCTATGAACCCTTCGACTTTTTCTTTTTTCAATAAAAAAATATTTTATTTGAGAAAAGTACGAAGATTATTATTATTGTTATTATTATTTCGATCCTTCAATCGAATAAAATATATCGAGTAAAAACGTAGCCTGACATACATAATTCGCAAAGCTTCATGAATGTTTCCACTAAAGCTCTATGGACCCTTCAACTTTTTCTTTTTTTAATAAAAAAATATTTTATTTGATAAAAGTACGAAGATTATTATTATTGTTATTATTAATTTGATCCTTCAATCGAATAAAAACGTAGCCTGACATACATAATTTGTAAAGCTTCATGAATATTTCCACTAAAGCTCTATGAACCCTTCCACTTTTTCTTTTCATTCCACGTATGGTAGTAATTGATGAATCTTATCGGGCATGTAATTTTCAAGAGTCTCAAATTTCCATTCCATGTCGTTAAGCAGCACCGGGCGTGATTAAAATCGATCGGCTTTCACAAAACGATCTTATCAAAAAAGACCTATCAAGAAAGTTTCAATGTTGAATCTTCATAACGGCCGCGCAGGAGAGATTCTCCCAATATTTCTCTTCATCTTCTTCTTCGTTTTCTTTCCTTCATTCTCGCTTTCACTCGACGCTTTCGCGAGGTACGTGTGCGTGTATATTTGCGAGATGCAGACGGTCTTTTCCTTCTTTCGCGTGCTTTCTTTTTCAACTTTCTGGACGAGAGAGAAAAAGAGAGAGAGAAAGAGAGAGATGACCATTGGAGGATTTTGCTTCCTCAGCATCTCGAGAGAAAGAGAGAGAGAGAGAGAGAGAGAGAGAATCTTGAGCGGCAAGCACACTAGTTACAGCTTGCTGTGCTGGGTAATGACACCTTTGGCTTTTACATGATACACCGAAGCTGTGCGGCTGCATTGCTTGTCGCCGAGTAATTCTTTGATTCGACGTTGCGCCTCGAGGCCTCTGCCAAGATACCAATGATTCTTTTTTTTTTTAATTTTTTTTTTTTTTTTTGACTCGCCGCGCACACGAGCAGACGTAATA
>OY769906.1:18115800-18207526 GCA_963669185.1 Dyspetes luteomarginatus
TTGAGAAACTTCGAAAAGCTTTGGGGTAACCGAGTTTCTCGCGCTGCACCTGTACTGCTTGGGGTTTGCATTCAAGCGTGATGCCGATAAGAAAAAGAGCGGCAAAGAGGGAGCGGGCAGGGGGCAGGGGGGGGGGGGTAAAGCACAAGCGCGAGTGCGCGTGCTCACGGGCGAGTAGCTGATCGGTCTTGCCCTATCATATGAGCGCGCGAGTTACTAGAACGAGTTCGATCGAAGCGGGGGGGGGGGGGGGGGGGGATGAAGGGGACGTTAACGAGGCGCTACCGCGTGGCCACATCCCGCAACTAATGGGAGGTTTTCCTTTTCCATTGGGGTTATACACAGTCCGGGTGAAGCGATTACGATCAGACTCGCGTCGTAAGACACGAGAGTGGCGCGTCGCCTCGTAACCCTGAGACGTTCACCCGCCTGCGCCTTAATCGGTACAAACGCGTGCGCAGGTGTAAAACACCCTATATATCTATATATATATATATACATATATAGCTTGGGAATCCAGTGGATATAGATGGGAAAAAGGTAACGATCACCGCGATCGAGTACACCGAGTTTCGCGTGTGCACGGGCGAGCCGGCAAAAGAACCTCCCGTAATTAGATAACCAATTACACAATTATCATTACCGGTAAAACGCGACTCTGTCGTTTATTCGCGGACATTTTTCTCCCTCTTTACGATTTCAAGAGCGATAAAACCAGCGACAACAATCTCCTTTTAATGTCGCTTTCGTACTTTGGCTTTTCTTATGTATATAAATTTTTATAAATTATATCAAAGATCGTTCGCTTCGATTTCTTATTCATACAATGTTTATCGCAGAAGAATCATGAGCCATTTTTTTTTATTTTACTGAGCTCGTTAATTTTAGCAGCGAATACGCGACATCGGATATATAAAATTGTTGGGTCATGTTTAATATTATTATTTTTTTATGAAATATATAATGCTGTCAGAAATAAAAGGATTTGAAAAGATTATAACAGATAGTTGCAGTCAATTTTTCGCATGTGCGAGTTTCAAAGAGAACGTAGGCATGGATAACGATACGTTCAAGTTCCATTTCGCATATACGTTTTCATAAATTGTATCAAACAATTTCTTATTCATACAATCTTTATCACAAAAATTTGCAGTTATTTACTGAACTCGTTAATGATTGTTGGGTCATGTTTAATATTGTTATTATTTTTTTATGAAATATATAATGCTGTCAGAAATAAAAGGATTTGAAGAGATTATAACAGATAGTTGCAGTCAATTTTTCGCATGTGCGAGTTTCTGAGAGAACGCAGGCATGGATAACGTTCAAGTTTCATTTCGCATATTTTCATAAATTGTATCAAACAATTTCTTATTCATACTTAATCACAAAAATTTCCAGTTATTTACTGAACTCGTTAATCGCAGTAGCGAATACGCGAGATCGGATATATGAGATTGTTGGATTAGATATGAAATTATTGTATTGTTCCATGAAATGTATAATGGTGATAAAAATAAAAGCAGTTAAGTGATAGTCACTATCAATTCTTCCTGGCTTGCAGGCTTAAATGACATATGAAATTATTGTATTGTTCCATGAAATGTATAACGGTGATAAAAATAAAAGCAGTTAACTGATAGTCGCCGTCAATTCTTCCTGGCGTGCGAGCTTGAATGAGCAAAGCAGGGAGAATAGAGAGGGATGGAGACGATACGTTCAAGTTCCATGGACAAGAAATTGTTCGATGAAAGGGTTTTCTAGGCATTTCCGTTCATTCAAGACACGAGGAAGACCCAAAAGTACAGTACCGAATAGGTGAGACATGAATGAAGTCCCGAAAAGTAATAGAGATACAAGGGTCTTTAATTGAAAACGATGCTTCGATGCAGTAAACTCGATAATTGAGAGTTGGAAATTCGAGGAGAAACGAGAATTGGTTTTTACTTACAGACACACCTTCCCTCTTGTATTTTTCTTTCACCCCTTTGGGTCATGTGACGTTAACGCGCCACTTGAATGAATGTGAATCGATGCTGAAGGACTTTTTTTTTTGCTCGTCTTCACAATATAGCTCAAGTACACTGACCGTATCCAATCGAGCCTTTGTGGGCAAGAAATATTTTCAGGATGATTTAATGAGCGAGAAACTCCCTAGAATCGTGGACCGAAGTTTTTGCTTCGAGCTTATATGAACTCTTAGCCATGATAAGTCACGTGATTTAAGCGCTAAGGTTGCTTCGTTCACCCTGTACTTTGATGTCGTTAACGGTAACGCCTCGCGCGCCAATAATTAATTTCTCCCCTTCTGAGCGGCAATTTTTATTTTTCTTCTCTTATATAGGGCGCAGATCCGTTTATGAATTTTTTTTTTACCCTCAAGGCATTCTCATCACGTTGTGTGATGGTCGATTTATATTTATCGCGACTGCCACGAGTATTGATATTAAGGGCAATTTACACACCCAACGGCTGTAACATTCTTGGTAAATTTACGATCGAAAAACAACTCGATCGATTGATTTTAACGATTTTTCACTACATATCCGCACAAGCAAATCAATATATTATTACAAACGTCAATGGGCACCTCATCAATTTTCATGATCCTGCTCTATACGCTGATGAGAATTCACTTATTTTTTTTTTTAACTGCCATCACAAAATTAGATCTTCTCGAAACGACATTAATTCAGGAAGTTATTTTCGAGATCATAGCCATTGATTTTAATACCAAATCAAATTTATTTTATCTCTCGAGGATGCACCATCGAACAATTTTTTTTTTTTCGATTTCAATCTGGCTGGTTGAATTTAATAAAAATGTTCAATAATAGGGTCGAAAATATTTCAACGATTTTTTTTGAGAATAAAGCAAGATTTATTGTGTGTCGTCTGCCTGTGTTTAAGCTCGAATTTTTAGTCGCCAGCTCGATCTCTACTTAAAACGGTCGATTGAAGGAACTTTAGGTCGAACTTACGACTAAAAGTTCGGGGCTTGGAGTGCGGAAAGCGTGCGAGACCGGTAACGGGAGGGCCTCGTTCGTGACTTTTGATCGCCGCAGGCCATCTGGATAATTGGGTCGAGTATATTATAACTGGTAATTGATTCTGTGTCCTTTAATGGACGGCAGACGCAGGAATGCAAACTCTCATCGGCTGGACCTTCTTATGCTCGAACGATACTTCGTCCAATGGGTCCCAAAAAATGCCAAAGTGTTTATTCAAGATATTTTCACGTAACCCACATGTTCCTCATCCACATATGACCCAAAAACCGTAAAATCAAAATTAGATTTTTATTTGGAAATAAATTTATGTGATTTTCGATGGGAGCTTCAATCAACGTGCTCGAATGCAGACCAAAAATTCTTTCAACGAAAAAAGGCAAGTTTTCAATTTATAATGAAGCCCTTGTGAGACAAAAAAAATCTCCTTTTTGGGGTGCAGCCCCGAGCTGGTTTTAAATCGAACGAATTAAAATAATCCGAAAAGCGTTTAAGGAAACCTGCAGATTTCTCTTCTTCGATGACAAGAAAGAAGTTTGCTGGTGTCAGATAGTGAAGTTTAATGAAGTCCGAAGCACCAAAAATATATGTAGATCTTTTGAATACTTTCGCAGAGTATATTAGAGTAAATTCAACTCGGATCAATTGAAGTCCACCTTTCCCTCGACACGATCAACTCGCGTTACGAGTAAAATACACTTCTGGGCTTACTCCATCCGCCATCCCCATTCCATTGTCTCTACCATATATATATATATTTTTTTTTAGCACCAATCTAATATTTATACATATGTATATGTATTAGATTGGTGCAAAAAAAATTGCAAAGCACAAAACGCCATCGAAGAATTCATCATTTCCAGAACTCCCTAATTCTATGCCACCGGATAAGATGGCATAGAATTAATAGAATAGAACATGAAATGACATCTTTGCTGGATGAAAAAAAATTAATAATAACGAAATTCAAAGAACTCTGACGGTCATTGAACGAGGAAGAGAATTGTGGAATTTTTGCATGTTTTGTTTTTCAAGCAGTTCTTGTCGACGAATCATACCACGGATTCTCTCATTCCTCCATTGTGTCCTTGCATCAAAGCATTCAAGAGTAAGAGGTGTCCTAAGGCACTGAAGGCGAGAGTGGATTTGGGGTTTTTGTTCGATGGCGTGTCTGTTTTTTTTTTTTTTTTTTTTTCATTATTAAGGTCCACAAAATCGCAGTGACATTTGAATAATGCAAAGGACTGAAGCAAATGTAAAAAGGGCGGGAGGGGTTGGATGGTAAAACTGGTGCAGTCCTGAGCACGATATTACGAGAGAAGCAAACGCTACTACTTCTTTTACCTCGATTCTCCGGAGTTTGAATTCCACCACCTGTTCTGGCTGGACACAGCCAAAAGCTGGACGAGGTCTTTTTCTTCGCGCCGTTCGCCGTGCTGGGCGACGACCACCGTAATGAAGCCCTAAAGAGGATATGAAAAATCCAGCGTTGAATCGTCGCTGGAGAGCTTCGGACCGGTCGAGCACAAAAGAGCCACGCAAGGAGCCTGGACCAAATGGTATGAAACATTCTCTGAGTGTTCTGAAGTCTCATGAACTGGAAATCTTTTGGAAGACACGAAATTTGATATTCAATTTTACCATGGTCTCCTCCAGCCAAGGTTCATTATCCCCTAAGTTCTGAGCTCGATCTAACTAATTTATTGCATCAATCTATTTGTTCAGTTAATTTCAAAATATTAACGCTTTCTACGTTTAAGTGTTAGCAATAATCCACGTTTAAACGTACACTTGCGATGGAAACGTCGATTTTACCACGTTGATTTTACCACAGTCTCCTCCAGCCAAAGTTCATTATATCCCCTAAGTCCTGAGCTCGATATAACTAATTTATTGCATCAATCAATTTGTTCAGTTAATTTCAAAATATTAACGCTTTCTACGTTTAAGTGTTAGCAATAATCCACGTTTAAACGTACACTTGCGATGGAAACGTCGATTTTACCACGTCGATTTTACCACGTTAATTTTACCACAGTCTCCTCCAGCCAAAGTTCATTATATCCCCTAAGTCCTGAGCTCGATATAACTAATTTATTGCATCAATCAATTTGTTCAGTTAATTTCAAAATATTAACGCTTTCTACGTTTAAGTCTGAGCAATAATCCACGTTTAAACGTCGATTTTACCACGTCGATTTTACCACAGTCTCCTCCAGCCAAAGTTCATTATATCCCCTAAGTCCTGAGCTCGACCTAACTAATTTATTGCATCAATCAATTTGTTCAGTTAATTTCAAAATATTAATGCTTTCTACGTTTAAGTGTTAGCAATAATCCACGTTTAAACGTACATTTGCGATGGAAACGTCGATTTTACCACGTCGATTTTACCACAGTCTCCTCCAGCCAAGGTTCATTATCCCCTAAGTCCTGAGCTCGACCTAACTAATTTATTGCATCAATCTATTTGTTCAGTTAATTTCAAAATATTAACGCTTTCTACGTTTAAGTGTTAGCAATAATCCACGTTTAAACGTACACTTGCGATGGAAACGTCGATTTTACCACGTCGATTTTACCACGTTGATTTTACCACAGTCTCCTCCAGCCAAAGTTCATTATATCCCCTAAGTCCTGAGCTCGATATAACTAATTTATTGCATCAATCAATTTGTTCAGTTAATTTCAAAATATTAACGCTTTCTACGTTTAAGTCTGAGCAATAATCCACGTTTAAACGTCGATTTTATCACGTCGATTTTACCACAGTCTCCTCCAGCCAAAGTTCATTATATCCCCTAAGTCCTGAGCTCGACCTAACTAATTTATTGCATCAATCAATTTGTTCAGTTAATTTCAAAATATTAATGCTTTCTACGTTTAAGTGTTAGCAATAATCCACGTTTAAACGTACATTTGCGATGGAAACGTCGATTTTACCACGTCGATTTTACCACAGTCTCCTCCAGCCAAGGTTCATTATCCCCTAAGTCCTGAGCTCGACCTAACTAATTTATTGCATCAATCTATTTGTTCAGTTAATTTCAAAATATTAACGCTTTTACGTTTAAGTCTTAGCAATAATCCACGTTTCAACGTACACTTGCGATGGAAACGTCAGAAAAATATACTTTGGCTGTCGGATAAACGATCTTGATTACCTTTGAATGGAATATCTCAAGTTTCATTAATCAAAATTGTAACCCAAACTGTAAGACGTAAACTTTGAACTGAATATCCCAAGTTTTATTAATCAAAATTGATTCTGTATCATCCTCACAAAATCAAAGAAAGACCCCTACCTCGTGTCTTAGATTGCTAAATCATTCGAGCATTTTATAATAGGCTTAGACAAGAGATACTTGGATGAGATAAATGTCCAATCTACCAAATGGATCGAATCGGAGTTGCAATTTGGAGTAGAAAGTAATGTGACGCATGATTTGCAGGTCACGTGTCATGTTACTTTCCGCGCATTACCTGAGACCAGTATTCAGTCATTTCGATAGGGTTCGACAGGGATGACCCCTCTCCCTAATTGTCCATTTATTACCATAGGAGAGGATTTCGGTGATCCGATTTTATCCCATATATGAAGAGTCCCAGCTCCCCCCTTCCAAATGGGACATTTTAATAGTTTGCTTACATGATCATTTTAGGGGTGTCACACCCCTAAAAATAATCATTAGAAATGCACAAAATCGCATGTAGATTTTTTTGTTAAAAAAAAGGTTATCCTCAATTCGCGAATGAGACGCAATACTTTGGCGACGAGTGATGCGGGTTATCGCCTTGTGGACTCTTGAAGACAAATAAGCTAGATGCCTCATTACACCGGGGATCTTGTGTTGCCTTGCAAACGGCGCACGCCGAGTATGTAATTAATATACAAGATCGTCATATGTAATACGATCGACAGCAAGGAAAAAATAGCAAGTAAGAGCAGCAGCAAGATGGTGCATGATGCTTTTCATGCGTGTATGTTTGTATGGCTGCCCCCATTGACATCGAATCGAACACCGGTTCGCGGCATACCGAGCACGCGCCCGTAGGGGATTCTCAGCTCTTTATATTCACCGCTCAAAGGGCCTCTCCGGGGCCCTTTGGGCCTCAAGCCCGTAATTTACCGGCTCGATGGCTCACACCAATTGGGCTCACTAATTCCGTCACCGCAGAAGACTCGATTTTTTTTTCCTTTTTCTCATATCCGTATATGAAAAGTATCAACGACGGGGACTTAGAGAAATGAGAAAAATCAGTCATGATTGATTCTGTGAGTTAAATTATCACTAATAAATTTTTTCACTAGCTGTTTAATGTCATATAACCAAAAGGGCTTTCTCGTCAGTGTTTTCTTTGTAAAAATAGTTGGCGGTAAATTACCACTAATAAATTTTTTCACCAGCTGTTTAATGTCACATAACCAAAAGGGCTTTCTCGTCAGTGTTTTCTTTGTAAAAATAGTTGGCGGTAAATTACCACTAATAAATTTTTTCACCAGCTGTTTAATGTCACATAACCAAAAGGGCTTTCTCGTCAGTGTTTTCTTTGTAAAAATAGTTGGCGGTAAATTACCACTAATAAATTTTTTCACCAGCTGTTTAATGTCACATAACCAAAAGGGCTTTCTCGTCAGTTTTTTCTTTGTAAAAATAGTTGGCGGTAAATTACCACTAATAAATTTTTTCACTAGCTGTTTAATGTCACATAACCAAAAGGGCTTTCTCGTCAGTGTTTTCTTTGTAAAAATAGTTGGCGGTAAATTACCACTAATAAATCTTTTCACCAGCTGTTTAATGTCACATAACCAAAAGGGCTTTCTCGTCAGTGTTTTCTTCGTAAAAATAGTTGGCGGTAAATTATTACTAATAAATTTGTTCACTAACTGTTTAATGTCACATAACCAAAAGGGCTTTCTCGTCAGTATTTTCTTTGTAAAAATAGTTGGCGATGAAAAAAAATATGAATTAAAATAAAAAGTAAATGAAAAGATAATAATGCGACGAGTCATCGTGGCTAACTATTTATTCGATACAAACTCATGATATATGCCGTGTATATGCGTACAGGTATATATATATATACGATTGATGTGACACGTGAGTTTGGCGCAATTACAAAATGACCGCATTAACGGGCAGCTGCGGGGTAACGAGCCCACAGCACCAACAAGGATTAATTATCAACATGGCCACAGGTCTCTCGTTACTCAGGAGGATTCGCACTTTGTTACTCATATTTTATACGATGACATCAATCACAGTGCTCGAATATGTGTGAGTGTGTGTGTGTTAATTTTTTCTCATTTTTCTTGTTGTAGAATTCGTTTGTTGCCTCGTGATACTTTGTAGCCGATTTAAGGCCCATATAAAACATGACAAAATTAACAAAATAATTCGTTGAATAAAGTTAGTGAAACAGACGCTAAATCGGTGAGCAGCATGTGGCCAATATGTCGATATGGCTTGCCTCTGTAAGCCCAAACCTCGTTCTATAAACTCGGTCAAACATAACCATGCTCTCATGATATAGATCATAAAATTTGAGCCGATCACTTTGAATGCGTCGTAAATTTTAACGATGTCTAGTGTTCGTTTGGTGGGGAGAAACTTCTCGATGCCAGTGCCTTATGTCTCGAAATCTAAAACGTCATCTGTATATCTATATTTGACCAGCTTTGTATCGCTAATTTGCAAGAAGAGCCCATGTAAAAAAAGGGCACAAAAAAAAGTGATATGTTTTATTTTTTTGTCGCTGTAGCTTTATTTTCGTAAAAAAAAAAAAAAAAATCAGCTTGTAATGGCAGAACACGTAAAATTATGCAAAAAGTCGAAAAATCATATTTAGAAAAAAAATTATGTGCGCGTCTGTGTATTCGTATAAATATAATGATATCCAACAATTCAGAAAAATAGTATAAATTTACGATTTGTCGATTTGTGGTTCGATATATCGAACCATAAAATATGACGAAACTATACATTTTCTCAATATTCCCATTAGGCTTAATAACTGGATATAATTTAGGGCTCGATAATGGTAATTATAAATAAGGATAATTTATTAATTTTGCGTAAAAGTTGCTGTTAAAAAGTAGATTTTCACCCCTACCAGAACGTTATAGATATTCGAAAATCTCTAATTCGCTGGGACAATTAATGCTCCAAAATAAGTATTGAGGCTTCTTCCGGCAAGATCCAATAGTCTGAGACTTTCGATCGGTTCGTTTGCCTAAAATTTATGACTAGCATTGTTGCTCCGTTTTGAAATGTTAGGGAGTCATAATGAAGACGTTTTGTCGATTTATGACGAAACTATACATTTTCTTAATATTCCCACTAGTCTTAATAACTGGATATAATTTAGGGGTTGATAATGGTAATTATAAATAAGGATAATTTATTAATTTTGCGTAAAAGTTTCTGTTAAAAAGTTGATTTTCACCCCTTCCAGAACGTTAAAGATATTCGAAAATCTCTAATTCGCTGGGACAATTAATGCTCCAAAATAAGTATTGAGGCTTCTTCCGGCAAGATCCAATAGTCTGAGACTTTCGATCGGTTCGTTTTCCTAAAATTTATGATTAGCAGTGTTGCTCCGTTTTGAAATGTTAGGGAGTCATAATGAAGACGTTGATTGCGAGATGTTATGAGAGTGGTATTTTGTATGGCATTAGACATCTCGATTTTTACCTCGGGACAGCCCACGTATTGACTAATAGATGCCTATAAGAGAGCGATCTACGTTGCGAAAAAAATAAAATAAAAAATAAAATTGGCCGAGGTCGTGTCGTCCACCAAGTTTATCAGCATGTTCTCGTCTCGAGGAACCATCGAGCATCACCCAGAGGCACAAGGAACCCGGCCCTATAACCACCACTATCACGAAGAATCCTCTCTGGATGGATTATTACAACGGTACATGGACGAAATGGGCGGGTCAGCAACGAAATTGCCTCGTCCCGAGAGCCAAGTGCTGATTTAATTGATAGTCTAGCCGTGCCGGAATCTCAAATCGTATTCCCGCTTCGTTTCGGCAGTTCTCTTTTTTTTTTTTTTTTTTCCTTCGTCTTCCTCTTCTTCTTCTTCTTCTTTTTTGTTTCTAGATGGCCCACAGTGCGTGTGGTGATGGGTGCTGCTGCTTCGGCACGTCAGCTGTTGCCGAGCCGATCCGGTGAACAGAAGGTCGTTCACCGATCGCTAGAGCTTCACCAACCTTTTCGATATGGGGTATATATAAAAAATATATATATATATATATATAATTTATATATATTATATATATATACATATATATATATATATATATATATATATATATATATATATATATATATATGTAAATAAAAAATGGACAAAGGTAAACCAAGACAGCAGGAGTCGGCCAGTAGCGACCAAAAGGAACCATACGCTTGCCAAAAAACGAGTGGGTTCGCGCTGGCCATCTGAAGTTTGCCCTCATGGACAAACAAAAAGGGATGTATGAAGAGTAGAAAAAAAAAAAAAAAAAAAAAATTAGCCAAGATATATACGGACGGATGTGTACGGAGAACCCATGCTTCGACAGATAACACTTTAATGAAGTTCAACAAAGGCCTAAAAGATGATGGAGTGATGCTGTCGGGGAGAGGCCCGATAATTTTTCTGCCTTGAAAAATCATCGCGGAATAATGGACTGATATATTGCTTCATTATTTGCTTCACCTGGAAATGCCAGATGTGCACCTGATCGGGATGGAAGATGATTATCTCACATGGAGAGAAATGTTTTAGCTAAAATAGCAAAAATTTTGCTCCTCTAGTAAAACGTGTTGATTATGCAATGGATGCTAATAAACCATTTGCTATGATCGCAAAAAAATTTTTTGTAAGTTCATTCTGATATTGATTTGCTGTCCGAGCAAATGATTTTGCTTTCGTAGCAAATTATTTAAATCTAGTAGCAAATCCGAGCAAATGATTTCGCTTTCGTAGCAACAATGATATTGCTTTCGTAGCAAAAATGATATTGCTGTCCAAGCAAATTATTTATCTCTGGTAGCAAAACTGATCAGCTGTCTAAGCAAATAAATTTGCTGTCCATACTTTGCTTTTCTAGCAAAAGTGTATTTACTAGAATAGCAAAGTCATTTGCTGCCGGAACAAAAGAAAAATTATTTATTATTCCAGCAAAACCATTTCTCCACGAACAGGGAATAGAAATTACACCATAAAGGAGAGAGTAAATGCAGCAAAGGGGCAACAAGATCATTATGAGTGTACCAAATTTACTTTGACTTCCGGAATTTAGTTGTTTCAAAAGAAAAAGATTAATGAAATTTTTGCAAAATCCAAAATGGCTGCCTATAAGCTTTCTTATATTTCTTATATCAAAGAAAATGATGAAATTCGCCCAGTATTTGTTTAATTTTCACGAAGCGGAAGATGAAGCATTATACGATGGACCAATCGTGAAGGTATAATTGGTTGAGGGGTCGAATTTTAGACCCTAATTTCGAGCCTAAGATTGAAAGAACTTCAGATCGAATTTACGTAATAAAATTTGAGCCTAAATGAGTTTATAACTTCACGTAATCATTACACACTTCGTTTACGTGGAATCGCAGATGGCCCGATGGCTAAAATGATTAATAACGGTCATTGGATCACTGGAGCAGTAAATTTATCGCGAATGAGGCCTCCACGTGGTTAAAGTGATCGGGCGATTCGTTATCAGACGCGTGAAAGCGATCGAAAGCGAAAAGTGGAGAACGCCGTGCGAAATTCGAGGTTGAAGCTGGTAGGGCATAAATAAAAATTGGCTACCGTCTCCGAATGATACGGACAACCAGAGGCGGAAAAGCAACCAGAGACACAGCTGGACCGCGGCAAATGACAGCCGGCCAAAAATAAGATTTACGCCTTGCACAATTTCGCGCTTGTGGCGCGACCGAAAAATCCCCAAGACGATTCAGAAGATTCAGCCGAAAGTATATATTATATGGGCAAATAATCAATGGTGGGGACTGAGGCGACGCGAGCCTGGTCTCGCATTCGCGACCGGAAACGATCGGGTCTCTCGATAATTGCCCGTGGACACGCCCGTGGTGGTTTGCGTGGTTAGCATGAAAAAAAAAAAATATATATGATTTATAGAGGGCAATGCTACGCGGATCTGACCAATTTATTTTTCGTGCCCCATAACGCCCCGTACTTTCCGACCTCGTTTTTTTTTTTTTTTTTTTGTATTCTTTCTTAAACCCAATTATCGTCATTAATAATTCGAATAATCAAGCAATTGTACGTACGAGTTAATTTTTTTAGGTTCATTCCATCATGTGCTCATATTTAAAAATTTAACTATCCTGAGGGTGGTGGAATTTTTGAAGTTTTAATATATAACGAATTTATAATAATTCATCATACATTATTAGTAAAAAAAGACAGATAAAAAAAATGAATTTAACGAACTGAAATGAATTCACAACGCAATTTTAATGAGAATGCTAATGGACAATCATGGAGTTCCAATTCAAACCGGGAACTCGGTAATCTCCTCGATCATTTCCTGTCCAAAATGTGCGAGCATGTATCCTGTGACAATGTGGTAGATGCTCGAGGGACCACGGAGGAAGGAGAATGACCATTTCCGTATGGGCCACTCTTAATCCGATTCCTTAAGTCTTAAATTAATTCCTCGGAGCTTTACCCGAACGCGTGCCGAGAGATGTCGGGCTTTTTTTTATCGCTTTATACGGCATGTCTTCGGCAGAGAAAAGGTCGCATCAGGCCCTTTTTCGTGCCCCATAAGGCCCCGTACTTTCTGACCTCGTTTTATTTGTATTTTTTCAAATCAAACTATCGTCATTAATAATTCGAATAATCAAGCAATTGTACGTCCTCATTAATTTTTTTAGCTTCATTCCATCATGTGCATATATTTAAAAATTTAACTATCCTGAGGGTGGTTTGTTCAAGTTTAATTAATTTTTAGTTGTAGCTCAACTCACTACAACATCAAAATGTTGTGTTTATTTAGCAATATTAAACGTGAAGGTTCATAGGGAATTTTTGAAGTTTTAATATATAACGAATTTATAATAATTCATCATACATTATTAGTAAAAAAAAACAGATAAAAAAAATGAATTTAACGAACTGAAATGAATTCACAACGCCATTTTAATGAGAATGCTAATGGACAATCATGGAGTTCCAATTCAAGCCGGGAACTCGGTAATCTCCTCGATCATTTCCTGTCCAAAGTGTGCGAGCATGTATCCTGTGACAATGTGGTAGATGCTCGAGAGACCACGGAGGAAGGAGAATGACCATTTCCGTATGGGCCACTCTTAATCCGATTCCTTAAGTCTTAAATTAATTCCTCGGAGCTTTACCCGAACGCGTGCCGAGAGATGTCGGGCTTTTTTTTATCGCTTTATACGGCATGTCTTCGGCAGAGAAAAGGTCGCATCAGGCCCTTTTTCGTGCCCCATAAGGCCCCGTACTTTCTGACCTCGTTTTATTTGTATTTTTTCAAATCAAACTATCGTCATTAATAATTCGAATAATCAAGCAATTGTACGTCCTCATTTATTTTTTTAGCTTCATTCCATCATGTGCATATATTTAAAAATTTAACTATCCTGAGGGTGGTTTGTTCAAGTTTAATTAATTTTTAGTTGTAGCTCAACTCACTACAACATCAAAATGTTGTGTTTATTTAGCAATATTAAACGTGAAGGTTCATAGGGAATTTTTGAAGTTTTAATATATAACGAATTTATAATAATTCATCATAAATTATTAGTAAAAAAAACAGAGACAAAAAATGAATTTTACGAACTGAAATGAATTCACAACGCCATTTTAATGAGAATGCTAATGGACAATCATGGAGTTCCAATTCAAACCGGTAACTCGGTAATCTCCTCGATCATTTCCTGTCCAAAGTGTGCGAGCATGTATCCTGTGACAATGTGGTAGATGCTCGAGAGACCACGGAGGAAGGTGAATGACCATTTCCGTATGGGCCACTCTTAATCCGATTCCTTAAGTCTTAAATTAATTCCTCGGAGCTTTACCCGAACGCGTGCCGAGAGATGTCGGGCTTTTTTTTATCGCTTTATACGGCATGTCTTCGGCAGACAAAGGGAGAGCCCTTTCTCGCCCTCGAATGTAACGAAATGAATGCATGCATGGAAGGCTTATCGTTAATCCTCCCGGGATGAACACTTGGCAACCGAGTCCTTCTTGAGAAAAACATCTGCGCTTTAATTTTCACGTAACACACATATCAAACCAGCCACGAAAATAAAAAATTACATTACCGATCTCATCTCGTTGCAGCAAGGAAAAGCAAAAATAAATCATAATTTATAATAGACAAAGATAACTCGTATAGTTCGCGATCGGAAAAGTCACCACAAAAGAGTGATCGGCAGCGAAAAAAATTCCGCAGTCCATCACGATATATTAAAAAATATTTAATCAAACTTCACATGTTTCATTGAAACTTAAGAAATCTTATGAATTTAAGAAATCGTAATTAATATTTATTCATTACTGGGACTGTTCAATATATTTTTACTTTGAAGAAACACTAGTCGATTTCTTGTGCGACCGCCACACGACCACATTCACACAACGACGATTTTTTTTTTTTCGTTAACGGCAAGATCGTATTAATTCTCGTTCATTACGCTCACCGCAATGCCATATCGTGTTTCATTTCGAGTGGCTTTTGCGGTAGCTTAAGGGTGATTATACTACACGAAAAACCCACCACCCGGCCTCCGAGGCACACAGCGGTTTTCATTAATTCCTCATTTCATTTTTTATTTTTTGCTCGCTGCATGACACGAATTCTCCTTCACACCCTTCATGCACCAATTGTGAGATACGCGATGATTTTTGTGCAGACATATTTTCATCGGCCCAATAATGTGCCCGAGATTTCTTGGTGGGATTTTATGGTAATTTTTCCATCTCTTATTTATTACATCATCCTTTTGTAAAATAAATAGCATCATGAATTCTCAAAATTTCTTGACGCCACAATCCATTTTAATTGGCTAACGATATCGTGCTTGGCGTCGACCAACTGCATACTTCAGACCGTACTGACGAAAATGTCAAGAAACTTGGCTGACAGCGTTTGTTGTGACGAGTTTAGGCATTACACGAGAGAGTGACTGAAATGAAGGCAGACTTTCGTCTGCTAGAAGACCATTCTATAAATTATATAAAATGAACTCATTATTATTGCGAGCTCTAATTTTTTTACCACACTCTATCATGGATTTGCCACTTGTGAAAAAAATTCCGTACGCTAATCACCCCTAACAATTTTATAAAAATTATAAACGTACTGACGAAAATGTCGAGAAACTTGGCTGACAGCGTTTGTTGTGACGAGTTTAGGTATTACACGAGACTATGAGAGTGACTGAAATAAAGGCAGACTTTCGTCTGCTAGAAGACCATTCTATAAATTATATAAAATGAGCTCATTATTATTGCGAGATCTAATTTTTTTACCACACTCCATCATGGATTTGCCACTTGTGAAAAAAAATTCGTACGCTAATCACCCCTTACAATTTTCCAAAAATTATAAACTGATTATCTACCCATGCAAGTAAATACTGGCTATCAAGCCAAAAGTTCCGAAACTGGCCGCGAACGGTGGCGCTGCTTGCAATCAATTCATTTTCATTGTATATTATTTCATTGTATATTATTTCATTATATATTATTTCATTGTATATTATTTCATTATATATTATTTCATTGTATATTATTTCATTGTATATTATTTCATTGTATATTATTTCATAGACAATTTCATTGTACTTGTACATGCCGAAATTCATCACTCATCACTAGTTCGTGTTAATTCTGATTCGCATATGAAAGTGAAAAAATACGGATAAATGATCCAATAATAAATGAAAGAAGGTAAAACTGATATAACGGTAAATGCAAAACAATTATTTGAGGTAGTGTTGAGCTTCCGTTTGGTCATGGGTTCTGTGAAAGCCAATCGTCAAAGAGCCAATGTAATTATCGTACATGAGTTGGATGACTCCCTGGTGAAGCGTTATATATAGTGCTGGAAAGATGCTAAGAATCCGCTACTGTACTCACGCAAGACCGCATAAGAGCACAGGTAGCATTGTCGAGAGTAAATTCTTTGATTCACTCACACGTAAGCACGAACATACGCAGATTTATACCCAGTAGGAAGGGAGTGAAGAAGACGAGAAAGTGTATGGGTTATACATGGCACGGTGTGGCATTTTTTGGTCAGCAAGAAAGTTCGAATCGTACCACAGAACGTTTAATTCTCTCGCGACATCAATCACTACTTGTACGTTTGTCAGGTACAAGGGTATTTATGTATCGTTCTATATGTCGTTGTACATATAACCAGCTGACCAACAGAAGAAAGAGAGACTGACGGAGATACAAGTACGACGAAACGAGGCCAATGGCTTGAATACCTTTCTGTCATCGCTACTGTTTGCCTTTTCCGATTTCCCTCATCCCCACTCGCCTTAAAAACCTCTCTCTCTCTCTCTCACTCACACACACACCTTTAACGGGACATTTCCAATCAAGTTATAACCCAATCCATATATGAGATGATGGCTGTATAATCGTGTTAAAATAATTGTCGAGATATTTAAATTTATCCTTTATGAATATGGAGTTGAAGTGTAAAGAGATAAGCGCATAATTAACGAATCGATGTCACGATTCATTGGTCTCAATTATATGAGGGGATCATCTAAATTGGAAACGTGGATCATTTGTAAACGGGGACATTTTTAGTGTAATTTATTTGAGTTGTAATTGAGTATAAATACAATAAAAACTATAAATGTCCAATTGAAAGATGACTCAGGTTATCTAATAATCTGTGGGAAAATAAATCTTCAGATACATTCGTTATATATTTTTAATATTTTTAATGAGAAATAACTGAAGATTTGAAGGAACCAAGAGTCTCAAAGACTTCCTCAAGACCACTGTCATCGCCACTGTTTGCCTTTTCCCATTTCCCTCATCCCCACTCGCCTTAAAAACCTCTCTCTCTCTATCTCTCTCTCTCACACACACGTTTAACGGGACATTTCCAATCAAGTTATAACCCAATCCATATATGAGATGATGGCTGTATAATCGTGTTAAAATAATTGTCGAGATATTTAAATTTATCCTTTATGAATATGGAGTTGAAGTGTAAAGAGATGAGCACATAATTAACGAATCGATGTCACGATTCATTGGTCTCAATTATATGAGGGGATCATCTAAATTGGAAAAGTGGATCATTTGTAAACGGGGACATTTTTAGTGTAATTTATTTGAGTATAAATACAATAAAAACTATAAATGTCCAATTGAAAGATGACTCAGGTTATCTGATAATCTGTGGGAAAATAAATCTTCAGATACATTCGTGATGTATTTTTAATATTTTAAATGAGAAATAACTGAAGATTTGAAGGAACGAAAAGTCTCAAAGACTTCCTCAAGACCAGATGGCCCCTTTTCGATTACCATGAGAACCAAAAAAATTATTCAAATATCATTAATTTTAATCGTGAGAAACTTGAAAGTTCATCACAATCAAAAAATGGAAGAGAAATACCGCAATTTGGCGTGTACATCGGGTTATTAATTACATATATGTAGATAATTTTTGCAGTATGGATTGTATACGGAGGATTATTTTTCGACTGTTACCATCACTGTTAGCGAGCCATCATTGATTGAGAAGCAAGAAACCAGCCGTTGCTCGAATGAAAGCAAAAATGTATATCCAAAGCTGAATGAGCTAACGAACAAAAAGAATTTTTATTCTTCTCATCATGCCGAAGGAAATGAAACCGGAAAACAATGAAATAATGACGAAAGAGAACTCCACACTCGCATGTTAAATGTCTGCGGTTAACCAAGTTCAAAAATACTGGGTAATTTACAGGCTCTTTGAATAAATTTTCGATTAACGAATCGTGAGAAAGTTTTTATAGTAAAATAAATATTAAAAAAAAAAAAAAAAACAAAAAACGATAAAGATTTACATGTAACCTGAATTATTGGGAATTGGAATCATCAGACTAATAGAATATATTTTTGTCAAATTACTGGTTTTTGTATCTCAGTAGCGTGAAACTTTCCAAATAATTACTGCTCACGCGCAGGTGACATTGATGATATTCAGGTTTACCCTGATCGTTCCACTATCTGTTTTTCGTCCTCTCTCGGTTGACTTCCATGCACCTGACTCGGCTCGTCGTTATTTTGGACTTTTATATATATATATATATATATATATATATATATATATATATATATATATATATTACAAGCTTGCATAATAATCCGTGAGACATCACCCTCAAGCACGGCGTGTCTCTTAATCGATCGGGCTTTATATTATCTCGACACCCATGAGGCAAAGTGTCAATTAACAGGAATACCGGCTCACCATCGCTACTTGTTGGCCTTTCTTTATGCGGTTTTTTTTTTTTTTTTTTCATATTTTTTTCTTCATTTTACTTTTCCTTCTCCTGTACGTATCTCTGCATCAGTAAATTGAGCCGTGCCCCCCGGCCCGCACCAGGTATTCATCTCTCTTTAACGTCTTTCTCATCTGTACCACAACGTCACTCAAAGCGAAAAAAAAATCGATTTCGTGGAAATTTAAACGGTCAGTACAGTGAACGACGCGAGCTGCACACGTGGATAGATGATGATTTTATCGCAAACTCCAAACGTTCACCGTCGTTATTAAAAAACTGGGCCATGAAATCATATGCAGGATGAAAAAAAAAAAAATTAGCTGGATTTCTGATGACGAACGGGCAAGCCGAAAAGCCTTTGGGCCTTTGGGCTTGTCAGTTCAATGAATCTTGAAATAACTCAGTTTAAACCAGTGGAACAATTTGATGACTATTTAATTTGGATTAGGCTACGTTTTATTGGGAATTGGTGTCAACTTATTGGTGATTGGTAAATGCCAATTGGGACCGATTACAAAACGATTTGCGAAATGTCGAATTTGTTAAACCGGAAGCCCTGAAGATATGGGTCGTTTGTGGTATGGTAATGTCGAGTATCAACCTCGCGGGGGACCGGGAGAAATGCTCGCTGGAAATTGACGACCCGAATCATTCGCCGATTTGATCCAATTTATCGTCCTATCGATGAAAACCGAATTTTACCCAAATGGAAGTCTTGCGGGCAGAATGCAACGGAAACTCACAAAGTTGTTTCAAAAGGAAGAAACTTTGCCTGTTCAGAATATTCTCTATAGCTTTGAAAAAAAGAGAAACGCGTGGAAATATTTTCGGTGAAGGGTAGCCCAAACCCACTTACAGAAAACTGTAGCATCGCAGCTTTTTTTGTCGAGCAATGTTAAAACTCCCGTAACGGTAAAATTGCGTGCACCGAGCAAATGAGCATCGCGAATTTAATGTAACATTAAAATTGCGCCGCGCCTCCGTTATTAGCCTCAGAACGCATAAAAACCATTACTGATAACTCAATTAGCAATAAGTCAGAGTTGCATTTGGGCTTTGCGAGGTCATTCGGCCAGGCCGAGTCAGCTGCGCTCGATCAACCTGACCATTTTGATTTCTCGCAATAACTCGAGCACCAAACTGAAAATTGTTAATAATTTTATTGGATCCACCGAATTTTAATATTGGCCTACTTTTTTTTTCTAAGCCCAAAAGTCTTTTTAATCAAATAAAATTTTAACGGGTATAAAATGATACTTTCAAGTTTTCTCAAAATCCAGCAGGATTCAGGGCAGCAGGTACGTATATTGGAAACTTTCGTTCATCAATTGAATTACAAAAATTTACGAAAAAAAATGAGCTTCGCATGAAGGTATCATGAACGGTACATAATGACGATCTGTCGATGGGTGAAAAAGGGGATGAGGCAAGATTGCCGGTGAGAAAAGTGGGTGCGGTCGTGTCGTGACCAACACGCATATACACACACACACAGATACGGACTAAAGTACGGTTGTATATCTTCTCGATCGCACGCGTCGTTTGTGATCGTTATAAAGCTGCTCGGTTGGTCCACTTTGAATCGCGCGAATCCCATCGGGCTGAGGCACGACGCACCGCTGCGTACTCTGTCGCGTCATTCAGTAGTGGTCCAGGAGAAAATCGATGATCGCGCGTGCTACGTGCGTGCGTTGCAAGTGGAACGCGTACGCCTCGCCACCAACAACTGCCATGTGCGTATTAATTACCGAAATGTGCAGCTTCACTTCCTTCCCGAGATCGGTGTCTGTATGCCGAATAGCTCAACGACATGATACCTGCATCTTTGTTCGTATTAAACGTACGTTTGATGGTATGTAAGCAATGTACGTAGAATATGGATCGGTTTACCGATTCGGCACATTTGCAATTAGACATTTTATATAGCTCTACGGAAAAATCTCTACCATATTATTACTCTGCCAGACAGGAAAAGCGTGTGTGCGTTGCAAGTGAAAAACGCACGCCTCGCTGCCGACAACTGCCATGTGCGTATTAATTACCGAAATGTGCAGCTTCACTTCCTTCCCGAGATCGGTATCTGTATGCCGAATAGCTCGACGACATGATACCTGCATCTTTGTTCGTATTAAACGTACGTTTGATGGTATGTAAGCAATGTACGTAGAATATGGATCGGTTTACCGATTCGGCACATTTGCAATTAGACATTTTATATAGCTCTACGGAAAAATCTCTACCATATTATTACTCTGCCAGACAGGAAAAGCGTGTGTGCGTTGCAAGTGAAAAACGCACGCCTCGCTGCCGACAACTGCCATGTGCGTATTAATTACCGAAATGTGCAGCTTCACTTCCTTCCCGAGATCGGTGTCTGTATGCCGAATAGCTCGACGACATGATACCTGCATCTTTGTTCGTATTAAACGTACGTTTGATGGTATGTAAGCAATGTACGTAGAATATGGATCGGTTTACCGATTCGGCACATTTGCAATTAGACATTTTATATAGCTCTACGGAAAAATCTCTACCATATTATTACTCTGCCAGACAGGAAAAGCGTGTGTGCGCTGCAAGTGAAAAACGCACGCCTCGCTGCCGACAACTGCCATGTGCGTATTAATTACCGAAATGTGCAGCTTCACTTCCTTCCCGAGATCGGTGTCTGTATGCCGAAAAGCTCAACGACATGTTACCTGCATCTTTGTTCGTATTAAACGTACGTTTGATGGTATGTAAGCAATGTACGTAGAATATGGATCGGTTTACCGATTCGGCACATTTGCAATTAGACATTTTATATAGCTCTACGGAAAAATCTCTACCATATTATTACTCTGCCGGACAGGAAAAGCGTGTGTGCGTAGCAAGTGAAAAACACACGCCTCGCTGCCAACAACTGCCCTGTGTATATTAACTACCGAAATGCGCAGCTTTACTTCCTTCCCGAGATCGGTGTCAGTATGCCGAATAGCTCAACGACATGATACCTGCATCTTTGTTCGTATTAAACGTACGTTTGATGGTATGTAAGCAATGTACGTAGAATATGGATCGGTTTACCGATTCGGCACATTTGCAATTAGACATTTTATATAGCTCTACGGAAAAATCTGTCGCGTGCAAACGAAAAAATCGTTTGCACGCTGGCGAATGCCATTTTAGTATAAATACAACAATATTTTGTTCTCAGTGTGAGTATAAACTACCGAAATACGCAGACTACGTTGTAAATTGACCAAAAAGACGACAGCAAACTGTAGTGAGAAAGCGACATGGCAGAAAATTCGGTCATGGGCTATCAAATTATTTTACTCGAATTTTAATCTGGACGTGTTTAATTAAAAAAAGTGAAAAAAGTGTTTTCTTGACTGAGGCATCTATACGACTAAAGCGGTAGCCCGTGAGCTCACGCCTTTTAAATCGCTCTCGTAAAATCCGCAATCGTGCCGTCGTACCTTCGTAATGACATGACGACGATCGTAAATTTACATTACTTTTTTCGACGGCGGATTATCGGAAACCATCGAATCACCGGTCACCACGAGACCTCGTTCATTTTGGCACAGCCAGTTTTCATTTTTCATCGCCGAACTTTCCAAGGAGGTCGAATCATTCGTTCGAGTTACCTGCACTAGATATTTTCACTTTTACACTCACTATTGGGCACTGATGTTGAGAGACTTTTCAATATATACGAAATAATTAGGGCAATCCTTATTTTTTTGTCAATTCAGAATGAATCATTCATATCTGTAATGAAAATCGCAATTTGGACGAGAAATAAACGATTCCCGATATAAATATAATACGTAATATAATTCGTGTGTAATAAAAATGGCGAGTTAATTTATTAACCAATTTATGGTTTACCGTATTCGTGAATAAATTCTGCCTGTGCTGGTGTATATGCTGATTTGCAGATTTTTTTTTGTCTTGGTGTTATTCATTCTTAAGGCCACACGCGACGCTTGCGACCGTTCCAAATTACTTTCCCTGACTTTAGCGATCATTTTGTCTTTATTTTTACGACTTTGGGGAACTGTGGTTGCCGGCCGTCAGTGTTTAAAATGGCAACTTGAGAGTCTTCCTCGTTATACTTATTGCTACAACTCGGTAATGCAAAAAAAAAAACTTAACGCAACCAGTTTTTAAGGAATGGTAATGGAGACTTTGAGTTCAAACGAGTATAGATATTGCCCAAATCAATTGCTGTTTTTAAAATCACCGTTCCAAATATTCGGTGTTTTGACACTATCCTCTTCTCTATATTCTCTTTCTTTTTAAAATTCGGCCTCGCCCACAGGGATGACTTTTAAATTATTCAATATTCAATATTTATTTCAATTATTTAATTTATCAAGTGCATCCTAGTCATGGATCATGATTGGGTAACTTGCAAAAATTCCCTCTGCAAAGTATATAAAATCTTTCAAAATTTGTCAAGCATAAATAATAATCAAGCATTGCTTTCCCACACATGAAAGAGAGATATTCTCTTTCTTTTTAAAATTCGGCCTCGCCCACAGGGACGACTTTTAAATTATTCAATATTCAATATTTATTTCAATTTTTTAATTTATCAAGTGTATCCTAGTCATGGATCAAGATTGGGTAACTTGCAAAAATTCCCTCTGCAAAGTGTATAAAATCTTTAAAAAATTGTCAAGCATAAATAATAATCAAGCATTGCTTTGCCACACATGAAAGAGAGATATTCTCTTTCTTTTTAAAATTCGGCCTCGCCCACAGGGATGACTTTTAAATTATTCAATATTCAATATTTATTTCAATTATTTAATTTATCAAGTGTATCGTAGTCCTGGATCAAGATTGGGTAACTTGCAAAAATTCCCTCTGCAAAGTGTATAAAATCTTTCAAAATTTGTCAAGCATAAATAATAATCAAGCATTGCTTTCCCACACATGAAAGCGAGCCTTTGATATATTTATTCTGAAAGTCCATTTCCATAACTCAGAGGATTGTCGTCGGTTTGCCGAAATTCTATCAATCCTCGTTCATATTTATTTAGTACGGACGTCACGAAGTCTACAATTGATATGACGTAATTGATATTTTTGTCGAGCAGTCTGTGCGTTTATACTGTAACATCGGAATAAAAGTGTCTTATTATACTTGCTATCAATCAGTATGATGATTGATTTTCAAAATTGTTCAGACTTATGACAACAACTCACTACCAAGCAACTCATGTTCATGGAACAAAAACGTACGTGTGCCGCTTGATTTACGATCAGCAAAAAGTTTATTTATTTTCACCTGTCGTTCAGACTTTTGCGGGGCATCGAAAACGTGGATGGTTCTCTGATAACGTCCACGCGCTCGTGACGCAGATGGAGAGATCCGGTTTCGATTTATTGGTATTGTATCGGGAGTGGCCCGGAGCCCTGAGCTCACGCGCTTCAACCTCGTAATATTCGAAATGAGAATTAATCAGCACACACCTGAACGAGGAGTTTCTCCAATGTCAAGAGGCAGCAGTTTGCCAGGAGCCTCCTTTGCTTTCCATATATGATATAGATATCTTGTCAACAGTTTAATTTTAATAAACAAAAAAAATTACCTTTCGTTACGTTACTTTGTTAGATTAGATAACAGAAAAAAAACGATCAATTTGAATTAGTCAAATCGATAATAAAAATCGGTCAATTTATTTTTCAAGCTTCTCCAAGACTGTAGAAATGGATGCCATCGATGGATTGATGAGAAGTATAACGGTTCTTTAAAATAAGATTTGTCGTGCGACAAAAATATTGTCGGAGTGTATTGTGGCGTCTGGCAGAGTTGTCACGTGTGGCAAAGTTTAAAATTTGCTTGACATTCTTGCGGTCAATGTAAATTCCAGTAGACTTGTTTTTCGGCAGATTATTTTTCGGCAGACCATTTCTTGTCGTACCGAAGAATAATAAAAGAAAAATTAAGAATGATGCGGGAAACGCTAAAATATATGGTGAAAATGTATTCTGTCCACAAAGCGCCCATCCTTGATGGTCGATAGACACGTTCCAATTCCACTTTCTCAAACCTTTTTGTCCTCCGATCATTCGTTCCCTCGGACTGTCTTAAATTCGGTTAGCAATTCGCGAGGATTCGTCTGCGAGAGACTCTTTCAATTAGGGCATTAAAAACGATCTGCTTGGAGAGCCGTTGGGTACCGAGAGAGCGCAGTACGGTTAACTGATTAACTGCCCGTGGCTTGAATTTCTGGGCAGCGCGCGTGCTTCGAGTCTCATACACGCGATTCCATTACGGTTGCTTACATGAATGTATATATCTGTCCGCATGTATATATACATATGTATATATATATACGGCTTTTTGTATACGTATATCCATTTAAGAAGCCTGCGATGCTTTCGTTCATTTCACGACTCATGCGAGGTTGAATTTGCCATGTTGAGCTGTTTGACTGTTTCGATGGTGTTGGTAAGAGGGCTCGGAGCTGACCGTTATAACCAGGAAACACATCCAGACGGACAGAGATGAATACAGACGGAAAAACACACACAGGCACACATATGCACACAAATGGACTCGGGTAAACACGGGATCTTTGCCACGAAACCCACGTGTCCAGCTACGAAAAGTTTTGGGCCCCAAGAGTTCTTCTCTGCTTGCCAGATGACACGATGAGCTCTCTGTGGCCACTATCGAGCCGCCCTCTTTGGATCCACGCGCCCGAACCCCCGGCCTCTCTTGTACTCGTGCGGTCTGTTGGCATCGAAACGGGGAAAAAAGAAGGTAAAAAGTAATGAAAAGAAAAGAAAAAAGTGAAGGTATCGAGACGCGAGCCGTCCGAATCTGTTCGTGCGCGTTCCCCAATCTTCACTCGACATTGCCCACTGCTGTTTTATGGACGTAGCTGGAGACTATACATGCACTCGTATTGGATACCATATGTAGATGTCCAGCGTAGATGTAGCAGCTCCACACAGGATTTACATCTACACGGATAAAGGATGGAAGGTACGGATCGGAACACAAGAAAGTTATGTGTGTGAGTGTGAGTGATGCGAAAGGTTCGTGGCCGGGATCGTTTGGCGTGTGCTCATGGCGTGCCCTAACCCAATTGATTTCGTTGCTGGTCCACCATATTCTGTTCCGTGATTTTTCCGTGAAATATGGGGTTGGAAACTATTAAGTGACGACAATGTCTTTATAGTTCATGTAACCCATTTACACCTATTTACAATTGCGTTAACTATCAAATAGGTGCATTGAATATTAAATAGTTGCATTAGCTACTTTTATAGCTGCATAAATTATTGTCATAGTTGCATAGTTGCAAATTTTTTTCTATCACGTAATAGTTGCTTCTACTATTGGGATTTCGATGAGTGTTGCTTTGTTAAATTTTAATCCTTTCAGACGGTTCCCATTTGATTTAATCAATATGTAATTAGAACCTTGACGCAGAAAAAAATATGGTGCTGGAAACTATTAAGTGACGACAATGTCTTTATAGTTCATGTAACCCATTTACACCTATTTACAATTGCGTTAACTATCAAATAGGTGCGTTGAATATTAAATAGTTGCATTAGCTACTTTTATAGCTGCATAAATTATTGTCATAGTTGCATAGTTGCAAAGAAATTTCTATCACGTAATAGTTGCTTCTACTATTGGGATTTCGATGAGTGTTGCTTCGTTAAATTTTATACGCAATCCTCACAGTTTAGGAAGAGATCCAGTCAAAGTAATCTAATACAGAAACCCATTGGAAATTAAATATTGTCGGATTGTGTGAGATGTCCGAATTTATCACAGGGTTTTGACTGATGACAGAGACGCAATAAAGGCAAAGTTTAAAAAAATTGTTCTCAAGTCCCCAATCTTCACTCAACATTGCCCACTGCTGTTTTATGGACGTAGCTGGAGACTACATGGACTCGTATTGGATACCATATGTAGATGTCCAGCGTAGATGTAGCAGCTCCACACAGGATTTACATCTACACGGATAAAGGATGGAAGGTACGGATCGGAACACAAGAAAGTTGCGTGTGTGAGTGTGAGTGATGCGAAAGGTTCGTGGCTGGGATCGTTTGGCGTGTGCTCATGGCGTGCCCTAACCCAATTGATTTCGTTGCTGGTCCACCATATTCTATTCCATGATTTATCCCGAAGCGAGATTTATTTTTAAGGGTCACACTTGACTCATCGATCGGATGGGATTGGGTTAAATTAATTGCTTTCGCCAGTTGGATGTAACGTTTTGTTGCATAAGTTTCACTATTAATGATTATGGGAATTGGATGACTTGATCCAGCCCATGATCAGGGCACTATATAGCTCTATTTTTTATTTATTTACACTCCGATGGATCTTAATAGACTTAAACCCGAAATTTTATCCTTGGCAATAAAAAATATTTTAATGCATTCCGTGCGCTTCTGGCTTCAATGCGTGACTCGGATTTTATTGCTTTTCGTTTTTTCGTTCATAGAATTAAATTCCTAGTTGTATAATTTTTCTCACGATGAGCCAAAAGTTTTTTTTAGCACAGGGAATTGGCGTTGTGAAACCAGCAACGTTCGAGATAAAAATACTGAGGGAACGAGAGAACTGAAAAAAAAAAAAGAAAAAAATGAAACGAAATGAAGAAAGATGAGCGACATTAATTGCAAGGTACCTCCGTTACGAGTTTGCGGACTTCTGTACGGTTCATCGAGATGCTATACTTTATTTTCGTGCCTCGCCAACAGCATATATATGAGCCCGAGAGATCTCTTCTTGTTTCGTTATTTTTCCAACAAACGCATCAACAATCCTCGTTACTTATTCGACGCACGCGTATATTGTGTGGCCCGAATATCTCGTGTCATTTCTTTATTAAACGCTCCACAATTACGCTCCTTCCTCGGGAGCTCTGGCGCGAGCGATTCTCCCGCTGCTGCTGGTCTACCAGACTTTTTCATCGACTCTCTTCATTGGCTTGAATTAATGCCCCCGGTGTCGGGAGTGCGCCCCTTGTATGCCACTTGACTTCTCTCCCTCTTCCGTTCCATCAACTTTTTCACTCTTAACTCTTACGGTTGCTCTCTTTTGCTCTTTGGTACCTTTCAGTGTGGAAGACCGCGCGGCACATATGATCCTTCCTACTAAAGTATCTCGGACGGACACTGTACGGGCAAAAAAAGAAGTATTCCAAGAGAACTCTGGCTGGTCTCCCCGAGCATTGGAATAGCTCGGATTCCCGATAATCTTTGAGAATCTTGTCGAGATATGGGCCTCTGCAGAATTTCGCTTCTTCTCTCCACCCCCTGGCCCCTTCCTCGCGCGAAAGTTTCAGTCTTCACTTTTTCATGAGCTCACATGCGTACGTGTGTTTGGGGGGGTTTTTTTTTTATTTATTTGTGAGGCTTGCAGGTGTATAAAGATCGGGCATCGGAGCCAGTCTGGCGACGGAGAAAGGAACAATCGATGCTCACGATCCATATACATGTTACAACTTATCACTATATGGCTGACCTCTTAGCAAAGCAGTTCCGTATTAAATCGTAACTCGTATTTTGTAGTTTTTTTTTTTTTTTATTTATTTTTTTAAATAAATAAAATAAAATCTCATGTAGATTCTCCACTAATTTCCACATAGGATCTGCAGACTTTTTCTATGATATGCCAAATGGGTTCCCGGGTGAAATATCACTCCCTATAAATAAAATCCTACAAATACTGAAGGGAGTTGAAAAATTTCACAGTATTTATTTTTACTTTCAAACCGAATTCGAGATCTCCACTTTGACTCGGGTCAGCTCCAACTCTTTCGACATTCGCCAATCCGGCAAAAATTATAAACCAAATAGCTC
Source organism: Dyspetes luteomarginatus (assembly GCA_963669185.1). Lineage (NCBI taxonomy): Eukaryota > Metazoa > Arthropoda > Insecta > Hymenoptera > Ichneumonidae > Dyspetes > Dyspetes luteomarginatus. The sequence continues at coordinate 18,144,160 of OY769906.1, forward strand.
CGATGAGTTTTAGCGGCAGATGAATTTATGAAAATTTGTCATCATAATAGTAAAAAAGCCCACATGGAAACGAAGTTCGTACTTCGTACTTTTGCTCAATAAAGTATCATAAGATCTCATGCAGATCCTCGACTAATTCCCACATGAATTTTGTGTACGCTTTTCTATAAAAATTTTAATCGATTTTTGGGTAAAACATTCTTCTTTGAAAGTGCGACCTGATCACGATTATTAAATGAACTTGATGCTACTCATTAAATTGATAATACTAATCACGATTCAGTTTTAATTTCCAAACGGAATTCCAGATTTGTATCCTCACTCGGGTCAGTCCCAAACTAGCTCCTTCGTGATATGGAAAATTAATTGACAAAACTTACAATCATAATAATACCAATAATCATAATCCTTAAAGGATCACCGTAGTCATCTAAAATTTCTTGGACGGGTGTTCGGGTACGAGACGCGGGACACCAATTTTGAAGGAGGCAATAGTTTTCCGGTTGGCCGCCCTTATGAATTGTGTGGTGCTTCATGTAATCACCCTGCAGGGGATGCTCGAGTGGCGTACGTGCGTCGATCGTTCACACAGTAGACGCGGGCGGCCTTCCACTCGCCTGGTACCAGGTGTTCCGCATGGTATATCCAAACTGCATTGGCGAACGAACGGCGCATCATATGACTCCTGACTTGGTTCCAAAAGATCCAATGAACGTGACCATGAAAATATCATAGATGGACAAGCTACTCGGCTGGCAGAGTAGCTGTGACGGAAATTATAAACTGACTGTAAAACTGTTTAGTATTTCAAGCCGATGAGAAAGGTGTTGACGAGGCATTGGGCGAATTTCTCATGACGCTCTGAAGCATTTTCATAAACCATTTCTGCCCTCCCTGATATTTGAATACAAAGTCCACTTCACAAGTCTAGTGAGTTCGAACTCATTACACCAACTATAGATTTGTGGCGAGATCCCTATTAAAGGACCCAACAACGAAATTATCTCCATTCATAATGTTTAACGGCGTCTATAAATACAATTAATAAATTTGAGATGATCAGATTTGTAATAAGAGAAAAATATCACAGCGTCTTAAAAAAATACATTTTTCACAATTTTTGTTTTTTTGGTTTTAATACTCTGCCATTTCTTTAATTTTTCAATATATGAAAAAATTCTAGTTCAGACAGTAACGACACTCGTGCAGATTAAGAATCTTTTTTGTTTTTTTGTTTCAGATAATTACAATGGCCGCACTCATGTCCGCAACGAATAAATATCTTTTTTTTTGGTACCATGGATAGACTGCTGTAATTCCGCAACAAACGAATATTTGTGCTTGAAAAAAATGTAATATATTAGTTGAAATGTTACTGAATAAACGTGCAAAGTTTGGAATTAATGTGTTTGATATCTTTATTTAGAAAAATTCCCAAACATTACCTTCGATTCATTTTCCGAGAGTAAAGCTGAGATAAACCTTTGAATATAAGATTTTTTGGCCTCTGGGCAATAGATACTGATTGCTGTTCAGTCAGGACACGACTCCTCTTTCTCCTCTCATTTATCGGTTACCTTTTAATCGTTTGGCCCTACGGTATAACGTGTGCGCGGGCGGGCCGAGCGGCCGTTGACGCCACAGCAGCAGCAGCAGCAGCAACAGCAGCAGCAGCAGCAGCAGCGGCAACGGCATCGGCGTGGCGGGAACAGCAGTGGCAGCTGCTACGTTATGTACGCTATTACATAGTTTTATGCGAGTGGTGGCAAGTATGGAGAGAGGCGTTGGTATATCTTTCTGGTTCCACCGCGCAGTTCTACTTGACGTATAGTGACTCTAGACGCTATATATACATGTATATATATATATATATATATATATATATATATATATATATATATATATATATATGTCGACCAGGGTTCTCTTTTACCTTATACCTGTGCGTGCACCAGTGGATAGGTAACCTGCGACCATCCAAGCAAGTACATACCCAAGAGAACGAGTACAACGTTCGGACAGCCGTTGGTTCCCTCTCTTCCGCATTAAAACGCCGTGTCTTTCCCAAATAGTCTCTCTCTCTCTCTCTCTCTCTCTGCCCCTCACTCACTCACTCTCTTCCACTCACTCCACATGAATTATTCATGAACGAGGATGAGTGAGAGGTGGTGTGCGATGGTTAAAGCGTGTGTTGCAGATTTCGACCAACACCCTTCGTTCGAGGCTACCTTATTCCTTTCAGACGGTTCCCATTTGATTTAATCAATATTTAATTAGAACCTTGACGCAGAAAAAAATATGGTGCTGGAAACTATTAAGTGACGACAATGTCTTATTTATAGTTCACGTAACCCATTTACACCTATTTACAATTGCGTTAACTATCAAATAGGTGGGTTGAATATTAAATAGTTGCATTACCTACTTTTTAGCTGCATAAATTATTGTCATAGTTGCATAGTTGCAAAATTTTTTCTATCACGTAATAGTTGCTTCTACTATTGGGATTTCGATGAGTGTTGCTTCGTTAAATTTTATTCCTTTCAGACGGATCCCATTTGGTTTAATCAATATTTAATTAGAACCTTGACGCAGAAAAAAATATGGTGCTGGAAACTATTAAGTGACGACAATGTCTTTATAGTTCATGTAACCCATTTACACCTATTTACAATTGCGTTAACTATCAAGTAGGTGCGTTGAATATTAAATAGTTGCATTAGCTACTTTTTAGCTGCATAAATTATTGTCATAGTTGCATAGTTGCAATTTTTTTTCTATCACGTAATAGTTGCTTCTACTATTGGGATTTCGATGAGTGTTGCTTCGTTAAATTTTATTCCTTTCAGACGGATCCCATTTGGTTTAATCAATATTTAATTAGAACCTTGACGCAGAAAAAAATATGGTGCTGGAAACTATTAAGTGACGACAATGTCTTTATAGTTCATGTAACCCATTTACACCTATTTACAATTGCGTTAACTATCAAGTAGGTGCGTTGAATATTAAATAGTTGCATTAGCTACTTTTTAGCTGCATAAATTATTGTCATAGTTGCATAGTTGCAATTTTTTTTCTATCACGTAATAGTTGCTTCTACTATTGGGATTTCGATGAGTGTTGCTTCGTTAAATTTTATTCCTTTCAGACGGTTCCCATTTGATTTAATCAATATTTAATTAGAACCTTGACGCAGAAAAAAATATGGTGCTGGAAACTATTAAGTGACGACAATGTCTTTATAGTTCATGTAACCCATTTACACCTATTTACAATTGCGTTAACTATCAAATAGGTGGGTTGAATATTAAATAGTTGCATTACCTACTTTTTAGCTGCATAAATTATTGTCATAGTTGCATAGTTGCAAATTTTTTTCTATCACGTAATAGTTGCTTCTACTATTGGGATTTCGATGAGTGTTGCTTCGTTAAATTTTATTCCTTTCAGACGGATCCCATTTGGTTTAATCAATACTTAATTAGAACCTTGACGCAGAAAAAAATATGGTGCTGGAAACTATTAAGTGACGACAATGTGTTTATAGTTCATGTAACCCATTTACACCTGTTTACAGTTGCGTTAACTATCAAATAGGTGCGATGAATATTAAATAGTTGCATTAGCTACTTTTATAGCTGCATAAATTATTGTCATAGTTGCATAGTTGCAAATTTTTTTCTATCACGTAATAGTTGCTTCTACTATTGGGATTTCGATGAGTGTTGCTTCGTTAAATTTTATACGCAATCCTCACAGTTTAGGAAGAGACCCAGTCAAAGTAATCTAATACAGAAACCCATTGGAAATCAAATATTGTCGGCTTATGTGAGATGTGCGAATTTCTCACAGGGTTTTGACTGATGACAGAGAAGCAATAAAGGCAAAGTTAAAAAAAAATGAACTTAAGCTGACGGAAATACTTAATGGGATCGTGAGATTCCATATTGAGAAAATGGGTAGACCTGTACAAAGTTTCCGTTTCGTTCGTTTAGACGGCCATTGTGGATATTTCTATCTTGGTATCGGCATATAGGCTGGGCTTTTCGAGATGTAACATTGACTTCGAGATTCTACCTACTACTATTCTTTGCTTCTTAAATATGGTCTCATTCTCAAAATATAGAAAGTGATGATTGCGGCGAAGCAGGTGTGGAGATTTTAGTGTTCTTTCATTTTCCCTCAAATGAAAAATCCTCTTTCTCAATTCAGTTCGTCGCTGATTTTTCGGGGTTCTTCGGAACGAGTTGGCCGAGAGGAGAGAAACCAAGAACCTCCCCAGGCGTCTGTGCTTCCAATGCCGCGGTGCGCGTTGACAGGCCCAGAGCGATTTACGAGCGGCTGTTCCGTATAACGAGGAAGAAAATGTTCGCGGTGTGCGGCACAGGGCGCAGGTGCTTTTTTCGAAAAAAAAAATATATATATATATATAACAAAAATCCGGTTAAAGCTCCTCTGGAGATTGGGGAGGATACACAAGGTTTCATGGATTTTTGAAGGATAACATATATTAATGATTAGCATGAGCTTCGATGCTTTATGTGAATGAATTTTAAGTGTCCCATTAAATGTATTTTTCATTTTTATTTACATAGCGGTTTCTATTCATTTTGACAATAATTTCATCCATTTGGTATTATAATTTCTCAAAACAGAACCTACCACTGCCAATTCTGGGTTATCCCCAATCTCATCGAAAACGTTCCATTTATCTGCGGTGAAAGGTCATTTTGAAAATGATCAAATTATAAAAAATTCGGCTACAATTGCAAAAGACTGGTTACAATAGGTGAAAAAAAGGGACGGTGGCTCCACTTGGGTGAACGATGATCAATTGTAATCAAAAGCTAAGAAGATGAATTTAATGCCAATTTTGGGTTATCCTCGACTCCGCCGAAAACGTTGCATTTATCTGATTCAGCGGTGAAAGGTCACTCCGGAAATGATCAAATTATGAAAAAATCGGCTACAATTCCAAAAGACTGGTTACAATAGGTGAAAAAAAGGGACGGTGGCTCCACTTGGGTGAAAGATAATCAATTGTAATCAGAAGCTAAGGAGATGAATTTAATGCCAATTTTGGGTTATCCTCGATTCCACCGAAAATAATGTATTTATCTGCTTCAGCGGTGAAGAGATAATTAATAAAAGTAAAAAAATACTATCAAAGATTTGTTAAAATTACAAAAGATTGGTTATGTTAGGTAAAAAAAAAAGGTAACGGGAGCTCACTAGGGAGAAAGATGATCAATTGTATCCAGAAGCCAAGAGACGAAGGACACGAGTGTGTATCGGGAGTCGCTGAATCATCGACAGACCGGTACACGATCACGATTGGCCACCAGGCGGGCGTATAGTCGTTAGAAATGACGCGGCGAGAGGAGCGCAGCTCGACGATGAGAGTTGAAGCGTTTACGAAGAGTGGGAGTAGAGGGAGCGTCGGCGGACACAGCAGCAACAGCAGCAGAAAAACGGAGTGAAAGAGGAGCCAGGCAGAGAAATGCAAGAGGGAGAAGGACGAGCGACCGAGAAACGGAGAAAGAGGCGCACGCGTGTCCCTCCGTGAGACTGTGGCGCGTGCCGGCGCGTGCCCCGTAGTCTCGTGCTGTCACGCATTGGCGTATTCATAACCTCTCTATTTTCCAATTCAAATTTAACGGCCGTTGGCGCTTCATACGAAGCGCTGCGCCAAACTCTGGCGGATATTTTATGAACTACGGTAGTACCCAACTGGCAATACAGTAACCCAATATAGTATTGTAAGTCATGGGATTAGCAGTCGGCTTGAAGTTCACGTTTGGTCATTCAGTGATGCAAAGATTCCGCGTAGTTCAATAATTTCTGTGCGCAGCTGACATTCAGCCTTTACAAATGTTTCGATAACCTCAAATAACGATCGATCCTCTTTATCTAATCGAACAATAAGTGCCAAAAATAAACAAAGCGCTCAAGCTTGCGGAAGTTAAATTGACAGAACCGGCCTGTTGCGGATAACCTAACATTCGAATTATCGTAGTGCATAAAAGTTTTTCCTGAGTTCTCCATAACAGAAACCAGAAAGAATCGTTCCTTTCGGTTTCAATAGTGCAAGAAAGGTGTTAAATACGTTTGATGGAATTCTCTTGAACTGAAATATATCTGGTGATTATTTGGTATCGGATTAAAGCTGTTTACGCCAATGTGGGATGCGCTCACTGGTCAGGGAGCAGCCAGACGAGCAAAGTGGGAGAGAGAAAGTGGGAATCAAGGGTTGGGGAGGGATCGCATTGCGGCGTCGTATAGCGTGTGTGTGCTTATACGAGCACACTGCGCGTTCCGGTTAACGCGTCGTTTTCATACCGGTGTCTTTCCGTCGAAGCGTGACCGACGGGCGGGCACGAGAGTACATCCTCGAGTATACATACCCTGTACAATGTATTGCTATGCTCGGGTTACCCGAGCACACGTCTCTGGTCGACCGAAGACCCGAGACAAAGGGCTAGCATACATTTCTTCAACTCTCGATGTTGCCGTCTTTTGTACATTATTAGTGCATTAAATTCTTGAAAAAACTTCTTGCTTATGCACAAGTTATAGGCAATTTGTACCTCTGCTAGAAACTTCAATGCTCAATGATAACTTTACCGAATGCCCGAACGTGTCTAAAAAATTAAAACTTTAGCATCCGATAACTCTAGTAGAAGCAAACAGCGTCTGTCGCATTACTTGGTGGACTCAAAAGCCAGTAGGGTCATAGTTTGGCAGGGATATTCTCAGAGAAATCAAGTCTAGCCGAATTTGTTACACGGTAGAGATATTTCCGCTGTTCATGTCTCGTAAAGTTGTCGTCTGGTAGAGTCTTTCTTTTTTTAGACATGGTCAGACAGCATAAATTCTGGTATAGATAAAAATGTACCCAACTGTTATTCCTGCTCGATCACAGCAGTATACTGAATCGACAAAGACAACAGCGTCGAGAAATTATGCCTCGTAAGATCTTCTAATTCCATCTAAACAAGCGAGACTTTAGGAGGAAGAGCGATGGCTGGACAACTGTTGATTAAAACAGGTCCGCCACCAACGATGGTGTCTCAAGAGTCCCACCAGTACTGCCGACGATGGCTCCAAAATTTTCGATACCCGGAGTTGCACTGAAGAAGAAGAAGAAGAAGAAGAGAAAAAGCCAGCGCCACCCTATTCCGTCCCGGGAGGATTTACGCTGACCGCGTGTGGCTGCCACTTGCTTATCATCCACGATCCTCTTCCCTTACCTTTTTCAGCCCCAATGCCCGACGCGCAATCAGATGACCAATCGAGATAAGACGAGACCGACGAGGGGCGCATACCAGCCTGGTATCGTCCATACTTGACGAAAACCACTCAATCTTGAGCCTGGGCAAGAGCTCTACGGAGATGGAAGGGATGGAGGAAATGATGGTGAAGATCGGTGCAGTGAACAGGTGGGGTTATCCCGTCTTCGCGGCAGGTCCGAGTCATCTCATCCCATCACTGTTCGTCTCCGAGAATTAAAAAAAATTATAAATTCAAATAAGGGCCGGGGCAGTGGAATGAGACCCGGACATTCTCGGTGCTGCCCCCATCCCTCAGAAGTTGATTGGGATTCACAAGGCACGTGCCCCTTCAATCGGGAAGCGGGGGGGAAAGGGAGAATTCTTACACGTGCTTCGTACTCGATTCTGCAATACCACTTGAATTCTGTATCAATGCGAGAAGCAAAATTGGCCCGGTAATAACGGGCAATAACAGTACCTGGGATCTCTCGTGCTCAAATGGATTTTGATGTTCGCCTGTTCTCTGATGTCCTCGTGTAACGGTAACCAGCTTGGACATCATCGAACCTGAATATTGCCACGATTGCTCTCTCAATGTGAGTATAACTTTAATGCAACAAGTGCGGTGATTAAAAATTATGAATGATGTAAAAAAAAAAACAAACTATTTATACAAACTTTCAAGAAATTATCGATAGACATGAATTAAGTTATAATTGGTGTATTAAGTTATACTTTGTGTTCGGACAAGTGCGGTTTTCTTTCTCCGTTATGGCGCTGCTTGCAGGAGGAAAAAGAACGACAGGAAGGATCTGTGCCAACACTTTGTTGGGCGACAAAGATATACGAGAGATATGCTCCTCATCGTGTGGGATAATATTGGCATTCTTACGAAGGAAGGCACTTCGTTATCTATATACAGAAAGCAGAGACGCCTCTGGCTTAGGAAAAGTAAAATTTCGAGCTTCAGCCATCGCCATTTTCCTTTCATTATTGCAGAATAAAATTTTCATTCCAGTTGTTGAAAATTGAGCCCACATCGACGACTTGGGCTGTTTTTTCATTGAGCTGGACGACGGTTCCAGTTTTCCGCTCGAATTCAATGTTCATTGGATGAGAATCAGCTGCTTGGCCAATACTGATACAGGTCGATCGGGAAATTGACCCCCGTCGACTCGCGAATCGATGATGAAGCTGCGAGATAATTTTATACTGCATTCACTCCCAGACTATTCATGATAAAAATAACATTCGTTTCTCTCAAAAACTGTCGTTGTTGCTGATAACAAAATTCTATTTAGTTTAGACGATAATTGACAGTACAGTTGTTGACCATTGTCCCATACAACGGTTGGATTTTGAATGGAACAAAACTCTTTCCGGTTTTTCTTGAAAACCATCGTTGATGAAGACAAGAAAATTCTCTTTAGTTTAGAAATAAATTAAAAACATAGTTAGTGATCATCATGACTTTAACTGAAGCAAAATCCTTTCTACACAGTTTACCGCCTTTGTCAGTAAACTTTCTGTGTCTACCAGACTTATCTGCCATACGTGAGAAAATTTTAAACTTCGCTGCGGTCAGAACAAGGACTTTCTACGAATGATAATAGGTTAGCAAGGGAGAGAAACTCGGTTATATAAAATCGTGAAAAGTTTGAGACCACAAAATACTTGTGTGCGCACAATAGCATGTATGGAAAACCGTTAAAGAGTCACTTTTGTCAGGACAAACGTCAATAAAAAGGCTCAGACTCCATGAGAATAGTGTCGTTTTGATGAAATCATCTTTCGAAAAAAATACAAAAGAAACACCGTTATATCGATCTTCCAGATATATATATATACGTAAAGTTGTGGCACGATCGAGTCCTCAACGTCATTCAAGCCTCACGGAAACGGGTGTAAAGGAAGTGCGAGATATTGCGCTCTTTCGATCAAAGATGAAAAAGAGGGAGGAGCCAAATATGACGAAAAAGATGCAGAAAAAGAGGAACAGGATGGAAAAAAAAACATATAAAAGAAAAGAAAAGGAAACCTCGACCCACTAAACGAGCTACACGCGATACCTCACTTGCCCTGGATTCACACCAGTTTTCATATATATCGCGACCGGATCCATCTCCCACGGGTAACTCCCCGTTGTCGGTTTCTCAAGCTCGACGCTTCTTCAGGATCCCAACGGGATGTTTTGCCATTTTTTTTTTATTTTCATACCACTTTGGCAATATGTGACTCTGATAGGAGGAGGCGTAGATCCATGAAGAATCGTTTTTATTCTCCGGATACGAGTTTTCAATACCCATAGAGATGTAATCACATAGTCGTAAAATTACATTGTCCGAAATGTAACATAAACGGATATATAAAAGGATTTACTTGCAATTTCACATATCCCACACTTATATTATACGTTTCCTCACATCGGCGTTTAAATATATATTTTCGTAAATTTCGCAATGGATTTTTCAGATCCTTCGAGTTTCGATTTCTGAAAATTCACGTAAAAGCTTTTTTATTTTTTTAAACAGAGAACGTTGTCGGTTTCTCAAGCTCGACGCTTCTTCAGGATCTCAACGGGATGTTTTGAGTTAACATAAAAACGTTGGACAGTCTATATCCGGAAAGCAAACCTACAAATGAAATCCACAAATTACAAAAGCATGATTATCTATCATTGGGAAAAAGAAAATTCAAATCAATGAATAAATTAACGTTTTTTTTAGCTGACAGTTATCTTGTGGCTTGCACTAGATTATGTAACATTCGATCAACATAAACTCCCATAGAATAATTTTTCCTCAGCCTGTTAGAGCTTTTCAGGGGCGAATAAAGGAAATTTCTATGCACGCAATAGCAATCTTGCAGAATATAATTACAACTTGCAATTATGGATTGCTTATTTTTCTTCACAATCGCTCAAACATAATTTAATCGAGAGTATGGAAGAAATAACAAGTAAAATATTTTTTTTAATTACGTAAAAACATGATTGTCTTCGATATTTTTAATTTTTATTCCAATCGAGCCTTGAATCATTCTATACTTTTTACTCGTCTAAATAATGTATGACTCTTCGTTAATGAGTCCAAACGATTGGAAAAGTTTCAAAATATACCTGTCGAGCCGTCGTTAGCACGCTAATACAACAGTATTGCGCAATAGGAACAAAAAAAAAAACAACAACGATAAACAAACTCGTAGCAAACGAAGCTTGGATAATTAGCCAAGCTGGTCGACAGATACGTTCATAATTGCAGAATGCGTTCGAAAAAACGTGTGATAATAATGACCTGGCTACTGGCTCTTATCTACGAAAAAGTTAATTGGCTTAAACGACGTGCAATCAGAAGCTTCGAGAGAATCATATATTTTCGAGGTTACGGGTGAAAATTATCGAATATATCGAAAGAAACGCATTTTTAAAAATAACGCACCACATACTAAACTTTCCCTCGTGAATGAGCAAAAAAAAATATGTGCAAAAATATATGACAAATATAGGGTAAGTATGGGTATTACTGCGGTTTTAAATGCGGGGCCAGCTTGACGACTATATTTAAAAAAATCATTGAAAGTTACCGAAGTTTTTTTGTTTCCAATTCAATATTTATCTTATTTTGAACTTACAAAAAAAAATAACAATTTGATCACATGATTTTTCCATCAAATATTGTGCCCACAATATATATAACGTGTATTTAATTTATAATTGTTTTTTTAATGGTAACAATTACATCTACGATAACAAATGGTCTTTGTTAATTATTTAATAATTGTTATCACATTAACAGTCGTTTCTCATAAAAATATTTTGTTTCCTTATTTAAACTTATTTTATAATGATAATAAAATCTCCGATAACAAGTGATTTTTGTTGATTATTTAATAATTATTATCACATTCAAAGTTATTTCTCATAAAAATATTTCATTTCCTTAATTAAGGAAGGGCTTCTTGCACAGCCAAAATTAAATGTTCTTTTTTGTAGTCACATGTCTGTTTTTTTTGCTTTCACATTCTTTTTATTTATTTTCGGATTACTTTTGACTTTTCTTTTAACTTTCCGCATTATATATATATGTATATAATATTAGAGAATTTTATAATCCTATACGAGACTGACCAGAATTGACGGAGGTGTAATATTTTTGTAGGCTAGAAATTCGAAATAATTGAACGGCAGTAATCAGTGCGTACACTTCGAAAAAATAGGGTCGAATTACTGCGGCAATGGTCGTACAACTGCAGTAATACACGCATGCTTGAAGCATTCGTGCCAAATACTGCGGTGGCAAATTAAGAATGAAAATAAATTAAATTTTGATTTTTTATTTTATTTTTTCAATTAAAAACAAGTATTATTTTAGTCACCGTAACAAAATATAAGGACATTGCAGTAATAATAAAGAAAAAAAAAACCTTATTCTGATATCCATTTTCGACCATGACTATGTCACCAAAATTACGAAATTTTCACTCACAAGCACCTACCAATTTTGATAAATCAACGATAAACTAAATAATCACGGTGCATGTCATATTGTTGATTCATTATGTTTTCCAAACATCGAATTAATAGTCTGATTTTTTTTCAAGATATAAATAATCGGACAAGATTAAATTCTGATATTAAAAAAAACGCAGTAATAGCCACACCTACCCTATGTGTATTATTGTATTTAATAAATAAAATGTAAATATTCTTTACGTATATTTGCCGGAAATATTTGGCACACGTATAAAAATATTCGATTTTTTTTGTCGCTCTTATATTTTTCATATATTTTGCATAAAAAGTTTTTCTTTTTCGTCGTGGAGTTATATACTGAATTAAACAATTATCTACGCAATGATAGAGTAATCAAATTGAAAATAATGGATTTTTTGTGAAATAATTACGGCAAGAAGATGAATGTGGCTAGATGGTATTTCATTGACAGATATTTCACCACGAAGTATTTATTTGATTTTATGAAAAAATGATAAATAATTTTATTCCTAATGTAAAAAAAATTCTGGCGATCAGAAACATGTGAAACGACGGATGTAATGCCCCAGTATGCTCGCATCCTATGTTTTACTTATACAACTAAGAAGAATGAGAAGGAGAGATAAAAAAACGTTTATGTATTTATTGCACTTGTGAGAACTGTGGAAGGTTTCGCTTTGTGTTCAAAACCAGCTGTCACCTAGTTTCACGAAAAAGAAGCTTTTGTACATAAATTTCTGCTCCCATTTGCGAATATTAATAGCAGGCTATTGTCAGTGTTGTACTGACAGTTCAGCAGAATATCCACGACGAACACACACACACACACACACACAAACACATGACGAGCACTTGAATGCATCCTATTCGATTTGCATGATAATAATGAATCGAGTGTACGTGAATGAGATCAATCGAGGCCGTGTCAGTTAATAATCCAAACTGGGCAATGATAGCTTCTAGGGAATGAAAAAAATATATATATATCGAATAATACACGGATAAAAAGTGTTGAAAACTTCGAGGCCATATTTAAATTATCGTAATTGTGCTGGTGAAAAAAAAAATGTAACTTGAGTTTGAAGTTGATTTTGAGTTGACTTGACCCAAGTGCATTTGAATCGAATCATGTCAAAATCTCGATCCCGATATTTGGTCTTTCTGATAATCAGCAGCCCTGCCACGATCGATATATCGATTTTTTTTTAATTATCCCGAAACCTCGGGGTCGCAATTCTTTAATTTTGCTGATTGGCGATCCTGCTAGATTCGACATATCGATTCTTTTGGCGCCTGATATAAGCCGACGATTAACTTTGAAACAGACGACGTCTTCACACAATAAATCAAAAGGTACAGCACTGGAACGCAAGGTGCAATATACTTTGATCGAATCATCTCGAAAAATCTTGGAGCCATAATTCTCTGATTCTGCTGATAGGCTGCCCTCTGCTAGGCCTGATGTATCAATTATTTTGGCGCCTAATATAAATGCATCCTCGATCTGCAAAAAAAGTCTTCTCAAAGGAAAAGCTATGCAAACCCTGTAAAGTATAGGATGTACGATTTACCCATCTAAGGGCCGGTTGTTCCAACTCTTAGGTAAAATTACCTGCGAGTTACCGCATATAAAATGTACGAGGTATCTGGCAGATAAACTTTACCTCGAGGTGGAACAACCCGCCCTTAAAACCTCATCTTAAATCAAAAGGTACAGCACTGGAACGCAAGGTGCAATATACTTTGATCGAATCATCTCGAAAAATCTTGGAGCCAAAATTCTCCCATTCTGCTGATAGGCTGCCCTCTGCTAGACCTGATGTATCAATTATTTTGGCGCCTAATGCATCCTCGATCTGCAAAAAAAGTCTTCTCAAAAGAAAAGCTATGTAAATCCTGTAAAGTATAGGATGTACGATTTCCCCATCTTAAAACCTCATCTTAAATCAAAAGGTACAGCACTGGAACGCAAGGTGCAATATACTTTGATCGAATCATCTCGAAAAATCTTGGAGCGATAATTCTCTCATTCTGCTGATAGTCTGCCCTCTGCTAGGCCTGATGTATCAATTATTTTGGCGCCTAATATAAATGCATACTCGATCTGCAAAAAAAGTCTTCTCAAAAGAAAAGCTATGGAAACCCTGTAAAGTATAGGATGTACGATTTCCCCATCTTAAAACCCCGTAAAAGAGAATGCCGGATGATAATACGGTACTGTCTTCAGAAAGGTGAACGCTTCTGTTTCAATTTCTAACCAATAAAATAATTTTATTGTATGAAGATTGGTCGACGATTTTAGCATCGTATAGAATTATATTTAACGGAATCTTCAACAGTCTAGTTAACGTTAATCTAGAGGCTTGGCCGCATAATTTAAGACAATCGGAGCGTATAAGCTCGAAGAATCCTTTCTCGTCCGAGATGGAACGGAGGGGTACAAGAACAACTAGCGAGTCTAGTGTCTCGTAGAGCGGCGCGTAAGCTGTTCGAAAACTCATTGAAAGTTGAGCCAATGAAAGAGCAAGACAGGCGCATGCGCACCGCTAGCTAGATTTCGTGACGCCCACGATCCAACCAGAATCTAGCTGATGCTCCATTCGCTGAATACTTTTGGCCCGTTCGTTTCTGGCTTGGTGATTCGGCATCTTCAAACCTGTTCCAAGAAATTCCACTCGATGATCGATTCAAATTTGCATTACTTGCATTCGCTTGAACCGTTACGTTACGTGAAATGCGATATGTGCAATTGCTGGCGTTCTGGCAGTTACTAACGTAATCGAGGATTAAAAGGTCCCACGAGCATGTCAGCTATTATTTTTGGCAGTGCCAAGAACTCTTTTTGACTATGCCAATAACTGTTTTTGTCGTCTGAGGGCCAACTATTGTACCGTTTACTCTATACATAAGCTAATGAAATAAGCATAAGTTAAGTTTTACCAGACAACGCAAGTCCAACCAGAATCTAACTGATACTCGATTCGCTGAATCGTCAAGACTCTTTCGTTTCCAAAATAGTGATTGAGCGCACTGCATCATAAAACCTATCCCAAAAGTTTCCACTCTATTTATATTTGCTTTTGCCTTGAATTATTTAAGTTTACTCGTGACAATGATCATTAAAATACGACAAGTACGCTTACGAAATAAGCATCAGTTATAAAAATCACCTGACAATATATCCGCATATATAATCTCGAGGCTACATATATATATATATACATCACGATTTGTCGAAAAATGTAATATGAAAGTTGTAGATTTGATTGGATCGAGATTATGTGCTATAAATTCGATCCTCTCGCCCTCCTGTCGTATAATCGACAGGACGACGCTATCAACGCGTTACCGTTGATAGCGATCTTGATGATTCTTCTATATATATCTATATATCAGGAAAAGGGTGACACGTGTACCAAACTTGTGGTCGTATCACCAGTTTTGCTACCCTGCATTATAATTTCTATGTACGTAAATTCGCGAAGATCAGAATAAAGCTCAAGGGGATTCCCCTACTCCGCAGCCTAAAACGAAGCCTCTAATGGGCGTGGCGATTGTGTAGTAGCGCGCGCATCGCACTACAGGTGATGTGCCGGGGATGCACAGGTAAACCTCACAATGCCAACGTATTTATGTGTGTGTGTGTGTGTGTGTGTGTGTGTGCATACGTGGTGCCTTCCCAGGTAAGCACGGAGAGTAGGTAGTCGACCACGCGGCTTCAGATTCCAGCGCAGTGGGGCTCAGTCAGGGTCCTGTCTCACGTCAGGACGCTCGAGACCCTCTACTCGAATCCACGAACCGATATAACCGCTCTCATACCTGCTGATTTTTAACTCTCAGACTCTTGATTTTTCACAGAAAAATCATTCGGATAAGTTCAATCTAACATCAAACGGACAATCTCTCATTAATTTGTTCTCAAGTTTGGGAACAAATATTCGCTCAGAATCATCATCTTTATTCAAATTTATCGATATATCGATTAATTTATCGATACGGATTATAAATTCGTTGAAACGCAGTGAAAAAGTTTCGAATCCATCAAAGTTTTGTTCGACGGTTTTGATATTGGATAATCGAATACGAACATCCTCTGTGAATCGTGGCAAAGTTTCTCATTTGATTTTTGAAGCTACATCTCAAATTATAAATTTGACGTGGACTCAGTGATTACAGCGTTACAAGCTCAGACTTAAGGAAGAAGAGTGAGAAGAGCGAAAGATTTTTTTTTTGTTTTTCTTTTTCCACTGATTCGTCAATCGAGCTTTTTACGTGCTCAAGTTTTGTCGCGTAGTGTTTGTACGTACTATTTTGTTGATTTTTCGTGTGACTCTCGATGAGCGAATTGAAGGACTAACCCAAAAAGTGGACACCAATCCGCAGTGCGATGTGTGGTGAGTTATCTGATACTTTAATTAATTGATAGTTTCATATAAGATAAAATTAATTTAAATTTACTGAGAGTCGAATTATCAAACTTCAAGGTGGGAGGGAAATTCGAAGTAAAGTTTGCGCGATGACCCTATAATTCAATTAACTTTAAAACCAATTTTCCTTCTGAAAATCAAGTCTGAAAAGCATTAATTTTAATAGCTGTTGAATTTTATGTTTCTTCTTTTCATTCGATTCGTATAATTAGGAACGTCAAGGTGGGAGCAAAATTCGAACTAAAGTTTTCGCGATGACCCTATAATTTAATTAACTTTAAAGCCAATTTTCCTTCTGAACATCAAGTCTGAAAAGCATTAATTTTAATAGCTGTTGAATTTTATGTTTCTTCTTTTCATTCGATTCGTATAATTAGGAACGTCAAGGTGGGAGCAAAATTCGAACTAAAGTTTTCGCGATGACCCTATAATTTAATTAACTTTAAAGCCAATTTTCCTTCTGAAAATCAAGTCTGAAAAGCATTAATTTTAATAGCTGTTGAATTTTATGTTTCTTCTTTTCATTCGATTCGTATAATTAGGAACGTCAAGGTGGGAGCAAAATTCGAACTAAAGTTTTCGCGATGACCCTATAATTTAATTAACTTTAAAGCCAATTTTCCTTCTGAACATCAAGTCTGAAAAGCATTAATTTTAATAGCTGTTGAATTTTATGTTTCTTCTTTTCATTCGATTCGTATAATTAGGAACGTCAAGGTGGGAGCAAAATTCGAACTAAAGTTTTCGCGATGACCCTATAATTTAATTAACTTTAAAGCCAATTTTCCTTCTGAAAATCAAGTCTGAAAAGCATTAATTTTAATAGCTGTTGAATTTTATGTTTCTTCTTTTCATTCGATTCGTATAATTAGGAACGTCAAGGTGGGAGCAAAATTCGAACTAAAGTTTGCGCGATGATCCTATAATTGAATTAACTTTAAAGCCAATTTTCCTTCTGAAAATCAAGCCTGAAAAGCATTAATTTTAATAGCTGTTGAATTTTATGTTTCTTCTTTTCATTCGATTCGTATAATTAGGAACTTCAGGCATTTATTGTCGTCCATGAATTTTTTTCAGTTGGTGAGCACCGACTCTCTTTAGATTCAATTTTCATCGTGATCGTAAGTGCAATACCAATCCCAAAATTGTTCTTAATTATTAATGGCAAAGTGTTGCATTCAGCACATTTTGCCAATGGAACGACTGATTTTTCCCTCAAAATCAGTCAATTCTTTTTTCTAAATTCCGTCATCAGTCAGATTTACAATTCAGGCTACAAGTATCAGAGTTCGAATCGGTCCATTTATGATTCTTGAAAAACATTTTTCTTCGTTCTTCTTCAGCAGAATGAATCATCAATTATCTTTCATTAAATAAGAAAAAGGAAAATGTCACATAACTCTCATTCTCTTATTAATAGAAATAGATCAGGCTCTGCAAATACTCTTTTGAACTGTTTTAAATTTAGTACTGGGGCAGCTTCACATTATTTCTCGCCTACTTTTCGTATGGCGAGGCAAAAGAAAAAAAAAAAAAAAAATCAATAATATGTTAAGTCAACACGAACGTCTTCCAGTCATTTGTGATAAAGCTCATTTATTTTTTCCTTGACATCGATGTTTAAACAGTCCTCGCTGCGGCGGCTTGAGTCGTACATGCGAGATTTCACAAGCTAGCTTTGTCTCGTCTCAAATCGACCGTGAGTTACTTATTGCCACGAGAATCGTTCCAAAAAGCCAGAAGTTGAAAAAACAAGAACAGAAAATATGCCGTATAAAAATTCTAATGCATACGTAAGCGGTTCATTGAAATGATTTTACGTAACGACACTTGTTCACATAACTCGATACAGGGCCGTAAGCGCTGCACTGTTGTTTGCCCAAAAACTGATTTATATATCGGATGTGACGTTTCTTTCTATTTTGTAATCGAAAATTCAAAGATGGTGGGTTACGACCATCTGGTTCTTATCGGTTTTTTTTTTTTTTTTTACTCGCTCTCTATTCGAAGAATCTTGCACAAACTCTTGTAACTATTTGGGTATATCGTAATGTATATTTGATTCATGTGCCTATAATTCTTATCCCATGTTTATACTCTTGCTCAGGAAATTTCGTCCTTGATCGTTGAAATCGTAAAACATAAAAAAAAAATGATTATTTTTCATGACAGTTTATAAGACTTTATCGTTCGTTAAAATTATTTTTTTCAACAGATCGTTCAAAGCACTGATAATATCTGCTTTCTCACGGTGATTTTATTTTTGCAATTTTAATTACGACTCGATCGATTATGTTAACGTCGTCGTAGAGTGGATTACAGAGGAACGTTTTAAAAATACATAATCCATATCGCAAAAAAGCTGATGTATGTTCCGGTGTAATAAGTCTGTTTACACCCCACAAGTTGTTCAAATATTATTTTCGAAAAAATTCGATGATACATATATATTACATGCATATATGTATACATAGATTCGTAAATTTTATCGTACATCTACAAATTGCTACGGTACTTGTATTTTTATCGCAACTTTTTATCGCGTCTACATGAAAATAACGGAAATGTTTGTCATCAAATGAACCAAGAAAACTGATGACGTGATTTATAAGTCTACAGCTAAAAATATCATTCGTAACACCAGCAGCGAATAATATTTAGCATTTCCGGTTCCCCAATAATTATTAACAGCAATTTTCATTCTCAAGTTTTGACACTGATCTATGAATTTTCGGTCATGGCTGGCAAAGCAGCTTTATCAAAGTTTAATATCATTCACTAAAGTCGCCAGTAACGTTTTTTTTTTTCATTATTTTATTTTTCAGTATTTTTTTTTTAATTATTTTATTTTTATCGTTCTCATACCTCATCCAGCATCATGAAATGGACGTAATAACGGAGTATATTACGCGGATGTCCTAAAATTCTTCGCTTTGTTTCGTCACTGATGGTCTTTATACCAATTGCAGCGAAGAAAATGTCGCAGAGCTATTCCTATCCCCTCTATAATTATTATCGATAGAGACTTACCTCTCTTGCATCGAAGCAATATTTAGTTATACTGGATGTTAACGTCATCACGGATATTACTTATGTTTTGAGAGTGCAGTTCAGTCTACAATCTACGTAAATATAGATCCACTGCGAGCTCTAAACACAATGTAAACACGCACAAGTTTGTCGGAAATGCACAAACTACTGAGAGACCTTTGTTTAAATAAATATCATTACAATGTCTTCGAGCTTGTAGCAGGATTGTTAAAAAGCTAGGCCAGTCCTGGATCAATTTAGTCGAGTGACAAAAAAATATTTATTGTCATCCCTTTCATCATGTCAATTCATTGCCACCCCCCAGAAACCATAATTTGATTTCAGTTAAACTGATGATTCAGGACTATAATTTTAATAAATTGTGAATTAATCGACGAACCAAAAAAAAAAATGATGATTTCTGCATTTGCAAAAGCAGTACCGAGTACATGGTTGGTAAAACCAGAACTGCCAAGTTTGTCGGAAATGCACAAACTACTCAGAGACCTTTGTTTAAATAAATATCATTACGATGTCTTCGAGCTTATGGCAGGATTGTTAAAAAGCTAGGCCAGTCCTGGATCAATTTAGTCGAGTGACAAAAAAATATTTATTGTCATCCCTTTCATCATGTCAATTCATTGCCACCCCCCAGAAACCATAATTTGATTTCAGTTAAACTGATGATTCAGGACTATAATTTTAATAAATTGTGAATTAATCGACGAACCAAAAAAAAAAATGATGATTTCTGCATTTGCAAAAGCAGTACCGAGTACATGGTTGGTAAAACCCGAACTGCCAAGTTTGTCGGAAATGCACAAACTACTCAGAGACCTTTGTTTAAATAAATATCATTACGATGTCTTCGAGCTTATAGCAGGATTGTTAAAAAGCTAGGCCAGTCCTGGATCAATTTAGTCGAGTGACAAAAAAATATTTATTGCCATCCCTTTCATCATGTCAATTCATTGCCACCCCCCAGAAACCATAATTTGAGTTCAGTTAAACTGATGATTCAGGACTATAATTTTAATAAATTGTGAATTAATCGACGAACCAAAAAAAAAAATGATGATTTCTGCATTTGCAGAAGCAGTACCGAGGGCATGGTTGGTAAAACCAGAACTGCCAAGTTTGTCGGAAATGCACAAACTACTCAGAGACCTTTGTTTAAATAAATATCATTACGATGTCTTCGAGCTTATGGCAGGATTGTTAAAAAGCTAGGCCAGTCCTGGATCAATTTAGTCGAGTGACAAAAAAATATTTATTGCCATCCCTTTCATCATGTCAATTCATTGCCACCCCCCAGAAACCATAATTTGATTTCAGTTAAACTGATGATTCAGGACTATAATTTTAATAAATTGTGAATTAATCGACGAACCAAAAAAAAAAATGATGATTTCTGCATTTGCAAAAGCAGTACCGAGTACATGGTTGGTAAAACCCGAACTGCCAAGTTTGTCGGAAATGCACAAACTACTCAGAGACCTTTGTTTAAATAAATATCATTACGATGTCTTCGAGCTTATGGCAGGATTGTTAAAAAGCTAGGCCAGTCCTGGATCAATTTAGTCGAGTGGCAAAAAAATATTTATTGCCATCCCTTTCATCATGTCAATTCATTGCCACCCCCCAGAAACCATAATTTGATTTCAGTTAAACTGATGATTCAGGACTATAATTTTAATAAATTGTGAATTAATCGACGAACCAAAAAAAAAAATGATGATTTCTGCATTTGCAAAAGCAGTACCGAGTACATGGTTGGTAAAACCCGAACTGCCAAGTTTGTCGGAAATGCACAAACTACTCAGAGACCTTTGTTTAAATAAATATCATTACGATGTCTTCGAGCTTATGGCAGGATTGTTAAAAAGCTAGGCCAGTCCTGGATCAATTTAGTCGAGTGGCAAAAAAATATTTATTGCCATCCCTTTCATCATGTCAATTCATTGCCACCCCCCAGAAACCATAATTTGATTTCAGTTAAACTGATGATTCAGGACTATAATTTTAATAAATTGTGAATTAATCGACGAACCAAAAAAAAAAATGATGATTTCTGCATTTGCAAAAGCAGTACCGAGTACATGGTTGGTAAAACCAGAACTACCAAGTTTGTCGGAAATGCACAAACTACTCAGAGACCTTTGTTTAAATAAATATCATTACGATGTCTTCGAGCTTATGGCAGGATCGTTAAAAAGCTAGGCCAGTCCTGGATCAATTTAGTCCAGTGACAAAAAAATATTTATTGCCATCCCTTTCATCATGTCAATTCATTGCCACCCCCCAGAAACCATAATTTGATTTCAGTCAAACTGATGATTCAGGACTATAATTTTAATAAATTGTGAATTAATCGACGAACCAAAAAAAAAAATGATGATTTCTGCATTTGCAAAAGCAGTACCGAGTACATGGTTGGTAAAACCAGAACTGCCAAGTTTGTCGGAAATGCACAAACTACTGAGAGACCTTTGTTTAAATAAATATCATTACGATGTTTTCGAGCTTATAGCAGGATTGTTAAAAAGCTAGACCAGTCCTGGATCAATTTAGTCCAGTGACAAAAAATATTTATTGCCATCCCTTTCATCATGTCAATTCATTGCCACCCCCCAGAAACCATAATTTGATTTCAGTTAAACTGATGATTCAGGACTATAATTTTAATAAATTGTGAATTAATCGACGAACCAAAAAAAAAAAAAAAAAATGATGATTTCTGCATTTGCAGAAGCAGTACCGAGGACATGGTTGGTAAAACCAGAACTGCATTGCAGTTCAGTCGGTATCCCAATCGGTGCATTGTCCCCACCGGCAACATTATCGCCACCAAGCAGTCCTTGCGTGATGCCAGCCTCACCCTGGAGTCCAGGTGGTCCTGGCAGCAGTTCAAGCAGCAGCGGTGGCACCGTCTCATCCCTCAATCCAACGAATCCAACCATCTCAGCCGGTCAACCACCACCTGACCATCGTCTGAGCGCATTTAGCTTCGTCTCTGGTTACAACAATCCAGATCATCGAGTACAAAAATTGCCACTGGCCGGTGGTCTTGCAACTGCTGGACCGACTGGTGCACGAGGTTAGTTGCACACCGTGAATTAATCGGGCAAATTCTTTGGATTCTTAAGGGCCTTATGGCCCATTGCATGGGAACGATTTTTTCATTCGTTGAGCCAAAAATAATATAATGGATTGTGACGCAGTCATCGAGTTGACATGCAATTGCTAATACATCCCGAAAATAATTGTCTTTATAACAAGTGAGATTGAACGAGTTTGGTTTTTTTTTTTTTTCATCATTGCAGAAATGCGTTGTGGCCTAATGTACGGGGGTTACGGTACAGCTTGGTGGACCCATCATGCTGTGGGCCTTCTGTTGCCTCACTCTCTTTTGCCAGGCCGAATTCCTTCGCACCAGACGAGCTCCGTGCCGGAGCATCACTCGCCAATTCATCCGGAACCTCCTAGTCCTACGCGAGCCAGTTCACCAGTTAGACGCACCCCTGATAGAACCAAATTTGCAGGTAAGTTTTTTTTTATTTTGTTTTTTTTTTATTTTACCAAACGTCCACTTTTACACTCTCCAAGTCCACGTATTAGAAATATTCAACATCAAACGTGTAACGATGGATACGAAAAGTGCGGTTACCTTTCCCGAAGTCTTTGACGATTAAAAGTAGGCCAGAATAATTACGATAATTGCTCGGTAAGGAATAGCAAGGAGTTATGAATAACAGGCCAAATCGATCATGCCAATAGGAGGAAGCGAAACCGGTTAGCCACTTGGCTGCTTATCAACCCAGTCAATGTGAGCACCCTGTCATAATTATTCTTATCAAACTACTATTGTGCCAAATTTACGGACCTCCTTTTATCACACCAATTAACGATTCTCACACGCTTCTCTGTTTGTTCTGGAATATTTGTAATGAGCCAGAGGGAGAGAGAGAGAGAGAGAGAGAGAGAGAGAGAGAGAGAGTGAGAGAGAGAGAGAGAGAGAAGAGAGGAAAGTAGATAGCAAAATATGAATTGAAAGGCTGCCACTTGATTACATAACTCCGAATGATCGAACATAATCGTTACCGTTAAAAATGTCTGATCACAGAGAATAATAGTCATATCTAATGAGTTTTTAAAAAGTTATATTACCGTAATAGGTCAGCTTTCTCAGCTAGCATTTGAAAATATTTCCGATTAGTTTTGTAAATAATTTTGGGTTTTCTTTATTTTCCATTTCAAAGTGGAAGGAGCTGCACGATTTCCGGAGGAAGAAGTACCGTTAAATTTAAGCACCAAACCGAGTGACGTGTCGTCGAGCGTATGCAGAAAAAATGAAATCTGGTCACCGGGCTCTGTGTGTGAGAGGGAGGCAAGAGAAACATCGTTCAGAGGTTCACCAACATCAACGACACCCCTCATCACGAGGCAAATGCATCACTCGCCACTCACACCGCCAACATCAACCGAAAGAACCTTCCAGGTCAGTAAAAAATGTCATTTAATTTGGAATCAGACTCGAAAATGAAACCTTAATATTAAAGTAAAATCGAAAATGAAACCTTAATATTAAAGTAAACTCGAAAATGAAACCTTAATATTAAAGTAAAGCTGAAACTTTAGTTCGAATATAAAATTAGACTTGAGTTCAATTTTCATGCTGACTTTTGCTTCTGGGCCTAATCCCCATCGATATCGTTTATCAAAAAAACTCTCGGGCTTCGAATTTTCTTATCAAGATTCTCGAACGATACAATGAAACATACGAATGTTCTTTTACCGATAAATTATTCCGAGAAAATATAAAGATAAAAATATAAATCAAAAGCGATTAAAAAAAAAAGATTTTGCCATACCGACGTCCCAGTGACCCCCAGAACGATTTGGCGACATGTGTGATTTGGGTGACACGACGTGTAGAGCTTTCTAACATGTGTAAAGCATCGTGACAAGGTCTGTGTACACCGTGTCACGACAAAAGCTTTAAGTCTTTCGTCGAAGGGACTCTGGCATATCATCCTTGGAAATCTGAAATCAACAGAGGCCCACAAAACCCTTTGCATGGTCACCACTACCGGCCTGTAAACTACCCTCGGTTATGAGGCAGGAATCGTTCGGCAACTGTTTACTAATGCACGGAGAAACGTGCGTGTGTGCAAACCAGCGCAAAGTGGCGCAAAAGCAAATCACCCCTAATTTTTTATTTTTTATTTTTTTACAAACTTCAGAAATATCCAAGACTTTCCAAAGCTCTTTGTGCCATTGAGGGTAGGTGGCTCGAGTCGTAAAAAGTCTTCGATTTTTTTTTGCGCGCGTTGCACTATGAATTTTTTTTGACTTGGCAGGGCGAATCCCCATGAATTATTTTATTATTCTGCTCTATTGCACGCGGTTATTAAATATTAATACAATTTATTTTGCTTCGAGTCATTTACAGTGAATCATCGATGCAAACTGCACAAAATGGCGCAAAAGCAAATCACCCTTTTTTTTAATTTTTTTTTACAAACTTCACAAATATCCAAGACTTTCCAAAGCTCTTTGCACCGTTGAGGGTAGGTGGCTCGAGTCGTAAAAAGTCTTCGATTTTTTTTTGCGCGCGTTGCACTATGAAATTTCTTTGACTTGGCAGGGCGAATCCCCATGAATTATTTTATTATTCTGCTGTATTGCACGCGGTTATTAAATATTAATACAATTTATTTTGCTTCGAGTCATTTACCGTGAATCATCGATGCAAACTGCACAAAATGGCGCAAAAGCAAATGACCCTTTTTTTTAATTTTTTTTTTACAAACTTTACCAATATCCAAGACTTTTCAAAGCTCTTTGTGCCATTGAGGGAAGGTGGCTCGAGTCGTAAAAAGTCTTCGATTTTTTTTTGCGCGCGTTGCACTATGAATTTTTTTTGACTTGGCAGGGCGAATCCCCATGAATTATTTTATTATTCTGCTGTATTGCACGCGGTTATTAAATATTAATAAAATTTATTTTGCTTCGAGTCATTTACCGTGAATCATCGATGCAAACTGCACAAAGTGGCGCAATAGCAAATGACCCTTTTTTTTAATTTTTTTTTTACAAACTTCACAAATATCCAAGACTTTCCAAAGCTCTTTGCGCCATTGAGGGTAGGTGGCTCGAGTTGTAAAACGTCGTCGATATTTTTTTGTTTCGACCGCATCACACTTTGACATATTTCTTTGACTTGGCACCGAAGGCGCGTGAACGATTCTATTATATGCTTTCCACTGTGTTGGCTCATTAAATATTAGTACAATTTTCATTGCCTTGAGTCATTTATCATGTGAATCATCGATGGATCTTTCTTGCGAGGCCATCGGAAATGGGCTTAAAAAATACAAAAACCTTTTCTACGACTCACAAACATTCATAATTGCGAAGCTTTCACGACGAGAAATAAAAAAAAAAAAATCATAAAAATAGATCGAAAATGAATAGTTTTGCTGACAAAATACAACATTGAAGCACAACGTCTATTAATCTAAACGCGATTGTGGGAAGATTTATCTTTATCTATTACCGTATTTCCACGCTCAACGCCCCCCCCCCCCCCCACCCCCGACTCCCCGCCCGGTGGGATATTTTATCGATCCAATAAACGCGATGCCTTTCTCGCATTATCGCTCGTCAGGCACTTGTGCTTTTTTTTTCAAAGCACTTCGTAATATGTTCCGACAAATTATATGCTGACTCGAGCGTGTTTACGCGGAACCACCGTTGGTGGCTCCCTCTCTCTCTCTCGTTTCTCTTCTCTCTCTCTCTCTCTTGTCCCTTTTCTCTCTCTCTCTCTCTCTCTCTCTCTCTCTCTCTCTATCTCTCTCTCTCTGCCTCTCGTGGATACGCGACGGCAAGGGTGATTGAAGCTATAATACATTACGTGAGTGTCGAGGCGTCGGGAGGCTCGATGATCGTGAGTAAGTGGAAAAACGAGCTTCGATGTTGTCACAACACAGATAGAAAGGAAGCTCTTTTGCAATTGGTGATTGTGAAGCAGCGCGAAGCCCAGTTCCAATTCTATTAACACGGTTTTCCATGATCCACGCGAGTTCTCACCCTTCCCACGAGACCAATTTGAGCGATACTATATTTTCTTTCTTTTTTTTCCTACCATTGTTATATTTTTGACCGAATCAGAGGTGAACTCGACCAGGAAGGTTTGGTCGATTCGTTAGAAATTGTATATATATTCAGGGAGGTTTCATTTTATTCATTAATTTCGTTGATTGATTGAACTAGAGAAAAAAGAGTGATCTAAAGCCTTTTGATTTCGATCTTTTGAAAGTAATTTGAGGAAATATTGATTTTCAATTTTATTAACACACTTTCCATGATCCATCCCAGTTCTCACCCTTTCCACGAGACCAATTTGAGCGATACTATATTTTCTTTCTTTTTTTTTCCTACCATTGTTATATTTTTGACCGAATCAGAGGTGAACTCGACCAGGAAGGTTTGGTCGATTCGTTAAAAATTGTATATATATTCAGGAAGGTTTCATTATATTCATTAATTTCGTTGATTGATTGAACTAGAGAAAAAAGAGTGATCTAAAGCCTTTTGATTTCGATCTTTTGAAAGTAATTTGAGGAAATATTGACTTTCAATTTTATTAACACACTTTCCATGATCCATCCCAGTTCTCACCCTTCCCACGAGACCAATTTGAGCGATACTATATTTTCTTTCTTTTTTTCCTACCATTGTTATATTTTTGACCGAATCAGAGGTGAACTCGACCAGGAAGGTTTGGTCGATTCGTTAAAAATTGTATATATATTCAGGAAGGTTTCATTATATTCATTAATTTCGTTGATTGATTGAACTAGAGAAAAAAGAGTGATCTAAAGCCTTTTGATTTCGATCTTTTGAAAGTAATTTGAGGAAATATTGACTTTCAATTTTATTAACACACTTTCCATGATCCATGCCAGTTCTCACCCTTTCCACGAGACCAATTTGAGCGATACTATATTTTCTTTCCTGTTTTTTCCTACCATTGTTATATTTTTGACCGAATCAGAGGTGAACTCGACCAGGAAGGTTTGGTCAATTCGTTAGAAATTGTATATATATTCAGGGAGGTTTCATTTTATTCATTAATTTCGTTGATTGATTGAACTAGAGGAAAAAGAGTGATCTAAAGCCTTTTGATTTCGATCTTTTGAAAGTAATTTGAGGAAATATTGACTTTCAATTTTATTAACACACTTTCCATGATCCATCCCAGTTCTCACCCTTCCCACGAGACCAATTTGAGCGATACTATATTTTCTTTCTTTTTTTTCCTACCATTATTATATTTTTGACCGAATCAGAGGTGAACTCGACCAGGAAGGTTTGGTCGATTCGTTGGAAATTGTATATATATTCAGGGAGGTTTCATTTTATTCATTAATTTCGTTGATTGATTGAACTAGAGAAAAAAGAGTGATCTAAAGCCTTTTGATTTCGATCTTTTGAAAGTAATTTGAGGAAATATTGACTTTCAATTTTATTAAAACACTTTCCATGATCCATCCCAGTTCTCACCCTTCCCACGAGACCAATTTGAGCGATACTATATTTTCTTTCTTTTTTTTCCTACCATTATTATATTTTTGACCGAATCAGAGGTGAACTCGACCAGGAAGGTTTGGTCAATTCGTTGGAAATTGTATATATATACAGGGAGGTTTCATTTTATTCATTAATTTCGTTGATTGATTGAACTAGAGGAAAAAGAGTGATCTAAAGCCTTTTGATTTCGATCTTTTGAAAGTAATTTGAGGAAATATTGACTTTCAATTTTATTAAAACACTTTCCATGATCCATGCCAGTTCTCACCCTTTCCACGAGACCAATTTGAGCGATACTATATTTTCTTTCTTTTTTTTCTACCATTGTTGGTTTTTTGGGGTGAACTATCTGCGTTGCATGAATGTGGCGGAAATCTATTCACTTGTGGATCGATTCCTCGAAAAATCATTCAACGGTTTAACTTTTGCTAATTTCGTTGTCATTCATCGGATTATAGAAAGAAAAGTGATGAAGGGCCGTTTTATTTTCATTATTTAAAAGCAATTTGAGAAAATTATGAGAAAATAATCGATTTGCATCTCTCTGGTGTAAGATCTGATTTTTTGGTTATGTGTTCGATCAATCGTACGTTCATTTCAAGCTTCAGTTCGGACCTGGAAAAATTCCGACCAAAGTGACGTGAGAACCATTCAAAGTCGATCGAACGATCTTCTTCATTTTGTTTAAACCTCAAATACGCATATTAAAATTTCATTAAGAATTATTATAAATTCAAACTAGAAGATGCGATGGTCGCCTTATTTTCCCTTGCTTCTCGACGATTCATCGCGAATAAGAAGGTATACAATTGAGCCTCCGCATGTTTGTTCACTCGAAACACCGCAAGCAAATTATCGACCTACATTTTCGATGCATCCGTTTGCGAGACTCGAGTCATAGGTATACTCATTTCCATTCACTTCACGCCTGTTTTTTTGCCCTCTCCTCCTCGTTCTTCTTCTTCCTCTTCTTCTTCTTCTTCTTCTTCTTCTTCTTCTTCTTCTTCTTCTTCTTTCCGTTCATCGTTCTTCTTCATAGTTCCGGAGATCCTGAAGATATATTGAAATCGCGTGACGATACACACCGATTATTATCGATCTTTGATGCCGATGTCTCGACAAGTGCGACTCGCAAATGCACCAGACTTTCCTCTCTTTGTATACGCGACTCATGTCTCGAAACGACGCCAACACTTGGTCAATCATTCTTAGCTTATTTTATTTTATTATTATTTTTTCATTTTTTTGCTCACCATTGACCGAATTCACACGGAAAGTTTACTGCCTTTCTTGACCAATTTCTTTGTGAGAAAAAAAGTATCTTAAATTTTGCGGCATTCAATCTTATGAAAAGTGTGCCATAAAACCCTGTCGCCATATTTGACGAACTTTCGTTCTTCTCTCTTTGCGAGAACCGAAAAAAGGTAAAAATTCCAGAGAGAGAAACAATTTAACCCATCTCACTTCATGACGACACGATTCGATCAAACGATCTTCGAGAAAGTTTCACTTAAACGTTTTTTTGTTGTTGTTGAGGTTATGTCGAGCTCGCGTCTCTCCTACAACAACGCTCATACTTTCCGACTATTTTACTTCTTCGCTCTTGTCCGACTCTCTCGTCAGTTGAGAGACCGGAAATCGGCGCTTTTGTTCCCCTTACCAGAGTGGACAATGAATATCGCCACACCCATCGGCGGGGCTTTCGCGGTGACTGCGACAGAAATAAAAAAGAGAAAGAAGAATTAACGCCCTGAATCCTCAAACGATTTTCTTCATTCTTTCTTCGATCATTTTCCTGATAGACAATTATAGACGAGGATAAATTTGTCGTTGGATCAAATGTAGATCAACAGTGAAAAGTTTGATATTTCTATTGAATGTTGGCCAACGAAACTGGAAGTTTTACATTTGATGCCTCCGCCATTGGGACATGGCATTATTGAGCGGGACACGAGCGTCCCATTGTGCTAAAAGTAAGGACGAGAAATAGGAACTAGTATTATTCTCCCTTCTTGGCTGGCTCATTGTCAGGTAAAAGCGGTGTGACGTCGGGCGCCTCCAGGACAATAAGCACAGCGGGGCTCCTACCTTCCGTAAACACAAGTGGTTACCGAGGAATATCGGCGCCACGTCTCTCTCTCTCTCTCTCTCTCTCTCTCTCTCTTCACTCTTTCATACCTTTCTAGCCACTCGCAATATTGATTTAAGAGAATTAGTCGTATGCTGTTTTTGCATAACTTAGTATTAATTAAAAAAAAAAGCATATGTAAAATCTTTGATTAGGGTCTTAAATTTATTTTGAACAAGTTCAAATTGGATTTAATGTAGGATTTACAAGTGTGTATGGAATTCCAGAACAGTTCCATCATGAGATATCATTTTGTAGACGGAGACCCTTCACGGAATATCCTACCAGCGAAGTGCAAGTGGCGAACGTTTGTACTAAAATTTAAAAATTTAAATAATGGGAACGCTGTATGAGAGCTGTTGACGTTCTGGGCACGCAAACTTCTTACGTATTATTTATTATATGTATATATATATATATATATATCTTGCCATATGCATCAGGAATTTAAAAATCATTTGACATCGTAGTAAAGATTTTCTCTTAACATTACTAAAATTCGACTCGATTACCAGACTCGATCAATTCAGATCGTTAAATCGCATCACCATTAGATCTCACATTTATTCTTTTAACCAATCGTCAAGCGTGCCCGTTGCAAGGCTAATATGAAAACTGACACAATGTACGAAAATTACTACGCCTACGTATTACTACATATCGTGCGTGTTCTCGTATATTAGTCGTGAAAATCCGTGCACGATATTCCGAGGATAACGCGCGAAACGACCACTTGCCGCGACCGGAAATCAGACCCGCATGATTCGAGCTTCATAGCTCGTTCTTACCTACTTATATCACGTGATATCGAAGCGGTTCTGGTGAGCTGTCATTACACCCCGGTGACCGCTTATCCAGCCGATTGTATCTGGCTCAAGGGAGGAAGAGGGGAACCTATGTGATTGTCCCGAAAGGCGGATGGGAACGACACGCCACGTCAATCTGACGCGTCCATCGACATTGGTCGCAAAATGATGCGACGTCCATTGGCCATCATTTGTTTCGTCTCAGCTCATGTTTGTTTCTTATCCTGTCGCATCTGATACTTTACATATTAGTGTATCGTCTTGATAAAAATGATTGCAAATGTTACTATATCCCGAAGGTAATTCATATATTATTATCATCGAATGATGATGCCGTTATGATTCATCGACCATCTTACCAAAGATCGATCTTGAGATCTTTCCCATGTGCAACGACTTATGTAGAATTAAACGATTACAAATTCCGAAGCTGCTTTAATTTATTCTCATTGGCTGCCTAAGTTCAATACATATATCGATCCTCTTATTACTTAAGATGGACACACTATAAAGACAGTGCAATACAAACAGTACAAACAGTACATACGTATGAAGTTTATCACCCAGCAGACTTGGACCTGTGGTGGTTTTTTAGAGCTAAGAAATATTTTTTTTTCATCTTGTTACAGTGCAAGCAATGCGGAAAGGCTTTCAAACGATCGAGCACCCTGAGCACCCACCTTCTCATTCACTCGGACACGAGACCCTACCCTTGTCAATACTGCGGCAAGAGGTTTCATCAAAAATCCGACATGAAGAAGCACACGTACATCCATACCGGTAAGTTGACAAAGTTATATTTTTTTTGTGTATATTTTGGACTATAGCTACGCTCTCAGACACTCATGCCGGGATAGTTGACGAGTAGAATATGATCGCGGTAACAAGAAGAAAAAAGTAATAATATATGGGCGGAGGTAACATCGAATATCGTCAGAGAAAATTGGTACATGAGGAATTCATCGTCTAGTTTATCGAGGAACCGGCCAATTTTCTCATCTATTATGTAACACCTCGTAATCATAGTTTCACCAATGTTCCACCTTTTGTACGAGCTTCTCACAAGTTTTGACAAACTTTTTGCGCTATCCTTGTTTCAATGTGAGGAGATCGATCGATGAATCGCGTGTTTGACATCAATACCGAATCGCTATCGCGTTCTTTGTTAACGATTCGATTAATTAAGGCTCTTTTCCCCCAGTTGACTCACTTTCGACTACTATTACTCGTTAATTCTCATTATAAATAACTGACTGATTGAAGATCCTGTAGAGAATCGTCAAAAACAGCTTTATATCAAACTTGGCTAGTCAATAAAACAATGAAAAAAAATAAAGAATTCTTCAAATAAAAAAGAAACATTCATAACGAATAATTTAACGTAATCAAACGGATATATTTTTACATCAAGCGTTACGTTTTAGCGAAAATTTAATAATTCTAATTACCATGATAATTAGCGTGGATAACAGATAAGAAAATGGCGTACCAAAAGCGATAATTTTAGCGAAAACGAGAAGATCGGGAAGGTTTGATCGGATCGGTAGATCGAGAAATTACGTGGCAATTGAGGAGACAAACGCACGAGGTCAAAAGTCATGCCGTATAAAAAATGGAAAATTTCATGGAAAATCTGACAAGCCGGAAGTCTATATATTTTCCACGATAGACGCGTTTTATTTTTCACATCTTTTCAACGACAAGTAGCGCAGACAGCTGAGATGATCGGGAAAAATTGATCGGACAGGCCAAACGGGAAATTATGTAAGCGATTGAGGGACAAACACGCGAGTCCACACGAAAAATGATGCCGTATCAAAAGCTTACGGGCATCATAGAGCCCTATCGTTCGGGTTGTTCGCGTTAGTTTTTATTTTTTTCTTCTTTGTCCTGTGCACGCATGCGAGCGCATCCGATGGTTGTCATTCTCACCCACATCCACACACATGTACACACACAAACACACACACACACACACACGACGATGCAACGCTTTGTAGCCAGGCTTACCACTGTCCGGACTGTCCTATTGTCGCGACAAAATGAATCACGCATAGGTGGTGGGATCGATAAAGCCACGTCGGATAAACTCACACCCCACTTTGCGGTAAAATGAAGAATTAATAAAATGAAAAATGTCCAATTTAAAATCCCATGAAAAATAATTTTTCTTTCATTCAATTCTTCATCGAAAAGTTTCGGAATTTTTTATTTATTTAAATTATCACAAAGTACTTGCATTATGTGAACGGAGTAAAAATAGGATCTTGAGTTAACGCGTGATCGAGACAGAGAGGATTAGATTTTGCACATGATTACAGAGAGCGAAGAATATATATATTTTTTTCGAAATTATTTCTACTTTGTGTTCTGATATCGATGTGCGATCGATGGCAAAAATGGCTCCTTTTTCTTGGTCGTAAATTCTCGGGAATCGTGGGGTTGTAAGAGTTGTCGGAAAGAGAGGCAAATGTTGCAAGAGAACTCTGGAGGGATGAAGTTGAGACGATGGAGGGTGAGCTCTGTGGCTGAAAACGTGGAGGGTTCTCGTGGAACTCACCAACTATTATTGCATATAGATCGCCCCACAAATGTATTTATATATATATATATATATATATATATATATATATATATATATATATATATATATATATATATACCCTCGGTGGCCTATCACTATCCGCGAATGCGACTCACAGCAACGCGCTTCCTCAATAATGCAAACTATCGCGAGGATTATTACCGACAATTTGCCATGAAAGACAGATATGGTACTTTCACCCCTCGCGGTATTCACTCCATCAGGGAACTTGAAACTCTCGTTGTGTATATGTGTACGTGTACACAGATCGTTTGAAAATTTATTCTAAACTACGAACCAATCGGAAATTTAAAACCCGACTGTATTGGACGACTTTAAAGTAGATTTACTGATGAAGCCTTCAAGCTATTGTCGTTCGTAGGGATGATTCACTTATTTAACCAATCAAATCTAGATCGGTTTTAAAACTTTTCACTTGCAAATTCAACCATCGAATGGAGAAAGAAAGCAAAAACAACAATTTACGAGGTTAACCTTTGACTTCGCCAAGATTTTTCATTAGTGACCCAACATACGAAAATTTCGCAAAAATTATTTCGACAGTTTCAATTTCTTACTTTTCTTCTCCCTCATTTACTAGGTTTACAATTAAAATGTAAAAAAAAAACAACAAAAATCTCATGACAACTAAACGAATACTGGAAATTGTGGAGTTGTTGATGCAAATTGTAACCGCTAGGTGGCAATCGTGCCATGACGAGGATCCCCTCAACACGTGGGAATCAAAACGGAAGGAAGGTGCGATGGGAAATGGGCTGTTTGCGACGAATGCCCGTCGACTAAGTGAGTTTCCGGTGAGACGCGCGCCCGGCACGTGCCCGAGACTCATATAAAGGGAAAGAGAGCAAGAGAGAGAGTGAGAGAACCCGTCAGGCCGCATTGAGTTAGGGTGCATGTCCCGGGCTAATTAACCGAGTGAGAAGGGGACCTATAACGCATGAAAGAGAAAAAGCACTCTAGCGTTGAACCGACTCGTATATACCTTCAAACTAACTCGATATATTACAAACATAAATGCACTCAGCACGTGTGCTGTTATATATAGGCTTAATGATATTCAAGTTTCGCACAAGTCTCGATTTTCATTGGAATCTTTATATATCGGTTTTATGCATAAATTACCTCGTAGTACTTTTTTTTCTATTAAAGATCAATCGGTGAAATCAATATGGCGATGATATTTTGTCAATTTTTGTTTCTTCCATGACAATTTTTAAATCGAGTCTAGCTGCTAATTTTAAGGTTAATTCCATCTGGAATTTTTTCGACAATTCTTTAGACGTTTCATGTGGAAATTGAAAAGCCAATAGAAGGGACGTTTGTTTGTTATGTCAGCACAGTTGATTTTATTATTTTCCACGTTTCTATAGCCACTTAAATAATCTGTATTAATAATTCCTGAAGGACTATGCTAGGTCTAATATCGTCGTCGCGACGTTTGCCACCATCATAATTAACGTTTGCCTGGGTTAGGTACAACGACCCTCTTCTTACATTGGCTGTATCACAGTGATAGACCTGCCGTATGCAACGGCAATGAATATAAATAATAACCAATAATAATGTTTTTTTTTTTTTTTCTCAACTGCGCAGTGAATATCGTTAATGTCAATTTTCAATTTTTTGTCTTCTATTTCATTAGTAAAAATGCAACTGCAATTACAATTATTATTACACACTTGCAATTATTATTATTCTTAAATATTGTTTTTTTTTACAAACTCTTTCCTTTGCGTTCACCCGTCAGCTTTTATCGACTCACAGATACTCAAATCATGAAAAAAAAAAGTATCTCTCTTTTCCGGTTAATTTTCCATTTCATCAAACTTGTGCTATGCGCTAATAGATCGAGTACACGAGTGATTATTTTTTTTTTGTTTACAGTCCCTTATGCAAGTAATGAATTTTCTTTAGTCTACAATTCAGTGGTAATTTTGTAGAAACGGGAAATATAATTCCGGAATTGCACAAATAGCAGAGAGAGGGCGAAATAGGAGAAAAGAAGAAAAAAAATATATAGACAAGCAACCCTTCGGTCACTAGCCTTTGGTGCACATGAGAGGGGTTATATACCGTGAATAATCGAAGCATCGGAACTCGAGTCTACTGGTATATCGAGCTGGGCGGTAAAAGTACATTCTGCTATTTTCCATAACCTCGAAAGTTGATCCGTTACAACCCTTTGTTCATCATAACGCAATGCGACGCAACAATGATAGTTTGTCTTTTTTTTTTTGTCTCCCCTCTCTTAACGTGTATTCGCAGAAGTTTATCTGCTCAGTTCGGCCAACTAAATGGATCACAAACGGAAAAAAAATTATCCGGACATATCGTTATGTGACGTACACCAGACGGTTACGACAAACTTTTATTTTCACACAACCCACCCCCCCTCCACCCCAAATTTGACTGTAAAGTAAAATCGATGTATATTCTTCACATTTGTTATGTACTTTCGAAAGATATTTGGCAAGCTTCGAATATGTTCCGGGTATATAAGATATATATATATATATATTTGATATAATTTTTACATACAAATTATATGTTTGTCGAATAAATTTTCTTTACCAACTTGCACTAGAAATTGTAAAAGCTCTAAAAATTGTTAAAAAAGTAATAAAAAGTAATTGGCACACGGTTCGATAGTTTTGTAGAAGAGATATGAAAGAAAAAAAACGAAAAAAAATGAAACCTGGCAAACATCCGGTCGAGCTATGCGAGAGTTGAAGGAAATAAATTTAAAAAATTGATATTTCCTCGACATGCATTAAAGTTAGTTTTCCATTTCTCTGATTGGTTGCCCGATACGATATAAGGCTGTTATTTCAAGTTCATTAGACGAGCACTGCATAATTAAGCGGGCACGAGCCACTCGGATACATACGAGACTCACCATGTGGCGTTGTATACGAATCGGTGTTTATGCGCGTGTGTATGTGTATACGAGAATCGATTGTGGTGCGTCGATCATTAAACTCACTGGAGCGGTAAGCGTTTCGGTCGGTAAATATTTAAGTCGGTGACTGTAAAAGGGGGCTGGTAATGAGTGAAGGAATGGATCGATAGCCACGTACTTATAACGATGCTCTGGAATTGCCATAAAATTCAGTTGAGTTATTCATTTTTATCTCAATGGCCTGAGATAAATTTCCAAATTGAGTTATTGTGGGCCGATTGTTACAGATCCCCCAATGTCAGTCAGATTGGCACAGGGCATGATTTTGTGAAATTTGATAACTTCAATTAAGAGTTGATCAGTCCCTGACTAGCTTGAGGTGGCGGTTTTAAGCAATGGCGGTAAGCCAAAGGTATTTTTATGTAATTAAATGGAAATTTCGATTCATTGAGAAATTAAGTTGAAAATATTCAACAACTCACAGGATTCTTCTATGAATTCATCAAGAGCCTCATCAACAAATTCCATCAGTCTCAAATCAATCAACGTATTTCTGGACATAATTCAGCCAATTCGAATAGAAAAACCTTTTCGGTTGACGTGGCGATAAAAATTAACATTTGAACGAGTCTCGTGCGACAGGTAGTTTCTTTTACAATTGCTGGCACTTGCCAGTGAGAGACTTTTCTCTTTCATAAAGCCATAGGTCTGTCACACTTGACTTTATGCTGCAACCCTTCAAACTAACGGGGTGGGGGGGGGGGGGAACTCTTTTGTACACCGTAAACTCTGACAAGTATTCAACACAAAGAGACCTTGCAGAGGCAATATCACGTAACACGATGAAAACCCGGAAATACTTGGGTTAAAACTTCTCGAGGGTGGTTTAAAGGACATCAGGCACCATGGGATTATAACATCGTAAAATTTGTGCTCGGCCAATTCGTGACTCGAGTGACGTGGCGATAGAGTCAACAGCACCCCGACTCATGATCGAAAGTCTAGTACGTTTAGAAGTGACCCGAAGCAGCTGTTATTGCAACGAACCAGATAACTAAAATAGTTCATTAATTTCATAGACCGTAGAGACGATTCTAATTTTAATTCATTTTTTCTTTTGACAAAGAGACTCGGTGATACGTTTGGAGTTATATAGTATACATATAGAATGTAAGGAAAGAGTACCATTGCGTGGTTATATACATTCTGCTGGAAAGCGTGCAGCTCGACGAACTAAAAGATAACGTATCTTTTCTGTAATTCAACAGTCACGTAAAAAACTACTATGAATAGTTTCATGATTTTTTTATATCTCGTAAAAAATGTCTTCTGCATGATGGAAATGGAAGATTATTATCTAAAAACACGAGGATTTGATGAATTTCCAAGATTTTATAAAACTATATGGATGTAGGAGTTTTAAAATTTTAGCTGTTATCTAGGATGAAAATGGGCGAAAATAAATTATTGAAATTTAACGTAAAATCAATTGATAATGATAAATTGTTCATATATTTAGGGATATACGATAACTGATGTTTAATAGCACAAGTGTAATACTGGTGCCCCAAATACACGTTTTATAATCACGAACAAAAATGTATTACACAAATTATATTTTTAGAATCTCATCGAATTTTATTTTTTGAGTTGTAATCTTTACAAGTGCCGGGACTATTACGTGATTATTGTTTATTTTAACAACAATGCTGTAGGTCACGCGCCTTAAGGTGCCCGTACGATACGAGGCAACAATTCCGCTAATTGTATTTTTCTTCGTGGATAGATGACCACACGAATGGGAAAATAAAAGATCTAGGGACAATATATATGCAAGGCCTGGCACAATATTATGGCGAAGCATTGTCGTTGACCGAGCGTTGACGACACATAAGACTTCATACTGGTCTTAATGATAATCGTCGGTAAACTAATTAAAATCATCGTTGCTTCTAGGCTCGGTAAATGGCGATGAGGATGAGTCAGTACAAACAGAAACTAACAGCCTTGCCAAAGTCCCTGATGGTAATTTCTTGCCGCTTGCATTCGCATATTTGCAGCTATTCTTAAAAATATATATTCATGTATGTTCCGTTCCAAGGCGTCGGGAGAAATATTTTCACCACGTGAACGAAAAATAAAAATAAAAAAAGATTTTTATCAATAATTATAATACAGGAATGCGAGAGCGTTGAAAGAATAAATACGCAGTGCTCGAGAAAGAATCACCAATAAATCTTTCGATTCCGGGAAATCGAAACGAATAATAATATTCCAATCCAAGATTTATTCGTTCGAAACAAATTAATCTCGTTATTTGCCGAACAGGTGTCGTAACAAGATTTATTTAAATTTCTCGAGAATCCTGAATACCATAAATCCGTCAGTCAGTCTGGTCGATCAAATTTTTTGGAACGAGGACGAGGTGTATTTTAATCAATGAAGCATTATTATGCAGAGGGTTTGCGCAATGTTTCTCGTGGAGAGTCACAAGTGCGCGTGTCAGTGTGCTCGTTTGTTGGTTTTTATCGACCCCATCGTTAATTACTATTGTTTTTGGGCGATACGATCTTACGAAGAGTATTACTCACACTGATATATACCACAGTGATAATAGCCTACGTAAAACTTGAATTTCCAAATACTCGAGTATGAACGAAAAATATTCTTGGTTGGGAATAAATTCTCGCGAGGAGTATGTTTTAGATCGATATTTTACCCTGTGCGTGTGAGTGTGGCGTGGTGATTCGTGGATGTTCGTGGATTACGATGGGCAGCTCCTGTCGTCATTGTTTGTCTACCGCTACGACCACAACTACAATTCTTCATATTCTCCA
Source organism: Dyspetes luteomarginatus (assembly GCA_963669185.1). NCBI lineage: Eukaryota > Metazoa > Arthropoda > Insecta > Hymenoptera > Ichneumonidae > Dyspetes > Dyspetes luteomarginatus. The sequence continues at coordinate 18,183,253 of OY769906.1, forward strand.
TTCCTATCGTTTCGAAAAATCTGCAAATTGTTTATATAACGTGAATTCGTGAGGAGTGAAAAGCTTATAAGTTCATGTTTGCACAATAATGCCGCGACCGCGATACTATATTACTACTGGCTAACTATCAAATTGCTTCCAGCGTGTTTGGACGGTTGTCACGTCCTACGCAGTACAAGCTATTATTCTCACCACGAAATAGACGTATAACTATAATAGTACCTGGCATCTCGACTATATCAATAGTATTGCTATCTCATTAATGAGCCGACCAACCTAGACGATATGTTAATGTATGCTGTACTCAATAACACACACCGTATAAAGAAACTACGAGACAAACGATCAAAAATAGAACACTTTGAGAAGTCTCGAGATTAACTGGCGTAACATTCATTCCACTCGATTAATTACTGAAATTTTATTAAGTTATGTAACAGACTTATTTGTAAGAAGATAAGTGTGGTGGAATGATTATATTTTTCTCATAGATCGGGGAAAAAAAAAAGTATTTCTGTTGCCAGTTACGAAATGAAATAATCATAAGAAAACCAGAAGAACGAAAGCATGTTTTTTAAATCATTGAGATTTTTGTTTATGGGGTTTTTTTTTCAATTTTTGCTTCATCGTACACGATGTCAAATTTATCATTTCTATTCCAGTGCACCGTCAATTATATATGAAATTTTATCGGTGCTGCCGATGAAAGTTTTCGGGTTTTTCGATTTCTTTCTTTAACCTTATCAATAATTTGCCGTGAGGTAGCGAGTGTGAAGTAAAACGTTTAAAAAAAAAAAATCAGCAATAATTTTGCAGACGCTTGAGCAATTTGTTCAGATATACTCGACGGAAAGCTTCGCATTAATGCCCCACAAATTATTCCGTCTCAAGACGGTTCAAAGATAAGCCAGATGATGAATCTCCACCAAAAAGTCTGTTCACAATCTCTATGGACTTCAAATTACTCATTATTAATCCCAAGCTTATGAAACACATGGTAGAGACTTCCGGGCTCCGGTACATAACTCTTCGGAAAAAATTAGCCGAATCCCAATGTTACAATACTTGTTTAATGTTTAATTGAAGAGTAGTCGAAGGTCTGCAACGAATCTTTTTGATTTAATTAACTCATGTCACAAGTAAACTTTTGCAATAGATTTAGTTGGGTGGTTTTTTGGTTGTGAAAGGAGCTTCGCTTTTTTTGAACAAAGAATTAACAGTTTCGGGCACGCCGTACAGAGAGACACAGACACGCACATAATTATACATGCCATAGGTATGTACATACGGGAGTTCCAAGAATCGAGGATACATCGATTATATGACGACCCATGCCAATTCCAGAACGATAAATTTAACCCGGGAGTGTCAGATCTGCAATATGACGACGATCAGACTTTTTTTTTTTCAAAGGTGCGCGCGAGCACCTCGCGACTTATTAGTGTGTACAGGTGCGCTTCACTAACCTTGGCGTATTATTCCTATGCCACGATACCGCAAGCTCGCTGTTTCCTCACTCTCCACTTCATAATAATCGATCCATTTATAAAAATTATCCATCTTACTATGACCATATAAACCGCTTGCATTTATATGCAGATTGGGCGAAGAAAAGGGAAACAAGAAACATAAAAATAAAAATCTCTAATGAATTAAGAAATGATTTGAAAGTGAAAACCGAAACGAACTCCTGGCACCATTAAATACAGCTATTAATTATTTTGTTTAATCCAGCTGGTTATCTCCGTTTATGGGATATGAGGCCACAAAGGGCACCATTAGTTGTTTATCTATCATCCATTGTATGGAAAGCAAAGTTATTTGTCCCTGACTCTGTCTACTGTAAGATCAACTTAATCAAATGCCCCCTGCATCATTTTTCCAAACTCTCCTCGACAGTTTTATTTTTCGATAGGAATTTTTTCAACAAACTCCTCCCTCTCTTCCTTAGCCCTGGATATGATAGATTCCCGGATTAACTCGAGTTCCAGACAAGTCCGAAAAGTACCAAAATTGGCCTGGGGTCCCGAAATAGTTAGGACCAAATTTTTAGTCATACAAGTTCGATCTGAAGTTGGCTCAATTTTTCAATCGTTTCAAACTTGACATCGAACTTAGGTTCCCATTTATCATTCACTTATGTGAACAATGATAATAATGGTCTTTTGTTTTTGTTATTGTTACAGGTGAAAAACCCCACAAATGTATCGTCTGTGGAAAAGCATTTTCCCAAAGTAGCAACCTCATCACACATATGCGAAAACACACCGGATACAAGCCTTTCCAGTGTGGTCTATGTGACAAAGCATTCCAGAGAAAAGTCGATTTGAGAAGACACCGTGAGGGTCAGCATCCCGCAGCACCGGCACTGGATTATCGCGCTTTGCAAGTTCCACCGACGAATCAGCATCGAACGTCACCAATCTCGATCACGGGTAATGGCTATCATATGATACCAATTCCCGGCAGTAGCTGAGATCATCCGCAAGTGTCTACGCGCACTTATTGGACTTTTGGTAATTAGGAATGAATTTTTCAGCAATGACAGAGACGCTTTCACGCTAATGACGAGTGTATAATGGAAAAGGAAATGTAACGTGAGGTTTGATTTGAAAAAAAAAAAAAAAAAAAAAAAAAAAAAATCTAATGACTAGTTTAGAACAATACTAGAACCAGTGAAACCATTGAAAATGCGTTTGAATCAGTTTAAAACGGTTAGAAACCGTTTTCGAAAGCGTTGAATTTTTTTATTAAATTCAATCCGATATGTAATTAAATGTAAACAGCAATAAGCGATTAAGCCTTGAAACCGTCCAGGAATGTTTATTGCACACTAGCTACGTAGTGGTTGATGTACAAAAACTCGAAGAGTTCTGTATATGCATATATATATATATATATATATATATGTATTTATATATATATATATTCATATATTACGTATGAGAGAAGAGTTTTGTGCATGAAAAGATCGGTAAGCATGAAAGAATATTTACTATAGCGAAGCATAACGATTTTAATTAAGGAAATTTCAATGCGAATCACGTGCCTTTCAGTGGTCACCCCCCTTTAAAAATTCCGACTCTCATATTTATTAGTGTTGATATTTTTCATGAGGATCGCGAGGTGATATTTACGTATATCTTCTGCAGAATGTATTTCGCGATTGCGAGGATCGAGTTGAATTTGGCAATGTTGAAAAATCCGGAATCGAATCTGCTTTCTTGGGAAATATTTCGGAAATGAATTCGGAAAATATATTTTCCATTAAAAATACGTCATTAAACGAGGCGTTAAAACGTGAAAAGATAAAAGAGACAGGGAGAGAATTAAAAATATGGTATTTTCGCACCTCGTAGAAAGTCGAGTAATCTGTATAATAATATTGTAGTAAGTACATCGTGAACACGTGTCATAGTCCATCGAAGCCAAAGCCGCCCCTGTTGGTGGGAGAGGAGAGAACGAATTTTAATTGGTAATGATCCGTATATTTCGAAAAGTAAGCGGAAAGATGCACCTTACATGTGCTTGATGAGGATTATCGGGTGTCGAACAGCGCTAGACAAGATGGCCGTCATCTGTCGGAAAATGGCGGCGGACTTGCGATTCAACGTATCATTGGGCGCGTATGAGCGTTCTTCGCATCACTTCGGAACGTGAAATAATTCATTCCATCGAGGAGAGACAAAAAAAAATTACTGATTATAACGAAAATTTGATTTCGACTGTATCTATAAGCGAGAACGAAATCATAGCGGCTAGAGGACCAAAGATAGATTAAGGCCGGGTCGACAAAATGGTGGCTCAAGAATTTTATTCCTTTTGACTTTCCGTTATCGCGTTTTAACTGTTTTGGAAAAAGTGGGAAACAAAAATAATAATAATTCTTTCGAGTTTGTTATCTTTCATCTTACAATGAAAAAAATTTAACGAGAAATTCGATAATATTTCATTTCTCAAAGACAAATTTTCGGCACTTGACACAACATGACGGAATGAAAATTCAAATAGCCACTGTGTACTCGAGCCCTACTGTAAAGTACCATTAATTTAAATGATTGATCTTAAGCTAATTCATTAAGTGAGTGTCGAGCGTAGTCGAGTCCAGTGTAAATGAGGTATTTGTAAAATTACGAATGTTATAAGAAAAGCATAAAATCAGTTTATAAAAAAAAAAAAAAAGGAGAGAGAAAGAAATTAATGACATTGTCCGGTGAGTGAATTTACGAAAGAGACGATTGAAGATTGACCAGAAAAATTAGAGAAGCGAAAAAAATTAAGTTGCATGCATGTGAATTGTAAAGTATGAATCCAGAGACGATGATTCGGTGTTAATCGGTAAAACCAAAAAATATGTTTATTATCGGTAGAGAGGAAATATTGATTAAATAAATTGTTTTTTTCTTTCGTACAAAAAAAAAAAAATTGTTGTCATTCATTATTGATCCCAAAGTGTCCTGATCAAGCCCGAGACCTTCCTGATCTTGAGGAAATCATCGAAGAGCAGCAAAAAATCGTCAGGCTCATTGAGCAGGTAATAAAAAAAATAAAAAAGCAAGATCGTTGGTTGTTTGAACGGCCAATTGAAATATAAAGAGGCCGTGAACAGAAAAAAAAGAGCAGCAATGCCTGTGCAATGAGGCGCGTGCGGGTATTGGGCGAAAAGATTGGCAAAAAAAATCGGCGTTGTTCGGTGCAGGTTTGAGAGCGACCAGGGCAGCCGTAACAGAGCCCATAGTGATGTGGCCCGAGGCGAGAAGTTGCGTATGGTATAACCATCGTAGGTATCTATATATGCATACATATCCTATAGGAAAAGCGACGGGCCGGTGTCGACGGGCGCATCGACCGGTAATTGGCCAATTTGCAATTCGCGATCGAGCTCGGGCACTCGCCGTAGCCCGGCCATAAGAGTACCGATTTACGGGAGATAAGCTGCCGCTTCTTACTCCCTACTGGGGCATCGATCTCGCGAGAACGATTCTCATCTTCGATCTGAGACCCGATTCCACCAACAGATCGTTGCCGATATTTCCTTATCTCTCTTGAAAGCCTTGCTCGGGTTCCGGTTTACCTCAAGATCGGACGAAATAAATTGCCTTCGCTTGTGAGAAGAAAAAAAAAAACAGGTGAAAAACAAAAAAGAAGCGATACCGATCTTACTGTATATTCTCCGAACGATGTGGCCTCAGTGCGTCTGTGCAAAAAAATATTCATACAGACTGCTCGATAGGAAAGAATTTTTGTCACAATATTTTTCATGTAAAATTAATACACAGAGTTGTTGACTTCGATGTTCAAAAAAAAATGGATGCCAGTTCCTCGCGCTTTCTTTCCCTGTAAAACTAGACAAATTATTGAAATACGACTGGGGACTATGATTTTATTTCAGGATCGTTACTGAGCCAAAAATAATTTCGGATTAACCGATTTCATTCCTATTCGTGGACTGATAGTTCCATAATATGAATTATCACCAATCCCAAATTTCAGCGCTGGAATTAGTAAAATGATCAGCAAAAAAAGTGTTATTGTTGAGCGATAAATAAAGCTAATCGAACCGTATCATTGTGATACGATCAGCGGCATTCGGAAACCGGTTAAAACTTCCGGGATCTTAAGGTCTGGCCAGACCCGGGGCCATCGTTCTTCTCTCACAAAATTTAAAGTAGTTTACTGTATCATAGATGCAAAGTAAAAAAATTGAGGCTATAAAAAATGATAATACTATCACTAATCAGTGTGTTAAATGCACATGACCTCTTGATATTATCGTCCTGATATTATCGTGCTCCCACCTCAAAATTTTTAACATAACTTTCTCCGACATCATCACTGACCAAAAAGCGAAAAAACCTCTTGACAGTTTTGAGGTTATGATGGAGATCGTGACGAGCTTACATCACAGATGGCTACTCCTGTCAGTACAAATTTATAACCATTCATCGTCATTGTTGATTTTAACACAAGATTTCTCTCAATGCTTTTCATTTTTATGACGATATAATGGCTGAAAATATTTTGTTTATGATATCGAGATTCAAGAAAAAATAGAACTGGCGTTCCTCAGACGCGAAATGTGATGAGTTATATTGCTTGAAGAACGCAACTTTATCTGACCAATAAACGGTACTGATCGAGAGAGTGATCGATAATGAAAGAGATCACAACAATAATAATAATGAAGAAATCACAAGATCTACAGAGAGCAAGAGGAAGGGAATAACGAATTCCCGTTTCCCTTTAGGTCGTGTCACGTACGAGCATGAGCTTCTTTCTCCACCCATTTCTCTCTCGTTCTCGTACGAGAAGCCGATCTCATACGTGAGTCCCAATTTTCAAAGGGATCGAACGCATCGATCAACCAGAGTTTGTGCCGCTGGACTGCCATTGCATTTGTAGCGATGGCGTTACCGGTTCGAAACAGGTGCAGACACGGGTTTTGCATCGCGATCTTCCTCTCACGAAGGGGATCCCCCATCGATTTTGCCCAGTCGTTAAGAAGAGTCTGGTTTGAATTGCGAGTTTGGGTCTTTTATTGCTCCACACCCAATAAATATGCAACAAAGTGAAAACAGTGCACAATACCGATAACCATTCTCTCCGGAATACGTGCAACAGGTAAATTTTCATACAGAACAATTTTGGTCATTCGTAAAAATTGATTTTCCATGGTGGCAATTACGATTCCAATGGCATACAGAAATTTCAGTCTCATCTTCCTGCATGACGTCTTATACATATGATGGTAAACCCCAATAAAATTTGTAGTTTACTGGTGGGATCGATTTGGAAGTTTTCGTGGAGTTCTCCAATATGTACCATCATTACAGAGGATGACTTTCTAGACACTGCGTTTGGTTTTACCCATGAAAATAAAATATATTTCAAAAGTTTAATAATAACATGTGAATTTCACCGCAGAAATTATAATACATATATGTTTTTTATATATGTATTTAATTATTATATTTTTCCGAGTATATTACACATAATTATGCCAAAGTATATATGATGAATAAATTATATATTTTCTAGACTTTGCTATTGTGAAAGTTCTTGCAGAACAGAGTTGACATTGCCCCATTAGTATGAAATAGCGATTTTTACAAAATCATCAAAATGGTCTTTAAAAGAGACCTCGATGCCAAAGCGATACTACAGTTCATAGTATCATTAAATCGACATTTGATTACCTAACAGTGAATATTGTTTTAACTTGCGACTGGTGAAATATTCATTTGAACAATATTTGGGTAACTGTAAAAATGAATGTCTCATGACAATGTCATCGCTATTTTAAAATCCACGATGTAGGATCACTACAAAGTCCATCCCTGTGTCAATAGGGGTTACATTTTCGAGGAATAAAGGCCAACTCTCCTATTAAGAGTCATTACAGGACTAACCATTTTATTTCGGGAATGTTTTTTGTTTTCAAAATGATTTCTAAAGACGCGTCATTGTGAAAGTTAAAAAAAAAAGTATTTTTGCAAAAAAATTCACTAAATACAGATCATTCTTTTATTTCTACCATTTTTTAAGAAAACGTAATCAGCTGTTTAGAGTCTAATAATAGCTCTGATGAAAAATTGTCAAGAGCAGATGAGATCAAGTCCGTATTGCCAGTATCAGGCTGCCGGGACTCGGGAGATATCCCTTTGGAATACAGATAAATGTGTTCTTGGTAATTCGACCTGCTGCAGTCTTTGAGGTATACGGTGCGGTAAAGTGCCAAGTCCCGGAGGCGGTCACGCCTCGACCAACGACCTAATCATTGCGATCGTAAAAGGTAAAATTTCCACGATGAAGGGGAAACTCAGGGCTTTACAGGTTTAGTATCCTCTTTCTCTGGCTCTTCTGGACGCTATATTCGAAGTGAGATTCCGAATTGCATCGGTAATTAGACGGCAGTAAAATGCAGGCAAGTGGAAATCCACAGAGTTTCATATCTTCCTTTCTCGCCGATTTTTTTACCTAATATATCATACGCGCCAGTTACATTTTTTATTTACGAAAAAAAAACCATCAAATTCTATTTTTTTTAAAGATATTATATTTTCAAATTGTGTTATGATATAACAAGTAAATCGGAGTTCGTTTTAAAAGTAGGATGTGCTTCAATAATTTTCATTCCAATGACAATGGATTTCATGTAAGATTGATGTATATGAAAAAAAATCGAACCTGTCAGTAATGTTGAACTTTGGTAATGAACGGTCTCGCCTATAACTAGACCACCAAGAATTCCCTCTAATCCATATTCGCGGTTTCCTATAATCTACCTCGTGACATTTCAACGGAGTTATAATGGTAGATAATCGCACAAATGAGAAGCCACTTTGTACACACGTCCTTTTTATAATGATTGGTAGTCACGGACCGTTGCCACTGAGTGAATGATAAAATCGATATTTATAAAGTCTTTCTTTGTTATTATCTATAGCTTCGTTGTGTCTTTGGCCCCATATATATATATATATATATATATATATATATATATATATATATATGTATGTATAATTCTGTGGTACAAAACAATCGATAAACCATTTACGAGAGAATCTTTCGCAGTTTTACGTAAAAGCGTCGATTTGCACAAATGATCGCTGGAGAAGGACGTGGGCGAAGACAGTAAGGTGGCTCTGCCGTCCAATTCTCGCCATTTGAATATTTAACCGTAACGGTCATTTTAGCGTGATTAAGGAATAACTCGTTTTACTGTATATATTTTCGGTCTTTGTGCACTGGAATAAGCGGAATTAATTAAACTATTATTACAGGAATGAAGATATTACGGAATTCACGATTTTTTAGGAGGATTATAGTAACTCTCTGTGATAATGAATTTTTATTACCGACTGTGGTAATATTATTGTCTTCACCTCAAAGATTCAAACATACTTTTCTGAGAAATTAATGAACAAAATTGAATGAGTCGTTTGCAAATGATTCAGCATAATGGCATGAATATTACCGAAAACGTTTATTAAAATTCGCTTAACCATTTTCGTGAAATTAAAAAAAAAAAATTTGAGGTTATGATGCAGACTCATATCAGCTGTTGAACTCAAGCCACTTAATTCGATTATTGCCACGTTTTTTACAGTAAATATTTTAAACTTTCTTTTTCCAAGCGTATTCAATCGTATTTTTACGATGTATATACCCAACTTTAGTTGTGGTCACTGTGTCTGGCCAATAATAACAAGACATAGAATCATATAATGTGTAAAAAAAAAAAATCACCACGTGTTTGCCACACACTAATCGAGACATTGCACTTATAATACGCTTTAAAACTGTAGCCGTTTAAGTACAACAACTTGTTGAAGCAACGGTTATAATCAATGTAGGCATGCTACGTCCTGGGGAATTATGGAAATTGATTCGCGAAAATTACTGGAACGTCGAAATATTATTTTAAACGTTTCTTTAAAACAATCAAAAGCCCATTACGCAAATATGAAAAGCGTATTAATTTATTCGTCCTTTATCCGACCGATTTACGTCAATGTGTGACTGCCAATTTACCACAATTTCTCTTCGGTCTTTATCCGATCCCATATTAATTTATTTTTTCGGCTCATAATCTCCAATTGTTTGTTATTTTTTTATAAAAAAAAATCCGATCAAAAGTTGTGAAGATTATTTGATATTGTTTGATGATATGAAAAAAATCCATGCTGTCTCCGGATTTTACTACATAATTTTATACGTCCGTTAAATCACATACGTATACGTGTGAAATGCGTTACTCGCGACAAAATCGATAACTCCCATTACCTCAGCAGCGAAATAAAAGTAAAGCTTTCAACTTTCTTCCATAAACTGTACAAACGATTCCCCAGTGTTCTCTCGACTATACGATTCTCGTGTCACGCATTCCGCCTTGGTTTATCTATATACAACTGTATAAGTTTTTGCGCGTCATGTCGAGAGGAGGAAAGGTGTTTCAGCGACGTAAGGTCCGCCCGAAGCTTCGCAACCCCTTTTCGAACATCACAAATTCATGATCTCCACCAGGGGAGACTCTCGGACACACGACAGTGACAGTTTGCGTTTACTCCCGCACTTATTCGGTTCAAATATTATCGTGTACGTGGTAAAATTTCTCTGTACCTCATACGGTTCGTTCACGAACTATAATTATATGAAGAAAAATATAGCGATATGTGTACTTCGTCCTTGCTTATTTCATTCCACATAATACGCGTCGTAATATCGTGTATGTCGCGTAAAACTTTTACTTTAGTACAAAACTCAATTGACAAGCTCTACAAACGCTGATAATGTAATATTCATGTCTGCAATCTGTAATGTAAGATGGCATCTCATCATCATGGGCAGCCAAGAGTGAATTTTTAAACTTGCATCCATGTCTCTTTTAAATTTAAACTAATGGAGTTTAAACAGATTTTTCTCTCATTTGGGCAACAAAGTTTTTGTGGAGAACAATATATCGATCTTTAAGTCATTTACTCAAAGCGAACAGAAATTCTCGATGACTTTACACATTTTTTATCGACATTTATTATCTGTCTAATATGTGAGTGCACCAGCTGTAATCATTGATCAATAGAAAAACTAAGCGATAAAGATACCTTTTGCAAATTTTATATATATAGTTTACGATTTTTTAAGTTTTTAAACTTAACTTTTAGAAAAGTTATTCAATTTAAGTGGCAGAGTTCTAACGCAATTGAGCATAGGTCAGTCTTGGCAAGAAACCTCTGACCGACCAAAAATTTCGTATTATTTAAATAATGATGTTGTATTGAATAATAATTATCGCTTTAAAATCCTTCTGATGATCATAGGAGACATAAATGAGAACCAGAGCAATGTCGTGGTTAATAACAGCTTGAATATTTGCCACTGATAGTTATTAATAGACTGTACAATCGTAGTCAAAGAAAAATGAAAATATGGATATTTGGATGTAATGTATGTAAGTACGCTTACATCATTTCCCGCTACGATTGCGTCAGCAAATGTTTTTTTCAGCGGCGTAGATTATTGAGCCTCCTAATATTGACTTAATCTTGATAACTTCGATAGATAAAATTTCAAGTTTAAATTTACGAACTAAAGAACCCGTGCGAACGATAGAAAATTCTTCGTTACCGAATTTTGACAGATATGGGTATGGATTAGACGCCTCTATCTAACTTAATGTTGGAAATTTCACAATGTCATAATATGCAATTTTATTCTTGACCGTCTCGATGTAATTGTCTCCTAGTAGGATTGATATCGATCGCTGCACATGGTTCACCACTGCAAAGTACACATAAAGTAGGAGGGTGGCGCACGCGTAGCTTTAAAGCGCGGTAGCGCGGGAGATTTAAACGCGAAGTGTTGCAGCCTCCCATAAAAAGATTAAAACATTTTTTTCATCCATCTCGATTGGAAAAAATATCATTGGGAGTAATTTATCCTGGTGCTGGTAAAGTTTGACGACCATTTGGCACTTTTCGTCAAGTACACATTAAACCCCTGACCTAATCCTAAAATAAGATTGACCCAATCACAAGGAATTCCCGTTTGAATCGTAACGGTCTTTTTTTTAAGCTGCATCTGCAGCTATGAAATAGAGAATTCTCGGTTTCGAAGGAAGAGTTCGAGGCAGGTGCGTGTCCCCCGAGTTAAATGAGAGTGTGCCGGTTGAGAGTTGAGACAGACACGAGGCCGAGAATATATACATATATATATATATACACAGATGTGTTATACGTTGAATCTCGAGAGTCCGAGAAATATAGTAAACGACCACCGTGGAACGTGGTAACACGGCCACTCGTTGGCCCTCTTCACAGAGACCTCTTCAGCTAATAAATTGTTCGTTATTTCGTCTTTTCACTTGGCCTCCTCTTCTCTCGACACGTTTTTGCCACATTCATCTTCTGCGTCGTTCACATCTTGTTCCTCGCCGACGCGACCCGATATGTGTATCATTTTGTTAGCTCAGTCTCCCGTCTCATTTGTTGTGTCTCGAAACGTCAATGATATCCAGATAATTAAACATTGAACAAAATTTAGTTAACTAAGGCCCGTATTCATAATTGTGCTTTGACACCTAAACTCGAAAGATAAGGAAACCTTGCTACTTGCTCCGTTGCATGGCCGGAAGTGGAACTTTCAAGAAAAAAAAAACGCTTCAGTGACAAATATAAATACGACCACTTTATGGAATTTTTGTATTCAGTAGAATATTTGAGCTGGACAGCTTAAATATTATACTGAATATAAATTTAAAATAACAATGGATAAGGACATTAAAAAAAAAAAAAAAAAATCGATAGGTAAGAATTAAGCATTTGATAGATAATCTTTCGGAGTACTATCCGTTGTCTTAAAACAATCAGATACGACTATCAGACTTCCAAATCGTCGCGGATTTTCCGTTTCAACATAAATGGTCTGCTCTCGCCATTTTGTTGTCGCGTGGAGTGTTGCTTTTTTTTGTTATCTTTTATTACAGCTCGTGATGCATAGGGAGAGAGTTCTTGAAAGCTTCTGCGATGGATAAACTGACCGTTTATATTACTCAAAGGCATCCTGAGGTATTACTGCATCGAGAGGGCTGTTATTTACTGGAAGCAACTCCACGTTACGATCCGCACCGTTTCATATCACGCACATGTCACTGGTAAATGTTTCGCGTTGTACGGAATGTCAGATGGTTTTTTTTCTTCATTGAAAAACCACAAAATTATACAATTGGCTTCAACCACATTTTTGGACCATCTCATTACAGTGGCCCAGTTATATTCACCAGCTAATCTTACAATGCTTATTCCATGCTTAATTTTTCTTTAAGTTTCTATCGAAATTTTAGCTGAATAAACTGTGGAAACTGCGTACTTATATATTTGCTTATAAACTCGCAGATTCTCGTGATAAAGTAGTTTGAAGGCAAAGGGTTTATACAGTTAATGAAACTATACTATTTGCAATTGCGTTCATTATAAAATAGTTGCGTGAACTATAAAATAGTTGCGTGAACTATAAAATAGTTGCGTGAACTATAAAATAGTTGCATGAACTATAAAATAGTTTCATTAACTATAAAATAGTTGCATTAACTATAAAATAGTTGCATTAATTATAAAATAGTTGCATTAACTATAAAATAGTTGCATGAACTATAAAATAGTTGCATTGACTATAAAATAGTTGCATTAACTATAAAATAGTTGCATTAACTATAAAATAGTTCCATTAACTATGAAATAGTTCCATTAACTATAAAATAGTTCCATTAACTATAAAATAGTTCCATTAACTATAAAGTCGTTGCGTCAGTGATTTTTATAGTGGCACGAACAATATACAATTGAGATTTCTGTGAGTGTGCATTAAGGACACGAAGACAATTTCCAGCCGATGATACTCGCGCAGTCGAGTTTCACATGTGTGAAATATTTTCATCATCATTTCGGTCCCTTAACATGCCCTAGGTTTTTTTTTCTAGCGGAGCCCGTGGTAAGGGGAGGTGGTGAGGACATGAGACATGAGATTAATATGCTAAAAATAAACTACACTCTGTACAGTTTCATTTACTATAAAATCGTTGCGTCAATTATTTTTATGGTGACACGAATAATATATAGAATTGGGATTTCGATGAATATGTATTGAGGACTTGAAGACAATTTCCGGCCGATGATACTCGCCCCGCCAAGTCTCACATGTGAAACATTTTTATCGTCATTTCGGTCACTGAATAGGTTTTTTTCTAGCGGTACCCGAGGTAAGGGGAGGGGGTAAAAACATGAGATTAATATATTAATATCATGTAAATCTCAAGTTCATGTTTATTTTACCAGCCTTTATGCTTATAGTAGATATGATGGTATCTATTATGATGATTTATTTTTCGTATACGAAAAATAAATCATCATAATAGCTACTATCCACTACAAGCATAAAGTCTGGTAGAATAAACATTTACCTCGTCAATTGAGATTAGGTTTGCTCGAATCTTTTTGTTTGTGCCCTCCTGGCGAGGGTGGAGCACCAAGAGGTAAATGAGGAGAAATATTTTGACGAAAAAATCTTAATAGATTAGTCCAGCATTTACAGCACTGATAAGACCTGATTTGAGCCAAACTCGCGAATTTTATAAATTCGAACTTGAGTTTGAAATAACCGAAAAAATTTAACCGATTTCCAGATCGAAATTACAGTAGTGAAATGTTGCATTTATGAAGTTGAGGTGCATGAATATATTTTTCCCATCTTTAAAATAAATACCGCAGCATCAGATGGAAAGACCCTTGAGCCTTGTGAGTGGCCGCCCGTATATTACAACTCAGAGTATACACACGCGTAATATCGTTAGTTAGTTTGCATAAAGGGCAAAGACCTCTGCTAAAACAGCCTTGGCATAAGCCGTTTTGCCGAGACCGTATATATATATATATACGACTAAATTATTCGCTCCAATCCCGCGTGTGCCGTGTTTTGGCTGGCGTGCATGCAAAAATCCAAGCCTTCGGTATTAAACATGCGGGAATAGCCGTTTTTTGATGCTTCAACTGGATAAGGTAGCACCTGTAGGTTTCGAGAATGGTGGATGCCAAGCTAAAATTTCTTACATAGGACATTGACCATAACCATTCTTCAGTCCCATCTCGGACAGAGCCACCTTTTGATTGAAGGCGTTTTAAAAAACAATAAATTGAGAGATAATAATTGTTAAACGATTATAGATATTGAAAATAAACAAAAACCCTCTTTATAGCAAGGGCATAATCATAAAGGGGCATAATCCATATTGGATTATGAGGTCATTTAGTAAATAACAATTTGTTAAAATTTGATCGAAATAAATATCAAAGACTCATGCATATGTAATTTACACGAATTTCAGATTCGAACGTAAACTTGCCAATGGATTCAATTATATTATTATTCCTCCCTTCTACAACAAAGGAACTAATGACACATGCAGTGTTAGTATCATTAATCTTACTCTGTTCGTTTATCGAGCTTTGCACTTATTTATTTTTAATTTTTCCTATCCACCAAATGGAGCCAGCTTTTGATTGAACGCGTTTTAAAAAACAATAAATTGAGAGATAATAATTGTTAAACGATTATAGATATTGAAAATAAACAAAAACCTCTTTATAGCAAGGGCAGAGAGATAATAATTGATAAAAGATTATAGAAATTGAAAATAAACACCCTCTTTATAGCAAGGGCAGCCCCATATTGGATTATGAGGTCATTTAGTAAATAACAATTTGTTAAAATTTGATCTAAATAAATATCAAAGACTCATGCATATGTAATTTGCACGAATTTCAGATTCGAACGTAAACTTGCCAATGGATTCAATCATATTATTATTCCTCCCTTCTACAAAAAAGGAACTAATAACACATGCAGTGTTAGTATCATTAATCTTACTCTGTTCGTTTATCGAGCTTTGCACTTATTTATTTTTAATTTTTCCTATCCACCAAATGGAGCCAGCTTTTGATTGAACGCGTTTTAAAAAACAATAAATTGAGAGATAATAATTGTTAAACGATTATAGATATTGAAAATAAACAAAAACCTCTTTATAGCAAGGGCAGAGAGATAATAATTGATAAAAGATTATAGAAATTGAAAATAAACACCCTCTTTATAGCAAGGGCAGCCCCATATTGGATTATGAGGTCATTTAGTAAATAACAATTTGTTAAAATTTGATCTAAATAAATATCAAAGACTCATGCATATGTAATTTGCACGAATTTCAGATTCGAACGTAAACTTGCCAATGGATTCAATCATATTATTATTCCTCCCTTCTACAAAAAAGGAACTAATAACACATGCAGTGTTAGTATCATTAATCTTACTCTGTTCGTTTATCGAACTTTGCACTTATTTATTTTTTATTTTTCCTATCCACCAAATGGAGCCAGCTTTTGATTGAACGCGTTTTAAAAAACAGTAAATTGAGAGATAATAATTGTTAAACGATTATAGATATTGAAAATAAACAAAAACCCTCTTTATAGCAAGGGCAGAGAGATAATAATTGATGAAAGATTATAGAAATTGAAAATAAACAAAAACCCTCTTTATAGCAAGGGCAGCTCCATATTGGATTATGAGGTCATTTAGTAAATAATAAAGTCTAACATTTCCAAAATTCAACGAGTGCAATAACTTGAAAAATGAATAAAATTAGTTGTGAACAAATTGAGGATAAATCTACAATTTGTTAAAATTTGATCTAAATAAATATCAAAGACTCATGCATATGTAATTTACACGAATTTCAGATTCGAACGTAAACTTGCCAATGGATTCAATCATATTATTATTCCTCCCTTCTACAAAAAAGGAACTAATAACACATGCAGTGTTAGTATCATTAATCTTACTCTGTACGTTTATCGAGCTTTGCACTTATTTATTTTTAATTTTTCCTATCCACCCCTTCAACGAAATGTATGATACATTATTTTATAATTCAACATTCAATTGTCCTGGAATTCCATTTTCCCAAGATCCATGGGAGAAAATTGTGACTTGGAACTTTCTCACGGTAGATAAAAAGTGGCATGGAAAAAAAAAAGTAAAATATAAAAAAGAGCAGGGAAGTCTTCTGGAAATACGATGATGAATAATTTTCGATGTAGGGCAGTTTTAAGACTGAGACGAGAATGCAATAAAATCGTCATAATCCGCTGCTCCAACAGCTTCCTGCGTGAAGCTTTTAGTCGCATCACCGAGAGAAGAGAAGCGTTCTCGTGAAAAGTGCCACGAATTTCGCACGAAGAAATGATCGATTATAAGGATTACAGACAGGATACTGGGAAACGATGAAAGCACAAGAAACCTGTGGTCTCTCGGTGGTCGTTGTCCGTGCGGTGCGTAGTATAATAAACTCACAAGGCGGCATTGATTTTCAATCGGTGCTTCCCCGTAGCCGCAAATTACCCACTACCAGCAAAAGTGCGCCTACCCTGTGCCAATTTTCTCAAAACTTCCAAGCTGTAAAAATACCTTTTTGCGGAAAAAAGTCACAGCAATAATGGATATACAAAATTTGGGCATAAATTTTCGAACTTAACTTTGATCTAATGTTTAATCTTAAGTTTAAGCCCTAATTAAAATTTGAAATCTAACCTAACCTGTATTAAAATATTACTTTGAATTTAAGATCGATATCAACCCTCAGCTACATCCCTCTTTTTAATATCTCAATCTACATCCCTCGGTGAAAGTGACCCAAGGTGTCTTTGACTGGTGCTAACTTCCACGAAATCTTAATGGATTAAGTTTTTTTTTTTCACACACAATATATTAAAATGTCTAAAATTTAAATCTTGAGATAAAAAAACGTTTTGATAATAATTTAAAAAATCATGTCCATAAATGTAAATGAAATTTTGTGAAAAGTGCGAGAATCTGTTTTTATTTCTTCAAATAATTATATCTTTATGATACTAAAGTCTAAAGACAAAACTAAATAGTATTTTTAAAAGGGGAAAGCATGCACTTTAAGATACAAAAATACGTTACAATCATTAATTGTAAAAAATATCATTGATTGAAGAGTCCCGGTCACTCACGTCAGATTTCACATGAATGATCTGCGGTTGTACGGCTCTATTGATAAAGGAAGGTTTAAAAAACTTTTTTATAAAGTTATAAAAAAAAAAAAAAAAAAATCTTATAATCTATTATAAAATCTAAAAGATGCTAACTGCATGTGAATGAAGAATATGGGAAAAAATATTAAAGAGCTAATCGAAAATCGATACTGCCTCTGTCCATATTGACTTGGACGTCAGAGTATGCACGTAGATATGGGTTTTGAGCCCAAGATATAGTCCTCCAAAATTGTTTTCCTTTCGTTCAGAACCCCATCCAGATTCACTAAACGTATTTAGTCAGCGATAGGCTACCGTTTGTTTCTCTCTCTCTCTCTCTCTCTCTCTCTCTCTCCCTCTCCCTCTTTCTGTTTCTCCTTCGACAGAACAGGTGCATTTTTTTCTCAGCCCATTATCGGCAAAAGCTTATTTGACTCGGACAAACCATCATGTCTTGGTAAATCAGAGTGTTGCCCATTATCATCCTAAGCCCCAAAGAGAGTCGTGAAAGAAATTTATTACCCATGTGTTTCCACCCCGATTTAACAAAACACCAGCCGAGCAGCTTTGGAAAATGAGCCCGAGCGAGCAGGTGCCTACAGATTTTTCGGATTGGAAAAATTTGAGAGGACCTCGAACCAAAAAAAGGGCATAGATCACTCATCATTGGGTAAATAAAATTTAATTGAACCCTCTTGAGATTTACGTGTGTATTTCATCCTAACTTTTTTTTTTCCTTTTTCCTGGCAAGCCCAGGTCGGTGTATGCCGATCACAAAGGGAAAAAAGTAACTGGGGAAGAAGAGGATGAAGAAAGAAAAAAAAAAAAAAAAAAAAAACAGTGTAGGTCTTGAGAAAATGGTCGGTAGGTGTAACGTGGGTTGCTAGAGCAGAGAAAACTCAACGGTTAGATGATGGTGAGAGGCGCCGAGGTAATGAAGGTAATAAATGGAGACTCTCTGACAGGTAAAAGAGAGGATGGCATGGCAGGTGAAGCATGCGCGTGCCGTGATAAGGCGGATCTTCTAGCAGAAGAATGAGTGAAGAAGAATGAAAAAAATAAAACAAAACAATATGACGAGAAAAGATGGTAATAAAAATTCAGCTTGGCTGTTATACTTCTCGGTGTGTCTACCCCACAACTTGTACTCGACTCTTTTGTTACAATGGCGTCTCTTTTGTTACAATACAAAGGTATTACAATATGTCGTTACTGAACTGGAATTATTCGATTACCTTATGCACGTGTGTATGTGTTTTTTTTTTTTTTTTTTTTTTAATGTGTTTTCTTTGGCTTTGTACATTTTGCCATTTATCGTTCTTTGCACGTTTCATAGAATGGAGTTACTTTGTAATACGATATGATACTGTTCGACTGGAATTATCCCATTAAATTATGCACTTTTATCTATACACATTTTTATTATTTTTATTATTTTTATTATTGTAATGTAGGTTTTGTTTCACCTTGTATACACATCGACGCTTATTATTTCCCACCGAAATAATGTGGATATGGAACTTTGCAAAATATATACGTAAAATAAACCTCTTTTACGCGTGAGATATATAATTTTTTTCTCTTGTATATCTGGATACACAATATAAATTTCTTTTGATAATTCTCCATTAACTCTAGAATGATACTGTATTTTTTTTTTTTGCCTTCATACAGGATACCCTGGAGTGCAAACTTTCATCACATGTTTTCTAGGAATACAGCATGAAATTATTTTTATATGCGATGGAACGTTTTTTTTTCATAAGAAAGAGCATATTGAGATCAATTTCATTGAACAGAAATGGATAAAAAAAATATTCAAACTAAACAAAGTAGCGAACAAATGGAAAAACGAATGTGATTTTATGTTCTGTTATTAGGGTTAATTCGTGCCCCGGAGTATCTCGATCTATAGGGTAAACTCTTTAAAAAAACCAACGATGCCTATTTCAGAATATTTTTCTATACGGTTTTAAATATTTAATAATGTAAGAAACGCAAAATTTGTTATACAAACATTCTCAAGCATGGCTCGATTGAATGTTCAAAAACAATCGTTTGTAAAACAATAATGTATGCAAATATTTATTATTTATTTTATTTGAATTTTTGAACTTTTGTTCTCCTCGCATGAAAACCCACGAAGAATATAAACAACTTGAAAATGACGATTACGACGTTAGGTGGTACAGTAGAGTGGCCCGTAACGGGGGCCCAGGTCATTTTTATAAATTTATTTCTTCCATTACTTGAAGAGGAGAAAAAAAAATATCGAAGGAAACAAAAATAAAGAGTACAAAAAAAAATGGAGATGGCCGAATAAACGATCTCATTTTTATTCTCCCGTTTGGCCTGGCCGCAACATAAAGTATATCGAGCGGGAGGGGAAAGCGCCTGGATTATCAGAAATTGTACATGAAAAGTGGTACATAATTTTTACTTCCTGCAGGCAGGTAACATTCCACGTGTTACGTGCATATATGCTCGCTTCTTGGCTCTCTTAAACGCTCTTTGAGTCTCTCTCAACTGTATACATATATATATACGATATATACTCTTATTACCCTCGCATTATTTACAGCCAGGTGTTGTAAACTTTTCTTAATGTCCTTCATTAACATTGAGTACGTGTGTACTCGTATTCCACGTATAATAGTTGTTAAATCATATTCGCAATGACTAGTTGCATCAATTATTGGCCAATATGCAGAATGATAGACTATATTTTTTAAATGCAATTCCAAAAAAGTTTTTTCATATTTACATAATATCACAAAAATATACAATATTGTCAAAATACTAAATTAATGTTCAAGCTTAAACGTCAGTAATTTTAAGGGATGAAAAAATAATGAGGATCGGTGTGGGAAAAATACATCTACACAGGAGCCTGAATAAAAATAGACAAAATCTTTTTTTTTTTCATATATTGGCCAAAAAATTTATTGGTTCACTAAAATGGATGCAACTTTACTTGAGATGGAGAAATATTCCACTCCGATGGGATTGCAATTCCCTGAGATGAGCCTGATGAGCATCAGGCTATGATTAACAAAAATAATTTATGAGTAGTTAAAACTACACCGTCCATTCACGCAATTTCTTCATGAGCCTTTAAAAATAAGAATTAAATAAGAATAAGAAAAAAAAACGAAAATTCAAAAATGTGCAAATTTGCATGCTATTGAAATTGCTATTGAGGTGTTTAATCGTTCGCCAATCACATCAAATAAGTCCTATCAACATTTTTCACCTTTTCATATCTCTCGCTATGTGCAGAACATTTTTTGTTTCTTATATAACGACGTTTATCCAAAATTATTCCCATTCGCCGAATACCAAAAATAATGAGTATCGCGTGATTCATCCAATTAAAAATGGTCTGAAAACCAGTATGTATACATTTTACATTGTACAGCGATTGCCGAGGTCGAACGTATATCGGTAATTTTGCTCAAGTGCGTGCACCGAAAAAGAGTACAGACATGCGAGATAATTTAAGATCACAATTTGACAGTAACTATATTTAAAAAAAAAAAAAAAAATGATCAATGGACACCGAGGGAATTTTTTTTTTTTACTCTTTAGAGAAAGCTTTTAATTTCTCCAAATCAAGTATGATTTTCAGGGGTTATCGTTAACTTTATTTTATTTCACTTTACTTTATTCGATTCTACTCTATTTCATTATACATACCAGACGCATGTGACATATTTAAATACCCTTTTGATCATACATATTTTGAACGATTTAAAATTTCGTCATGAAACATCTGAAAATACTACTTTTATATATTTTTTTCACGAAGACATTCTCAATTTTATTTTTTGCCATCACCATATGAATGTACAGAAATAAATTTTCTGTGACATATTTAAAAACCCTTTTGATCATACATATTTTGAACGATTTAAAATTTCGTCATGAAACATCTGAAAATACTACTTTTATATATATTTTTTTCACGAAGACATTCTCAATTTTATTTTTTGCCATCACCATATGAATCTACAGAAATAAATTTTCTGTGACATATTTAAAAACCCTTTTAATCATACATATTTTGAACGATTTAAAATTTCGTCATAAAACATCTGAAAATACTACTTTTATATATATATTTTTCACGAAGACATTCTCAATTTTATTTTTTGCCATCACCATATGAATCTGCAGAAATAAATTTTCTGTGACATATTTAAAAACCCTTTTGATCATACATATTTTGAACGATTTAATATTTCGTCATCAAAGATCTGAAAATACTACTTTTATATATATATTTTTCACGAAGACATTCTCAATTTTATTTTTTGCCATCACCATATGAATCTACAGAAATAAATTTTCTGTGGCATATTTAAAAACCCTTTTGATCATACATATTTTGAACGATTTAAAATTTCGTCATGAAACATCTGAAAATACTACTTTTGTATATATATTTTTCACGAAGACATTCTCAATTGTATTTTTTGCCATCACCATATGAATTTACAGAAATAAATTTTCTGTGACATATTTAAAAACCCTTTTGATCATACATATTTTGAACGATTTAAAATTTCGTCATGAAACATCTGAAAATACTACTTTTGTATATATATTTTTCACGAAGACATTCTCAATTGTATTTTTTGCCATCACCATATGAATTTACAGAAATAAATTTTCTGTGACATATTTAAAAACCCTTTTGATCATACATATTTTGAACGATTTAAAATTTCGTCATGAAACATCTGAAAATACTACTTTTATATATATTTTTCACGAAGACATTCTCAATTTTATTTTTTGCCATCATCATATGAATCTACAGAAATAAATTTTCTGTGGGAAATATTTTCTCGAAGAGTTTCATAAATATGACAGGTTCTCTCCTCGGAGGGGTTTTGCCACAATACATTATACAACTCGACAATGACCGTGAATGAGAGGGAGAGAGAGAGAGAGAAAGAAGCGTTCTTGAGGGTTCTTCCAGAAGAGACGTGAGCTATTTTCAAAACCTGTAGGGATAATCCTCCCTCTCGCTTTGAAGGGATTTTTGGATTTATAGGGCGCGAGTCCTGACTCTTGGTGTCTGGGATTTCTCTTTTGCACCCCTTGTAACACACAGGTACAATGAAAGCACGAAAATATGCCGAATGAGAAAAGATCTTTCACATGATCAACGAGAAAAAGTCGTAGAAGGCAGTTTAGAGGAGTTAAGTAGAGAAAAAGAGATTGAGAAAAGCAGTTTGAATTTCTACACGAATTCACCTGTCCGGTCGTCTGAGAATTTAAAGGGTACTTTACACGGTAAAAAAAAGTCTTTAGTAAAAAAAAAAAAAAATTCACACATTGAAAAATATAATTTGCTTCAAAAACTTACAATTACTGGCATTGTCCCTATGACAAATAAATAAACAAATGATTAAATTAATAAATTAATGAGATTTAATGTACAATATTAATAAAATATATTTCATCTGACAATCGAACCACATATTTTCAGGGATATATCCTATAAATATGTATGTGATATAGGTCAAGTTTTGCGGTGGCGCAGATGAAAGAAAAAAAATATTCGGGCTTACGAAAAAATTAGCGCTTCCCTGCAATATGGGACAGAAATTTATTAATTTCACACTTCATATACGGTACTGTAGATATATACATATATACACGAATAATTAAGATTTTCGACTATTATTTCGTATATATATACACGAATAATTAAGATTTTTTGACTATTATTCGTATCGTCGCACTATCCCTAATAAAAAAAAGAAAAGAAAAAGAAAAAAAGGAAAAGAAATTTCACGGATATTCTCCATTGTTAGAAAAAGGGATAAATAGTGATAAATATTTCGGTTTTTTGAAAGTTGAAGAGACCGTAAATTGCCACCCTCGCGCTCCAGGGATGCGGAGAGTCGGCGTACCGACACATCGTCCAGGTCAAAACCAAAAGATCCGATGGCGTTGAATGGTGAAAACTGGTCGTGTGGTGTGTTTGGTTGCATCGGTTGAAAAGAAGGAAAAAATAAATAAATATATTATGACAGGCGTGGACACTTGGACCATTGTCCAGATCATTTTAGTTCACGGGCATTTGCGCAAACTATTTATTAAACTACCAAAATATAATATTTTCTATTTTATTTCGTGTACGAAGCTACATTGAAAAATTATCATATATATATATATATGAAGTCCAGACTATCCAAGAATTATAATATTTGATCAGTTCACTTGTCACCTCCGGAATCTTGAGAGTTTCATTCAAAGTCAGCCATCACCTCCACCCTTTTTAAATCCACACCTGTAAAAATTCTCGAATCCATAACCAATTCTCATGTCTTGTCTGCAGATCATCGAATAATTGATTCTCGTCGATTTCGAAAAATATATTTTTCTATCACAAAGTATATGTGCCCTAAAACTTTTCTGGCGGGTAGAAAAATGCCCGGAGAAGAAATGGGCATGATGAGAATCCATGAAATTATTTATTCTCAATAGATCCGAATTAGTTCGATTTAAGAAAGAAAAAAAGTTCAAAATCCTTCAAAATTTTTTTTTTTCGCTTTACAGAAAGGTGTAATTATTTTTTTCCTACAAAAAAAAATGTCTCATATTCTTTTTTTCAATGCAAATTAATCCTTGCGTGCCAGTGACGTTCGAGTCCG
>OY769906.1:18207726-18422726 GCA_963669185.1 Dyspetes luteomarginatus
AATCGATCGTCGCGTCGATCCGATCGACAGCTTAATTACAAACGCGTACAAAACCTCAACGGTCTCTCGCGACACGAGCACTTCTACAACATCGTGCACCTCCACCGATCTTACCGGTGAATCTTCCTCTCGCTAGAATTACCCATCAAGATACAAAGCAAAAAATATAATTATATTTTTTTAAAGCGTGGTTGGCTTTTGAAAATATCACATGACCAAGGCACATGCACATGCCAATTTCGTTTAATTTCACTGCAATTACAGAGGACTGATAAATTATATTATGATTGAATAATTGACAGGACAATGCTTATTTATATAATTAGAGGAAAAGCAGATCCAAGTATATATAAATAATCATTTCTAGAATTGCTGGAGCGAAAAAAAAATGTGATGTAATAAAAAAGCATCAGTTTAATGCACTCGGCTAAAGTGGACTGGATGCAACCCCTGCGTATCATCGAGATCATTTATCAGCGGTAATTTTAGGATTCGATGGAAACGATTCTTCGACGCTGTTGAGGGTACCTGCTGCAATTTTTATACCTGTTGTGTGCTATATATATATATATATATATATATAATGCTGTGCGAAAGATCGTTCGCAGTTAACAATTAGGAGCAGTGGCAAACTGTTCAGTTTATAAAAAGTGGGGCACGACGATGGGCACTCGTAAATTTCTATCCTTTTCTTTCTCGGGTTTGTGCACTGCTCGTGGTCGGCAAGTCTTATCGAATCCTCAGTTCATCTCTCGACAAGCTGAAAACCTTGTGGCTCCGATGTATTTTTTTCCAGGTTTATAACCATTCTGAATTTAATGAGCGCAATAAGGAGGGCTTCTCGCTACGCATCGCAACAAAATTACTCTGAGAATTTTCTTCTACAGCTGTCGATTGGATCTTCTGTATTTTTTTTTTTTTTTTTTTCTATTGTACGATCCTAATGATTGCCGATGATATTAGCTTAGTGTTGTAAATTAATGGAGAAGAGTGGATATGGCATCGGTGAAAACCGTCGTTTGGCCCAACGTGCTTTGCGTTCATAATATTTGATCACTTTATTGAATTAACTATTCATACATTTACCTATATATGATATAGACAAATGTATACGAATACAAGGCCGAACACAAAAAATATAATTTCATATGAGGAAATGTGTAAAAAAATTCGGTTTTTTCCAGCCGCACCGTTTATGACTTTATTATTAAATATTATCTTGTCTGAGCGGGACATTTCAGGGTTCAATTATATATCGACTCGTGTACGATGATTCAGCTTTAAGATAAGACGTGTTTTTAACCTCGTCGTGTTCTCAACTGTTACGCAGTCCTTATATTTTCAATTCGAATATATGCAAATGCGCAATGATTCTTCAAAGTTTAAAAAAAAAACAGTTTTTCCTTTGCACCGGTTTCGCGAGTCTCCACTGCCCGCCATTTTCTTCTCCGCATTGACGCAACGCGAACAAAATGGCCGCGCGGCGCCGAGACTACGTTCTCGCGGATAGCAGACTGGCAGTGGCAACTCTCCGATAGATTCATTCAGATTATTACTTCAACACGTGCATTAATTTCCTATTTTACACTCGCGAGACATGTGGTTTCCCATTAAATTTTTTCAACCATCATATTTTTATACAAACTTTATATACATTTTTTTCATTTACAAACTTCGTATGTCGAGATGATGTATTGACGTGATAAAAATCGTTCGTCGCCTATACAGACCTTGCCGTGCATGAATATGAAACTACAAGATAGACAAGTACTGAAGTGTAAACAAAATTTTGTGTATGCAGCCACGATATGGCAACACAGGTGGTGCAGATATATAGGTTTCGGGCTTGAAGCTGACGATACAAAAAATAAAAAAAACACGATGAAACTTTTACGAATGATAAAGAGCGCGATGCTTCGCCCTCCATGGCCATTTGATTAGGAATCAGCGGTAAATTCGAAACGTGTTCCCCACTCTTTGTTTGTACTCTCACGACACACGGTCGTAGATCCGGAATCCGGATTATAGACTTCGTGTATTCTGCCCTCTCGCCCGTCTAGCCTTGAGCTTGTGTCTATAATATGTCGTGTCACGAGAATTCCTCGATTTTAAAATGATTTTTAATAAGAATAGCAATAATAATACATAAATCAATATTTATCGAGAAGAGAAAAAATATATGTTTTTTTTCACTATCCCAAATGTTCTTTCATCGGTTCTTTGCCTGTAAGAAAAATACTTAATTCGAGATATTTAATGAGAATTTTTCATCGTTTTCGACAGATCTAATTCATTTTTTCGATTTTTCTGGAAATGAGTTTTCGTGCTTTCTCTATTTGGCATCGGAACTTTGAAATACCGTTTCGTTCATTGACATATGATTTTTAACAGATTTTTTAAGTCTGATCATCGATTTTTCCCAATTTTTTTTTGTATTCGCTCGTTTCGATTTCGATTATTTTTTAAGGGCCTCTCACTGATATTAAAATTAAGATAACGGGACAAGGACCATTCGGTGTATTAACATTTTGGAGACTTGACGGTAAGCCAATAAATGGACCATCGTTCCCTGAATCTACTCGATGTGTCGTGAAGTACTAATTAATATAAAATAGCCTAAAAGGGCCGAGCAGAAGAAGAGTTATGATCCCTTGAAACTTTAATATTTTTACGTTTTTTTTCAGAAAAATAGCAAAATTTTGTCTCCTATATTTGCAAACTATTCGGCATTGGAACTTTGAATAACCGTTTCGTTCATTGACATATGATTTTTAACAGATTTTTTAAGTCTGATCATCGATTTTTCCCAATTTTTTTTTGTATTCGCTCGTTTCGATTTCGATTATTTTTTAAGGGCCTCTCACTGATATTAAAATTAAGATAACGGGACAAGGACCATTCGGTGTATTAACATTTTGGAGACTTGACGGTAAGCCAATAAATGGACCATCGTTCCCTGAATCTACTCGATGTGTCGTGAAGTACTAATTAATATAAAATAGCCTAAAAGGGCCGAGCAGAAGAAGAGTTATGATCCCTTGAAACTTTGATATTTTTACGTTTTTTTTTCAGAAAAATAGCAAAAATTTTCTTTCCTATATTTGCAAACTTTGATTTAATCGTCAATTTCACGCTCCTTGCGTATTATATGCCGATTTTTTTTTTATAAGTCAGAAATTTAATGATGAAACGTAAACATCTATTGAATATTTATTTTTTTCATTTCTCAAAATACGAAAGTGCAAAACGAGCATACTAAATTAAATGATTATTATAAATATTATTAAATAATAACCAGGACTTTTTCATATTAATGTTGTTTATACATGGACATTAATAATAATAATAATAATAACTCTAAATAATGTGCAAAATTTCCGGTGGATTTTCCAATACCGATAAAATCTCTCTCCATGAGGCGACGGAGCTTCGTTATAGATCTGGGACGACACCCAGGAGAGGCTCGTATTTTCCATTTATTTTCATCTCTCACGAGACACCACGTCGACAAACCCGTTCTCTTTTTTTTTTTTTTTTAATTCACGGCATACCCATACAATTATATGACGCGTATGTCGTGCCATATTTTTCCATCGCAAATAAACGAAAAATGTTTATAATTTAAACTGTTAAAATAAAACTGAATATTCAATTATCAATTCATATGATTTAAAAAAAAATGTATAATCCTCTGTCGAACGAGTGCTTGAAAGTAGGCATAGGCTCATATTTATTATCTATTTTCGTCGCAACTTCGTTATTAACTGGTACGTCGATATTTTTGTCACGACTTACAGCGTGAACGAAAATGCAGCAGCTATTGTTTTTTTCGACTCACGCGACTTTATGTTTGCCGAGAGGCAATGTTTGATTTGCCACCATTATACCCGTGAGTCCCTCGCATCGTTCATCATTAATTTTCAACTGGATCGAGATATGAATATCTCAACTCAGTGATATGATAAATTTTTACGAAAATTTCCACTGATTATTAATTAAAAAAGCACAAAATATGCCACATTATTTTTTGTGAAAATTAAATAAAAATTACCGTAAAACAATTGCCCATGAAATAATTATAAATAATGAAAAAAAAAACAATTAACGAATTAATTCATAAATTTTTGAAGCGATATACATATAAATTTTTGATAATATCGTTAATAACTTTCAAGCCTTTTAATTTCTATGAAACATCCAGAATGGAAATATAAAATTGTACTAATCATATTATATATTTAAAGGAAAAAGTATAATATGGGAATATTAAGGGAAAGTTTTTATGACAATCGAGAAGTATTACTTAACAAAATTCGAAATATGATGAAGAAAAAGCTTATTTATTTTTATTTATTTTATAATATGAGAAGAACAGCTTCTTCCAGTTTCCTCCTTTTCACCTGCCGATTTCTTTCACTTCTCGTGGCAAAGTACAATATGTGGCCACGCGCCCTGCATCTTTCGTATACCACGACGATGTCGAATTACGCTTTCGCCCAATTATCGAGCAATTTCGTTATCCATTTCTATACTTATACACTTGTACTCTCTCATTACGGTTGCATTTTCGGATATCCATATCCATTTAAAAATATAAAAATAAAAATTCGTTTACAACCGATGAAAATGCAATGCACAAAAACACAAAGTTGCACAAAACGCCTCACACTGACAACTTTGCGAGACATCGACGTCTCTCTCTCTCTCTCTCTCTCTCTCATAAATGTATCAGAGCATAACATATATATATATATCTTTATAAATAATTATATTTGCATATGCGGCGCCTTCGCGACACTATGATAAATACGGAGACCTTATCAGTGAAAAAACAACTTTCGGAGGTGCCATATCAGTTATCATATATCAATAAAATGTTTGAAATTCGTTTGTAATATACAATATATATTTATATATAACATTTCAAACGAAGTTGTTTTTCAAAGAAATCGTTCGTGGGATTTGTATAAATTATATATCTCAACTTTTCGTCTATATTCGTAATACATTTTTTTCTCATCTTATTCAATTCACCTGTTATGTTGTCAATCGGGTAATATTGCGCTCCTCAATTTTTTCGTTATAAATTCACTCGGTATGAATAAAACAATTTTTAATTTCTTTTTCTTAAAGTGAGGCCTGAATTGGCAGTCGATAGATCGATGGTAAATTCTGTGTTAAGCTGGTGCTAAAGATTTCTCGTTCAGTAGAAATGTCATTTTAAAGACAAATAATTTTCCTGGCAACTATCGCTCTTTAGACCAAAAACTATCAGCGTAGAAAATTAAAAAAAGATTGTTCATTAAAAAATAAGCTCAAGTGTTCTGAAGAATAAAAGCATCGGAGGCTCGAATTTAGTTGCAATTACAGACTACAGAGGGAGGGATTATATTTATAGATACATACAATATTTTTTCCCTTTATCGATTAAAAGTGACAATTACGCCGAAGCAGTAACGTTCAATTGTCAAACGGTTATTTTTCCCGAGGGTACCGATGAATGGTGTAGCGTGAGATAAAAGAAAATTTAATGTACGAAGAGAGAGAGAGAGAGAAAGAGAGAGAGAGAGAGAGAGAGAGAGAGAGAGAGAGAGAGAGAGAGAGAGAGAGAGAGAGAGAGAGAGAGAGAGAGAGAGGGAGAGGGAGAGGGAGAGAGAGAGAGAGAGAGAGAGAGAAAGAGAGAGAGAGAGAGAGAGAGAGAGAGAGAGAGAGAGAGGGAGAGGGAGAGGGAGAGGGAGAGAGAGAGAGGGAGGGAGAGGGAGAGGAAAGAGAAATGTAGGTAATGCCACCTTGTATAATTGATGCTCTAGGAGCATTAATAAACTAATGGCGTCGGGGAGTTTCACCCGCAAGCTCCTCTCGCCATTCGGTTTGCGCGACACGGAATTAAAATGTGTTTGAACAGCCGTGTTGTAACGATTCACCGATAAAAAAAAAAAAAAACTCGAACGTTGGCGTTAAAGTATAATTGCCAAGCGGACGTCTCTCACGGGGCTTCCATCGGAAGTTCTCTCGTACGTGTATATTCATCCTCACACATTTTCCCGTGGAGGGACGAAGGTCTATATAGATATGGAAAAAATAGGGCCTCGGAAGAATTGCGATGGAAGGGAAGCAAAGAACGAGCAACAAAACGAGATACTTTGGCACCTCTGCGAATGCAGAAAATTATTTTTTATTGCCCTATAGGGAATAAAAAATAAGCGAAGCTACAGTGAGAATCATGATTGCATATTATTAATCTAACGGTAAAAAAGCTTTCGAGCTTTCGAGCTTTTATATGATGATGAACAATCGATACACCCTTTTAATGTTATGCCATCGATATGATTCTTTGGGGATACATGAACGATAGATAAAAATTTAATAACAACAAATGACCGAACGAGAATCTATCTTCTTGTATTCTTCTATCTAGCTGTACATACATATTTTGATTTTTATCGTATGGATTTTGAAAAAAATCGAAGACCCACAAATACTTACACAGGTTATCACTCATTCGACACAGATATATGTAGACAGGTCCGAAATGCCTGCGATACTCTATAAGACGTTTAAAGATTCTTACAGATACTCCAATACACGTGACGTACTCACGGATAGTCACGAATCATCATTATAGTTTTATTTAAATCCAGTGCGCCGCGATCATCCGATAAGCAATAACCGTTTACACTTTGATAATGATCCAAATGAGTAAATTAACCGAATCCTAATTATTAGATAAGAAATATCAAAAGGATAGCCACAAGCAATCAAAACGGATACTCACGAATACTTACATAAATACTCGCTCACTTGATACATATATAGGCAGACTCAAAGCATTCGCGATACTCTATAAGATACTCAAATTATTAGATAAGAATCCTAATTATTAGATAAGAAATATCAAAAGGATAGCCACAAGCAATCAAAACGGATACTCACGAATACTTACATAAATACTCGCTCATTTGATACATATATAGGCAGACTCAAAGCATTCGCGATACTCTATAAGATACTCAAATTATTCGATAAGAATCCTAATTATTAGATAAGAAATATCAAAAAGATAGCCACAAGCAATGAAAACGAATACTCATGAATACTTACACAGATACTCGCTCATTTGATACATATATAGGCAGACTCAAAGCATTCGCGATACTCTATAAGATACTCAAATTATTAGATAAGAATCCTAATTATTAGATAAGAAATATTAAGAAGATAGCCACAAGCAATGAAAACGAATACTCATGAATACTTACACAGATACTCGCTCATTTGATACATATATAGGCAGACTCAAAGCATTCGCGATACTCTATAAGATACTCAAATTATTAGATAAGAATCCTAATTATTAGATAAGAAATATTAAGAAGATAGCCACAAGCAATGAAAACGAATACTCATGAATACTTACACAGATACTCGCTCATTTGATACATATATAGGCAGACTCAAAGCATTCGCGATACTCTATAAGATACTCAAATTATTAGATAAGAATCCTAATTATTAGATAAGAAATATCAAAAAGATAGCCACAAGCAATGAAAACGAATACTCACGAATACTTACACAGATACTCGCTCATTTGATACATATATAGGCAGACTCAAAGCATTCGCGATACTCTATAAGATACTCAAATTATTAGATAAGAATCCTAATTATTAGATAAGAAATATCAAAAAGATAGCCACAAGCAATGAAAACGAATACTCATGAATACTTACACAGATACTCGCTCATTTGATACATATATAGGCAGACTCAAAGCATTCGCGATACTCTATAAGATACTCAAATTATTAGATAAGAATCCTAATTATTAGATAAGAAATATTAAGAAGATAGCCACAAGCAATGAAAACGAATACTCACGAATACTTACACAGATACTCGCTCATTTGATACATATATAGGCAGACTCAAAGCATTCGCGATACTCTATAAGATACTCAAATTATTAGATAAGAATCCTAATTATTAGATAAGAAATATCAAAAAGATAGCCACAAGCAATGAAAACGAATACTCATGAATACTTACACAGATACTCGCTCATTTGATACACATATAGGCAGACTCAAAGCATTCGCGATACTCTATAAGATACTCAAATTATTAGATAAGAATCCTAATTATTAGATAAGAAATATCAAAAAGATAGCCACAAGCAATGAAAACGAATACTCATGAATACTTACACAGATACTCGCTCATTTGATACATATATAGGCAGACTCAAAGCATTCGCGATACTCTATAAGATACTCAAATTATTAGATAAGAATCCTAATTATTAGATAAGAAATATTAAGAAGATAGCCACAAGCAATGAAAACGAATACTCATGAATACTTACACAGATACTCGCTCATTTGATACATATATAGGCAGACTCAAAGCATTCGCGATACTCTATAAGATACTCAAATTATTAGATAAGAATCCTAATTATTAGATAAGAAATATCAAAAAGATAGCCACAAGCAATGAAAACGAATACTCACGAATACTTACACAGATACTCGCTCATTTGATACATATATAGGCAGACTCAAAGCATTCGCGATACTCTATAAGATACTCAAATTATTAGATAAGAATCCTAATTATTAGATAAGAAATATCAAAAAGATAGCCACAAGCAATGAAAACGAATACTCATGAATACTTACACAGATACTCGCTCATTTGATACATATATAGGCAGACTCAAAGCATTCGCGATACTCTATAAGATACTCAAATTATTAGATAAGAATCCTAATTATTAGATAAGAAATATTAAGAAGATAGCCACAAGCAATGAAAACGAATACTCACGAATACTTACACAGATACTCGCTCATTTGATACATATATAGGCAGACTCAAAGCATTCGCGATACTCTATAAGATACTCAAATTATTAGATAAGAATCCTAATTATTAGATAAGAAATATCAAAAAGATAGCCACAAGCAATGAAAACGAATACTCACGAATACTTACACAGATACTCGCTCATTTGATACATATATAGGCAGACTCAAAGCATTCGCGATACTCTGTAAGATACTCAAATTATTCGATAAGAATCCTAATTATTAGATAAGAAATATCAAAAAGATAGCCACAAGCAATGAAAACGAATACTCATGAATACTTACACAGATACTCGCTCATTTGATACATATATAGGCAGACTCAAAGCATTCGCGATACTCTATAAGATACTCAAATTATTAGATAAGAATCCTAATTATTAGATAAGAAATATTAAGAAGATAGCCACAAGCAATGAAAACGAATACTCACGAATACTTACACAGATACTCGCTCATTTGATACATATATAGGCAGACTCAAAGCATTCGCGATACTCTATAAGATACTCAAATTATTAGATAAGAATCCTAATTATTAGATAAGAAATATCAAAAAGATAGCCACAAGCAATGAAAACGAATACTCATGAATACTTACACAGATACTCGCTCATTTGATACACATATAGGCAGACTCAAAGCATTCGCGATACTCTATAAGATACTCAAATTATTAGATAAGAATCCTAATTATTAGATAAGAAATATCAAAAAGATAGCCACAAGCAATGAAAACAGATACTCACGAATACTTACACAGATAC
Organism: Dyspetes luteomarginatus; assembly: GCA_963669185.1. NCBI lineage: Eukaryota > Metazoa > Arthropoda > Insecta > Hymenoptera > Ichneumonidae > Dyspetes > Dyspetes luteomarginatus. The sequence continues at coordinate 18,217,364 of OY769906.1, forward strand.
TCGCTCATTTGATACATATATAGGCAGACTCAAAGCATTTGCGATATTCTCTAAGATACTCAAAGATTCAAAGCATTTGCCATATTCTATAAGATACTCAAAGATTCAAAGCATTTGCGATTTTCTATAAGATACTCAAAGATTCAAAGCATTTGCGATATTCTATAAGATACTCAAAGATTCAAAGCATTTGCGATATTCTATAAGATACTCAAAGATCCTCACAGATGCAGAATGCGTCGTCACGAATAATCATTATAGTTTTATTTAAATTCAGTGCGCCGCGATCGCCTGATAAGCAATAATCGTTTACACTTTGATAATGACTAAATTAACCGAATTAATGTTGCAAATGAGAAAATCAATCGGTACCTAATTGTTAGATAAGAAAAAAGAATTTATGTCAAGTCCTTTCTCCTTTCACTCGATGATTCGAAACTATTTCGTGTTTTTATTGATACCTTAATTATTACAATCATCGTACTCTGGCGGTGCTTAATTACCGATCCGCAATTGCCGTACGCGAATGCTTTTTTATACGGAGCTATCAGTGAAGTGCCCCTCGTTGATGCTTGACGGTGATGCTCGGTTGAACTGTTTAACCGTCGAGTTTGCCAGTCACTTTAACATTATTTATGTTCCTGGTGTTGCGGTGCAAGCCTGTCATTAATATCGCATTGAATGCATCATTAAAAATTCTTTTGAGTTTATCGTGCAATCACGAGACCATTTTTTATTTATTCTCATCCCCAAGCGGTCCGGTGGAGGGATCGAACCTCAGCCTTAATATTTCTCCTTAAGATGTATATATAGTTTGCACTTTCACCGCCATATCGGTCGAAGCGTGACGGACTACTCGCTTTTTATTTGTCCTTTTCTTTTTGGACGAAACGACGCGGCATGCGGCTCATATCTGACCAACTACGAGGTGGAATGTGCCTTAATGTCTGCTGGCAGTGAAAGCGTCAATCGTAATCATACTACATGATAAATTTAATGTGTAACATCATTGCGATAAATTCATCGGCATTTTTACGTTTCTCATTTATATTCTGATTGAATTAGATTATTACTTCTTGTCTTCGATACAAATCCAAACCAAATACTCCAGCATATTTTTTTCCAACGGGTTTTTATGGGTGTAATAACAAGATGGTGAAAATACATGTATTTTTACACCTCTTTGTCCTGCCTTGTTTAAAAAGTCCAATAGAAAACGACAGAAGATGAAGTATTTTGGATTTCAAAAAAAAAAAACAATAGTTGTACCAATTTTAAAACGATTGGCCGAATTTTAAGCGATTTCCTTGAGATTTACTATTCAAACATGGATGTCAGAGGGAATTGGTGGGACAGGAATCATCTAGGTCATCTGGAGGGCAATAACCTAATATTTTTACAGTCAAAGGTACTCTTTGAGCTTAGTAATATTTGAAAACCAAATTATTTTAGACAAGTTTTCTTCATTCGAACAACCCTCTGATGATGACTCTCGATCGTTACGAATTTTAAAACGATTGGTCGAATTTTAAGCCATTTCCTTGAGATTTACTATTCAAACATGGATGTCAGAGGGAATTGGTGGGACAGGAATCATGTACGTCATCTGGAGGGCAATAACCTAATTTTTCTACAGTCAAAGGTACTCTTTGAGCTTAGTAATATTTGAAAACCAAATTATTTTAGACAAGTTTTCTTCATTCGAACAACCCTCTGATGATGACTCTCGATCGTTACGAATTTTAAAACGATTGGTCGAATTTTAAGCCATTTCCTTGAGATTTACTATTCAAACATGGATGTCAGAGGGAATTGGTGGGACAGGAATCATGTACGTCATCTGGAGGGCAATAACCTAATTTTTCTACAGTCAAAGGTACTCTTTGAGCTTAGTAATATTTGAAAACCAAATTATTTTAGACAAGTTTTCTTCGTTCGAACAACCCTCTGATGATGAGTCTCGATCGTTACGAATTTTAAAACGATTGACCGAATTTTCAGCCATTTCCTTGAGATTTACTATTCAAACATGAATGTCAGAGGGAATTGGTGGGACAGGAATCATCTACGTCATCTGGAGGGCAATAACCTAATTTTTCTACAGTCAAAGGTACTCTTTGAGCTTAGTAATATTTGAAAACCAAATTATTTTAGACAAGTTTTCTTCATTCGAACAACCCTCTGATGATGAGTCTCGATCGTTACGAATTTTAAAACGATTGACCGAATTTTCAGCCATTTCCTTGAGATTTACTATTCAAACATGAATGTCAGAGGGAATTGGTGGGACAGGAATCATCTACGTCATCTGGAGGGCAATAACCTAATTTTTCTACAGTCAAAGGTACTCTTTGAGCAAGTGCATAGTAATATTTGAAAACCAAATTATTTTAGACAAGTTTTCTTCATTCGAACAACCCTCTGATGATGACTCTCGATCGTTACGACAGTGAACATCGATGCCATCTACCGCAAGAAACTTAAAGTCCCGGAATAAAAGATCCGGTGATAAATGCAAGGATTCCTTTTCAGTTTGGTAATTGAGGATATCGTGCATTCTGTCTTTATTTAACTGAGACTCTGAGTATTGTGGATGGTAAAGCAGCACTCGGCAGTATCGAGTAAATATGATACAAATACCTTCTAGTACCAACTGCAAATATTTGATTCTACCGATAAAAAAGAAATCTTTCTTTACCTACTATCTTTCGGCTTAAGCTTTTAGGTTATGATGAGAGAAACAATATTTTCGTAATTTCAGTTTGATTCAGGCATTCGCAGCTCTACCAAAAATGAATCTATTACCAAAGTCCCACGAGGACTTTAGCAAAGCTGAATATTGGAACGATTTCTTTAAGAAGAGAGGAAAAAAAGCATTTGAGTGGTGAGGCTCACGTTTCTTTTTTCGAGTACTCATTTTTTCAAGTGTTTCTTTCAAATTCAACATTTCTTTTATCACATTGAAAGGTACGGCGAGTATCCAGAGTTATGCGGGCAATTATTGAAGTACATAAAACCTAAAGACGATGTTCTTGTTGTGGGCTGCGGCAATTCTACCCTCAGCATGGATTTATACGATGTCGGATATAGGTAATAAGTTATCTAATAGAAAACAAAAAATATCGAAAACCTTACGATAAGCATGTGAACGCATATTCTTCTTTTACTCATGATATCTCAAAGACCAGAGATGGAAAATCATTCGAAGTTTGTTTAAAACGGCGGTTGATCTCCGCCATTTTGTCATTTTCAAAAATTCAAATCTTAACTGTCAATTCTACGCTCGGTATCGAGTTATATGATGGCCGATAGAGAATCCAATAGAGAAAAAAGTAACTAATCCGTAAATCCATTAACTTTGCGAAGACTATACAACCTTCTGTCACTCACAATATTTCATATACCAGAAATTTACCATTTTGAGCCATTTAGTCTTTTTCAAAAATTCAAATCGCAACTGTCATTTAAATATTAATTTCTTTCTCCGTGTAAATTATCTCAAATAAAAAAACTATCGGTCTCTCAATTCATTGGCACAGACTCTCGAGCAATTTTATAATCCATTACGTCGTTAAAGTTTCAAAAAATATGATTGCAGAGAGTTACTAAAAGCCTCCTAATTTCATCCACGTAGTTATTACAAATTTCAACTTACCACCATAACAGCTGACCATTTTTTTTTCATCCCTTTCAGAAGCGTTGCTAGTATAGACATATCAAAAATCGTAATCAGACAGATGAAAGAGAAAAATAAGGAACAAAGGCCAGATTTGATTTACGAATGTATGGACGCGACTGCTATGACGTATTCCGATGAAAAATTTAGCGTTGTTCTTGACAAAGGAACTTTTGACGCCCTCATGCCAGATTCAGTGGCCGAAACTGTTGCAGTTATTGACAAATATTTGAGTGTAAGTTTATCCTGGCCTTGACGACATTAATTAGAATTAAAAAAAAAAAAAAAATTACAACGAAATGAGATTAAATTTCAAAAAATTCTCCACAAGGAAATTGCACGCGTTCTCAGACGAGGGGGTCGTTACGTATGCATAACGCTTCTTCAAGAACACATTTTACAAAAGTTCGTGTTACATTTTCCGTCAAATGAATTTATGCTTCGAGTGTCACGATGTCATGAGGCCGAGGCAAAGACTCGCGATGAGGAAGGCGCATCGTTTCCAGTTTTTGTAGTTATAGCAACGAAATTCCCAGGATTGCCACGGCCGGTAATTGAAAATGCATTCATATTTTTTCGTATGAATTTTTATTAATGATAATAATCATTTTTATAATAATAATAATAATAATAATAATAATAATAATAATGAACAATCAAAATATATTTTTTTATCGTTGCTCAGGTGCTGGAATTGGCCTTAACGGATAATAAAATTGTTCGTGTATCCAGCGCCGATGATATCGTAAATGGTGTCCTGGCGGCTCAACAATCCTCACTGGTCTGCAACGGTCTCAACAAAAGAAGTGTCGCTGACATGGGCGAAGTGACACTGGATTTATTTTGTCCCGATAACGATCAGCCCCGTTACACAATACATATTCTCGATAGGCCGGAAATAAAATCAGCGAAAAGTTACGTGGCTTTTATAGTTCCTCAGGGAAGGTAAAAATAGTCCTTTATTTTTTTTTTCTAGTTGTCTATATGATAGTTTATTGTGCTGCAACTAGAAAAAAAAAAATACAAATTTTTAGGGATACTGATTGGATTTTTGGTACAGCTGAGGGCAGACAAGAACTGTTAAAAAATGTCTCCAAAGATCGTTTGGCCGTTGTCGTGCTAAGACGCGAGCACACTTTCGAAAGTATGGAGAAAGTCAAGGAGGAGTTGAGTTCGAGTATAAAAAATTTTGCACCCTCGGGATTGTCAAAAAATTATGTGATTGATTTTTTGTCGCTCGGGGCGGATGTTGGAAATAGAGAAATTCGTTGCAAAGGCGAGAGCAAGATAAGCGGTCCTTATGTCGTTGAGGATGTACTCGGTGACGGGGGTCATACTTATCGAAGACTCATTTTTCTCAACAATCAATTTATCGTACAGAGCGAGGCTAGATTAAGATCAGGCAAGACTTCTGTTTTTTTTTTTTTTTTTTAGAGAGAATTTAGCTACTTTTTTGTACAATTATTCGTAATTTTAATTAATAATATAATTGATCAATAGACGCGGTAGCGTCTCGATGCCAAGTAGTTAAAAACAAAGTTTAAATTATTTTAATACATTTGGGGTAATTAAAAAATAAAAATGATCCTTTTTTTTTGTTTTTTTTAGTTAAAAACAGGCACAGAAATAAAAAAACAAATAATACTCCGGATTCTGAGCCGTCCACAATATGGACTGCAATGAAAGCTATCGTTGATCACCGCGTACTTGCTTGCGAGCATCATCCCTCCATGTGCGTCGGTGTGAACGCCGCTGTTCATTTCGATGAACCGGGCGAAGTTCTAGTCATCGGTCTGGGTGGCGGTGGACTTTGCACCTTTCTACATCATTACTTTCCAAAGGTATATATATATTTTTTTGCTATTTATACGCTACAAATAACACAATTATCAATTTTGTTTTCACTTTTCTATATCGCTGTTTTTCTAAGCTTTATTTGTTTTTCATTTCAATTGGTATTTGAATCTACTTGAGTAACAAAACTATTATATAGTCTAAAGTTACAAACCTGTCAGTCAAAGCAGTCGTGGAAGGTGGAACAAAAATACGAGACAAATTATAACCTAAAATAGATTTTGTTGAGATACAAATTAAGAATGATAAAAGTCACGTTAAACGATAATTGTTAATAATTATACATGTACGACTTACCTCTTTAGTTAATGACGCTACCACCAGAGGCGCGCACGATGGCTCGTGTGTACTGTATCTGTGGCGCCACTGGTGGTACTGTCAGTAACTAAAACAGTATTTAGCAAAATAAAAAAGGTATACAGCCCCTATAGTGTGGTGTATAATTAAAAAATAAAAAATGTTCCTTCTTTTACGACTATGACGAGTAATTTTTTTTTTTAATAACAATTTTCTGATAATTTTAACCTACTGAATTTCCTTCTCGTATTCATCAGCTAAACATCACAGCTGTCGACATAGACGAGGAAGTTTTACGAATTGCCACAAACTGGTTCGATATGAAACTCGACGATCGAATGAAAGTCGAGATCATCGATGGAATTGAATTCATCAGTAAAGCATCCCAAACGAATAGAAAATTCGATGCTATTTTATTCGACGTTGACAGCAAAGATCCAACCCTGGGGATGAGCTGTCCACCGAAAAATTTTCTTGCAATCAAAGTTCTTCATGATGTTGCCAATTGTCTTAACGAGCGTGGTCTCTTTGTGTTAAATTTCGTCTGCAGGGACAAAAGCCTGAGACCAAATATTCTCAACGATCTCAAAGATTCATTTCCCTCATTGTGCACGCTCAGTTTAGAAAATCATCTCAATGAGATTTTTGTCTGTTCGACGATCAAACGAAAATCTGAGGATTTTAAAAATGCTCTATTGAAGTCAACAAAAACTTTAAACCGTCAAGTAACGTCGAAAAATACTTCATCCGACGATATAATCGAAATTTCCAGCCTGCTCAAGTCACTCAAAGTGGAATCGTAATCATCATTTTATGCATAAGATTGAAAAATTTGTGCTGATCGAATTTTTGTATTGAATCTTGAACATTTAATATAACGATCAGTTTCATGGTTTTTTTTTTTTAATTATTCATTACCTTTCCCTCCTTCGTACTAAAATGGATCAATTCTGCAATAAATAACTCGTTGTGCATTTATGTATGTTTTTTTTCAGACAAAATCTCGCTGCATGTTATAGACGTCGATGCTATTTGGCAACACTTTATTTCTTTTCCATCACCGCCAGTATGATCGCAAACATACGCACATAGACGAGTCATATACATTTTTATTCTAAGCGTTCTTTTCACGCACATGATATTTATATATACGTGTATGTGTCTGTGGATGTGTATATATAATATATTAAATAATCGTAATATAAATAATTGTTGTGGCTAATGAAGCAAACGGTGATGACAAATAAACAATTTTTCTTTTTCTTCCATAGATTCAACATTTTCTCTCTAAGCAATAAATAAACATTTCTTATGACTGGAAATATGAAATGTTCGATCGAAGTTTGTGTATTTAACATCAACAAAGTAACAGCCTTAAGTCGCAATAAATAGTGATTTCCTTTTTTTTTTTTGGTTTTACATTTTCATGCAATATGATTTTTTCTTCGTAACATTCATACACGAATACACGTAACAATTATTTATTATTTTTGTTTACCTATTTTTCTTTCAATTTATTACCATCGTGGGCGACGATCCTCCCTCACGTTCGAGTCTCAAAAAGTTGAGCTCACAATTCACATATGTACGTGTACATATTGTCCGCAATTTTACTGAATTTTCTTTTCTTTTCTATAGACACACCGGAGAAACGATCGGGATGTAAATTATCACGACCAATTTTCAACGCGATGTGCAATTACATATGGACTAGTTACACACTATTCTCCGGAGTTCGAATGGTGTCTTTGATATATATTTTTTTTTACGTCGTTAATTAAAAACATAAAAAAAAATTAACGATTACATCGATCATGGCTTGAGCATTGAAAATAGTAAGTTTCACGATTTTTGTTCACGGTACGATCCAGTTTGTATGCGAATACTGACTCGACTAATACTGCAGTCAGTCCTGGAACGGTATGAATCTCTTGATAAATGAAGGGACCAGGGGAAAAACCACTTTAGTCCATTACTTTTTCCCAGTTCTCAAGTCGTTTTTCCTCTGGATCCTTCAAATGTTTATAAATGTTTAACTCGATAATGTCTTGTCTGATGATATTTTTGCGCTGTATATTTTATGTAGGGCATGAAATTCTCCACAAAAGAGTTCCTGTGCATAATATTTATAAAAACGTATGTATTTGAGAAAAATCAATAATTCGTTTTCCGTTGATACAACAAGTTGAAAAGAAGGAATCGAATCTCGCCACTATGAAGAAAATCTATCGATTATCTCCAAATCAGCTGTATGTAAGAGAAAAATGGTAAGGACCTTTTTTGTATAGAATTTTGTACTCTACAAAAAAGGTCCTGTACGCATATATCGCCAGAGGAAGCCTTACGCATCTATTGTACGTGAAAACATTGCAAGACTTTTTCGTTTCGAGATATCCATCACCAGAGACTAAATGCTGGTTTTGATGAAAACGGTTATGTCTAGCAATGATGTGCATGGAAACTTTTTTATACACCCTTTCACGCTCTACAAAAACGATCTTAGGCAAAAAAATCGTTGGACGAACCATTATCGAGTTCAACGCTTTTAAACATTTTTGTTTGATTAGGAACTCACGTAAAAAAAAAACAATCAAATTAGCCGATGAAAATTTATAAATCACACCCAGGTTTAATCGCGGGCCTTCGAGTATTCACAGAAGATCTGCCCATTCCGGGACTACGTGAACCGGAAGAATTAGCAATTTATTCAATCTTTGCCAAATGTTTATTAACAAATTTTAAGTGTTGATATTGAAGAAAAAGAAAAAGCTTCAACGGTATTATGATAATTAAATCATCTTTACGAACAAAAAAGACCGATATGCTTTCTAACACAATATAATGATCGATGACTGTGACATTTTTTAATTTTATTTATTTACAATCGACTCGGTGATCGCGTGAAAATGACGGTTGAAGGATTCGACTTAAATGATACCTGAAAATAACGTGACGACGACGATGGCAATCTACTTGACGATAATGTCACTAAATTAATTAATCATAACGATAATTCTATATAATTATTTATTACCACAAGTCAAGTCGTCCAAGCGCTTTTTTTACAATCGATTGTTTTTTTACACACTCAACCGAGACTTTTCGAGACTCGAACGATGCACTTTTTCCGATGGATAAAGTATCCGATAAGTTCTTCGATTTCCAATCGAAGAAAAAATCACTTTTTTGTTTTGTTTACATTCATTATTATAATTAATTAATATTTCTTTATCGTCTTTTAAATGCACATTAAGTAATAGGACAGTTCTTCACTCTCTCCCCCCGTTTTTTTTTTGTAACCTGTACACATGCCCGGTTGTATGCCTTTTTTCGCAGCAGCGATTTATCACAGCGTGTTTTTGTTTTGTTTATTTGAAAGTTTTTTTTGCTCTTCAATTTTTACGTTTTTTTTTTCTCCCTCGAACTTCTCTTTTTTTTTTTTCACAACGACGCGTTGGCTTTTACGAACATCGAGCACTCTCCAAAAAATTTCTTCCCTTGCACTGTTCGTGAAGAAATCATTTTAGCAAATAAATATTGGCAAAAAAAAAAAAAAAATCTCGATTGATTGAGTTTCAAACGAGATTCTTTTCCTCGAGAGCATAAACAGGAAATAAAACAAAATTATATTTAAAACAAAATAAAAAACACCACAATTTCGATAACTGGGATTCGAGGATTGTTGCGTTTCATTAGCGGGGGGAAGACCATGAATGATTTTTTTCTTTCAAAATGGAAAATGAAAGGGATACAATGGGATAACTTATATTTGGAAACTCTTCACTGACTTCAACTTTTATGAACTTGATGTACGATATATTGGTTTTCTTTTTGTTTTTTTTTTCTTCTAAATCAACATGTGTCTATTATTAATTGTGAATCGTCCACTTTATTGCGGCTCTTTACAGCTCCGCGTGATTATCATTTTTGAGCGTTAATAACGATCGTGTCTTTGGTAGATCTGTCCGTAAAAGTAGAAGAACGAGTCAGAAGTAGAAGGAAATTGTGATGGCAAATTCTTTTTCCTTCGTCTTTTTTTTTTTTTTCGAGCGCTACACTCAAGTTTTCTGTTTGATTTAATAATTTATAAAAGCCAACGCATAATATTGATAATAATTTACGTATGCTAGTTTTTTTTTAGCTGTACTTTCGTGTTACTTAACAATTTGCACTACAAGCTCTATAAAAAAAAACCCCCTAAAGGCTCAGTTATACATTCTCAGGAAATGTCTGAAATTAATTGGCAATAGTTTTAAAAAAATCATAGGCCTCAAAATGCCATTCAGCGCAATTAAATTTCGCACGATAACTTTACAGCGTTCCTATTTCATTTAATTCAATAAAAAATTTCTTTTATCGCACTCACTACTCGGCAAAGAATGCTGACACGTAACACAAATTTACTGCAGAAGCCATTCTCGACCATGCCAACGTACAAAATGTGTATCGAAAGTTGAGCGGAAGAAAAAATTAATAAAAAATAAAAAATTGGCTCCAGTTACCTGGAATACTCGGTAAAGGTCCAGACATTAATGAAGAGCAAATTCTCCTTCCATTCGTTAATCTCCGAATTTGCATGCAGCCTGATGATCGACATCGTACATTAATTTAAATTCGTCGTTTCAAATTTGCCGCGCAAATTTCGGCGATTATTGAATTTACCGCCAGGGGCACGCGCGTACGCAATTGTCCCGAACCACGCCATTTCGCGGCAAGGCGCCATTTTGTTATCTCAATTTGGCATTAAGATTGTTACTTTTTCTTTGCTTTTACCTCAATCAAAAAAGTTTTCTCACCATTTTTCGAAGTCCACTGCCAGTTTTTTTCTCCTTTTTGCTGGCTTGTGTAGCAGTTGCGCCGCTGCTTCCTGATTCATTGCTTGTGTTACGATGATGACCGTTGCTGGTGCCATCTTGGCCATGACCGACCGAGTCACTGCCATCAGTCAACATCGAGATTGATGGGCTTTCTGATCTATTTGTCGAATTTTTCGAGTACCATTCCCAATTGTCCGATTTTAATTGTGCAACATGGTCGCCAATTTCGGGAGTTTTCGTGTTTCTCTTGCTTCTCGAGCCCAGTGCCGTTTTCATGAAATACGGTGACGATAGTTTGGCAGCTTTGAGAATACCACCACCATGAAATATCGAAGTACCGCCCGTATTATTAACGGGCTCTTTGCCAAAGTTCTTTACGTTTGACGAAAAATTTGCCGGACTCATTTCCTCGATCTGGCATCGTTGATGATTCGTATTTTTGACCAAAGAGACGTCAGGATCTTTAACAGTCACGTCGATGAAGTCTTTTTGAATTGGTACTTCGGGCCAACCACCCGAATATTCCGGTGCCGAATCGGGTCTTCTTCGTGTATGACACAATTCTAATTGTTTCGCGTGATTCGAGGTTGAATCAATGGACGATGATCTTCTTGATGGCAGGGATGTTCCACCTGGCATACCCTCGTCGAGTTTCGATTTTTCCTTTCTTCCATCACCGTTTATAATTGTCTTATTACCATTTGATTCTCTCTTTCGTCTCTTCTTCTTATCCTTCTTCGACTCTTGATTCGTACGATCGTCTATCATAAGATCTCTGTAAGTCCCTACGATTTTCGAGGCAATCTCACTTGGTCGTCTCTTACGAGTTTTTTTCGTTGCCGAATTAGAGCTTGACATTGCACCAGCGCTACGGCGTCTATTTTTTCCATTCGTCGTTGAGATACTTGATGATTCATCGTCAATGATTTCGAATTCACTGCTACGACGACAATACGAAATGACAAATATAAAAAGAACAATTTCCACGACTATTAGAGCAAAATGTTGACATATCGTTGACAGCTTGCTGCGCCAACTGTTACGATCGTAGAGAAGAATTTCCATTGATTTAGTTAGGCTATTTAGTTCCTCGCGAAGTGATGATATCTCTTCGAGATGACGAATTTCACGCTCCTCGCCTCTTCGTGATTCTTCGCTCATCGCGACGGTTGCTCGCTCTAGCGAACGTTGCATCTCTTCGACCTGTTTTTTGTAACGTTTACTCAGCTCCTCGAGGTACTGACCACTGAGAGACATGTTGCGCTCAAGTGCCTGAACAGAAACAGAACAAAAAGTGCAAAAATTTCAAGGGTGTTTCGTCAATTGTTATAAATAATCGGGAGGCTTAAATCATAAAAATGTTATCGGTGAAGAATTCTTATGAATTGAACCACAGGATCTTTGAAGAAAAGAACAATCTTCAACAAATTACAGAAGTCTTGAATGATTTTTCAATGATTTTGAGAACTGTCAATTGTATTTGAATCCAACTCTTGGACATTATTAGCCATCAAATATAAAGGCGCTATTTTTTTTTTGTAATGAATTAAGCATCGAGCATTGAATCACCCACATTTTTATTCGTAAGTTTGATCCTGTAAATTTAAACTCAAGTTTGAACTTTAACTTCAATTTAGTTCCAAAGCCAACCGATATGAAAATTTACGTTCGAAGTTAATGAATGAAACGTAGGATTAATCTTACGACTGAAAAATTCGGGTCTCGCTCAATTGGGCCTAAAATTTGAACTTCAATGTTTAAATATGTTAGCTTGAGTGCGAAGTTAAATCGTAAAAAATCAAACGAAGAACTGAGATCGTACAAAATTAAACTTACGATAAATATATTCGGGCCCAAGCAGAGTAAGTACTTTAACCCATTCGAGACGGCGATTTTTTTCGAACACGGTCCCCAGGAGCGAAATATTTTTTTCTTTATAGAGTTCATAGTTAATTATTGCACACACGGGGTGCAACCGGTCTTATAGCCTCGGAAATCAATTGCACACACGGTGTGCAATCGGTCTCGAATGGATTAACAGATACATCCAATCACTGGAAGTTTTGATTGAAGGTGAGAAAAAAAAAACAAACCTTTATCCTGTTGGAGAGCCTCAAAAAGACAGATTCTTTTTGTTGAGGTGTGCTGCTCGCAGTTGGTTGCGCAACGATATTAGCATTATGATTAGGGTTACCATGAATCCCTGAATTGTCACCTTCGAGATCCTTCAGATCTGATAAAATACTGTCCAAGCTCATTTGATCTTGTGCCATAAATTTGGCCTCTTGTTCTCCACTCTCTGGCTTGCTCGGCTTTATCTCATGTTCCATGTTATCCTGTCTCATGGGTGTACCATTATCATTATTATTTTCTTGTCCCACAGAAACATCCTGAGCGTCACGATTCGCTACATTCGAGGCAGTCACGACCGGAGTAACAATTTGATTCGTTGATTCAACAGAATGTAAAACGAGGGTGGGTTCCTCGGTAATTCGATTTGTTGCCGTGGCTGCGTTCACTATCGGCACTGGCGTCGTTAAAACTTCAACCTGAATACTCTCCTCATTAGGATCTTTGCTTGGCTCCGAAATCGATACTGAAGATTCCTTTCTCATGTCTTCACGATTCACCACTTTTGTCAGTTTAATCTGCGATGCAAGACTCTCGGCGCTCGTGATCGGTGTATCCTCCGAATTTGAGAGCAAAATTTTTTGTTCATTAAAGCTCGTTCCTTGAATACCCGTGACTTTGCTATCCGTGCTGATTCCCAAATTTTTGCATCCGTTTGCATCAATTTCCGGCAGACAAGTCGATACAACGACACGTGGCTGTCCGTTCGTCCCGAACGATTCAAATTTTCCGGCATTGGCGTCAATGCGCGTTGATGAATTTACGGAAATATTGCCGATAACCTCGTAGCTCGTATTCAAAACTAATCTTCCCTCTTTGGTCGCGATAACATTGCAAAGTGCCAAAATATACTCGGGTGAGTAAATTGACGCGATAAAAGAGGCACGGACATTTTTTCGCAGGAGAAATTTTCCTCTTGATGCTCGGTCGTCGGTAAAAAGGAGCCCTTGATTACCATCGAGGGTTTTATTGGTTGGATTATCATTTTTCTGATGCGTAGATTGGACTATGTCAACGCCATAAAATTTGCAGAGCTCTCCGCTTCTTAGTGTCGCGTTTATGAAGGGAATTCGCAAAATGGCGTCTAGATGCTGCGCTCGACAGCTCAAAAGTTCGAAAACACCGGCGAAAAGATTGTCTGTGCAATTGGCACAATTTATTGTGTATCTGGGTGTCATGCAACTTGCAAAAGAATTCGCCGTTATACTATCCTCGATGCTCTCTTGGATTTTCGTGATGTTATTTTTGTTGCCTTGATCGCCAGTTTTGACGAGTACCTCGGCAGCTTTTTTAACAATTCTCAGGACAGCATCTCGTGCGCTGCCAAATAAATTTCTCGCATCACCAGCGCTCTCCGAGTCCGATGTTTCGTCTTCGTCATCATCCTCGTCATTGTCATTATCGTCACTCTCCTGATGATCCGTTTCCGTCTCCAAAGCCTCAAATTCACTTGTGCCATATGCGCGAAACAACGATATTGGACAAAAATGTTCCGAGCCATAATGCGAGTGGAGTTCAATTTTGATAAATTTTCCAAATAAGTGCGGATTCAGGGCAAAACTTTGAATGTCCCGCTGATCTTTCGCGGTGAATTTACCAACCGGACTCCACTCACGGGTTGGAAAACGATCGCTGACGTAAACGTTAAAATCTTTTGGCGATGAGCTGAATAACTCGAAATTTGCCAGTTCGATTTTCTTGGCCTGTATCGCCTCGCACAATTCAACAACGAACCAAATTCTTGACGTGCATGTATTCAGCATGTATTCGTCGCGTGTCGATACCAAAACGCTACGGGCACTTCTGGCTTCAGGATTTACGGCTACGATTTTTGCACCGCAGTCCGGGGATGCGTAATTTTTCGAACGAACTTTCATGCCACCTACACCCCGGCCTGGACCACCTGGATTTTGTATGGAGGCATTTGGATGCGCTGAAAGAGAAACGAGATGGAGCATAAATCGGTGATTAGGATCTTCTCGCCTATTGAAATCTGATGGAGTCGGATATCCTTCTAGCGATTGCGAATGGAATTATTTTTAGTGAGTCTGGATGACATGGTGACTATATTTATGGAGCAATGATAGAGGAAATGAGGGCAAAACAGGCACCAAGGCTAAAAATTATAGTTTTGTCGAAATTTATTTTAACCAGACGAAAGCAACGATAGCAGGAAAAATATTTTACTGATTTTTCGCAAATTTTCTTGTTTAACGAATCTCGGAAAACTGCAAGGAGCCATTTTCCTAATTGTTGTACTCAAGGGCAGTAAAATCGAAACGGACAAAATCAATTGATTCAGTTCTGAGAAGGAAGGGTTACAATCATATACTGGCCCATTAATTCAGGACTAGCTTAGCAACAAAATATTACAAAAGACTTCTCGAGTTCCCAGGAGGCAGTGCCAAATAATACTTTACTATGATTCCTATTCATGTCCAACGATGCAGTGTTTAGTAGATTTAATTTAGGACTGAGGTAGCAACATGAATTTTCAACATCAGGACACGCTAAAGTATAGGATAAAATTTGAGGATCCACTTACTTTTTTTCTTCTCGGCTTCCTCCAGCCTCTTCTGTGACCACTCGCTGAACGAGGGTATGTCTTCATGATGATGATCGGTAGGCCCCGATGAAACCAAACCATCTAATATAACAGCGGCAGTTTCTTCGCCACTTCCACCAACGAGTCTTGCTTTGGCAGCTCTATCATCCAATTCAGCAGATACTGTCAAATTCTCATCCCGTTTAACCGGTTCGTCTTTGACCTCATCTTCCTGAATCTCTTCTGTTTTTCTCCTCGTGATGTCTTCCGGTATTCTTTGCTCAGCTCTGACAATCACCGTTTCCTTTCGGTCAACATCATCCTGGCCAGTTGGCAGCTGGTTAGCTGCAGCCTCCTCGTCAGTTGTTGCGATCTTTGTGGAATTGGTCGATGATTCCGCGGCTATCAAGACGATCGGTAAAGTGCTCTTGCCAGTTTTTTTTGATTGCTCGATCAATTGATCCGTTTCCAGGCTAATTGGGCTCGCTGACGATGACGATGTCGTGGTGGTCGTCGTGCTTGTCGTCGTAGCGGGTTCAGATCCGGAGCTTGTTGTTTTTAGGGTTGTGTTCATGGGCAATGATTTTGAACGTATATCGGGAGTTAATCGGGGCTCTGCGAGACTATGAAGCTCGGCGGCGGCTGTGTCAACGAGGGTCAGCACCACCGCCTGACCCGTTTCCGATATCCTACAAAACAATTATTGACAAATCGCGATTATCTCAATGAACACTTGGATTATTTAAATTTATTTACAATTGCTACGCACTATTCAGTGGAAAATTCACTATAACCTTTCCAGGTTTACCAGGTAAAAAATTAAAAAATATATAAAAAATATTTAAAATATATACCGTATACCAGATATACCATATTTAAAAAATTCCAGATACAGATAGAAGGTATATTTTATGTGATAAAAAAATAATCCGCGTTAATTTGGTCAAAATTATACAATATTTGGTAAGAAAAATGACTAGAAAATTCATATAAATGAAAACGTTTCGCGTTAAAAAGTATATACGTGGGCCTTAAATTACCATCGAGTGGACGGATGAGTTTAGGAAAAATAAAATAAAGTCGTTTAAATGTTTTTTAATTTTTATATTTTTAACGAGTCACGAATCTCACCGGTGATAAAGGCACGCGGGAACGCACCATAATCCTGCCAAAACCGCGAGATACAGCAATGCCGCTTGCAAAAGATGCCTTGGCGAGCCTAACTTTGGGCCTGACTCCTCCATCCAGATAATTTCACAATTTGGTGCATCGATGATCTCTAAATCGTTCTTATCACCCGTTGACATCGTCACGATGCCAATTTCCACGTCTCGTTTGGCACACTTTTTCTCAATGTTTTTCCTTCAACTCTGACACTCAGGTTTATCCACATTGCTACTATTAATTAACAGGCTTTATCACAGTCATTGATTTCGTTTTTTTTTTTTCTCGGAATGTCACATTGTCACAGTATCTTTTATTGCATGACATTTTCGCGTATTTGAATAACTATATCTGATTTTTTATTTTGTTGGATCAACAAAATTTTCGTGGACGTCATTTCGATATCCAAATATGAAACTTTTTGTCTGTTGTAAAGAAATGAAAAATATATATATGTTTTTTTGTGGTACATCACGTGATGTATGAGTGCGAGATAAATAGCTGAAATTTTTTGGACAAGTCATTATCATAGACGATTAACATTAAGGGAAAAAACAAATCGTTAGCCCCTGCCTCAGTCAATTCTACAGGGGCTAATGTTTTGATTTTGTCCTGTATGTTGACCATCTCTGAGAATTATGGGGCTGAAAATTTGTGAGTTTATATCAACCGCCTTAAAGGTCCGTGAGTTTTTGTGTTGATCACTCAGACTCGTTTCGTAATATTGATAATATTGTTAAAGCAAACCAATTTAACAAAATGGCCGATCAATCAATCGAATTATAAATTAGTTTCCTCCACTTTGATAATTATGTTTCTCTGTGTAAAATAAATTTATTGCATATCCGTCGTGTCTCGGGCTGTTTGACCGGTTCGCACTACTAATGACCTGCCCGTTTTAAGATCCTGATAGAGAAAGTCCACAATCGTCCATCATCTCGCGAAAAAAAAAATTGTCCATTCGATTTCTAGTATCTGATTCATTAGTTTGACGATCTCTCGTGAAAGTCTCGTGCTTTCTGTTCGTAAGTAAAACTCCACTAAATCATTATCGGTGAAAATTGAAACTTGTAACAAAAAAAAAAAAAAAAACCTCAAGCTCGAATGGAACGTAACATTGTATCCGTCGATTCTGTGTACATAAAAATATGTAAAAAAAATAAATAAATTAGAAAACAAAAAACAATAATCTGAAGGAATGTCACCTCGTACTGCGAGGGATAAAACGGATCAATTTACCATTATAAGACCTGAAAATGGAGCCTCCCCTGGCATTGCAATAACAGACTGAACGAAACTTTCTCGAGCTCTTCGGCCCACCGATATGGGTATCTGAAGCATTTCCTGGGTGCAGCTTAAAGCATCGCCGAGACAAACTATGTGCATTATTACTACCTACGAGCACCCTATACCCCCGCGAAATATCGTACGAAGTGTATAACGAATGTGGGCGTAAATTTACAAGATTCAAGCAGCTGCTCTGTTCAAAGGATTATATTTCTGAGTGGACACCTTTTGCCCACGGGTGGAACGAGATTTTTTGATTTTTTTTTTACTGCTTCACAATGAACGCAGTAAAGATTTCGTGAGTACCTTTATGGCTCACAGTCCGCGATATGTATCAATTTAATTTCCATTTTCATACAATATATATATATATATATATAATTGTCTGAATGAAAATTTTGTTCATAAAATTTATGTAAAAATTAATCCTCAAAATCGGAGCCTTCATAGACAATAAATATAAATATGACAATTATATCAACATATTTTTGGATACATTGAATATATTTCTAACGAAAATTTTTATATACCGGATTTTTTAATTTTTCCAAGCAAACATTGAAAGAGTTTTACAAGTATTTTTATCGTTGACGATCCATTGAATGTGATGACTATTAGATGAAAAAAAAAAAACGAAACAATTCCTAATACATTTGTCCCTGAAGCACGTTATTTACCGGATGTGCTACACATACCCACGAAAATTTTTATATACCGGATTTTTTAATTTTTCAAAGCAAACATTGAAAGAGATTTACAAACATTTTTATCGTTGACAATCCATGGAATGTGTTGAGATGGAAAAAAAAAACGAAACAATTCCTAATACATTTGTCCCTGAAGCACGTTATTTACCGGATGTGCTATACATTATACCCACGAAAATGTTTATATACCGAATTTTTTAATTTTTCCAAGCAAACATTGAAAGAGTTTTACAAATATTTTTATCGTTGACGATCCATTGAATGTGATGACTATTAGATGAAAAAAAAAAAACGAAACAATTCCTAATACATTTGTCCCTGAAGCACGTTATTTACCGGATGTGCTATACATTATACCCACGAAAATGTTTATATAACGGATTTTTTAATTTTTCCAAGCAAGCATTGAAAGAGTTTTACAAATATTTTTATCGTTGACGATCCATTGAATGTGATGACTATTAGATGAAAAAAAAAAAACGAAACAATTCCTAATACATTTGTCCCTGAAGCACGTTATTTACCGGATGTGCTACACATTATACCCACAAAAATGTTTATATAACGGATTTTTTAATTTTTCCAAGCAAGCATTGAAAGAGTTTTACAAGTATTTTTATCGTTGACAATCCATTGAATGTGTTGACTATTAGATGAAAAAAAAAAAAACGAAACAATTCCTAATACATTTGTCCCTGAAGCACGTTATTTACCGGATGTGCTACACATTATACCCACGCAAATCGCGCCCCGCGTTTTCCTCTATATCTCGTGGACGCCGAGAACGATAATTATAAAGTTAATGAACAAATTCACAAACTCGATAACGAAGGCACGTAATATAGACGTGTGGGTGTGTCACGCGCGCACGTGTGTGTGTGCGCGCGCACTCGTGCTCGCGTGCGTGCGTGCGGTTGTGTGCGCGCGCACTCGTGCTCGCGTTCGTGCGGTTGTGTGCACGCGCACTCGTGCTCGCGTGCGTGCGGTTGTGTGCGCGCGCACTCGTGCTCGCGTGCATGCGTGCTTGCGCGTGAATGTGCGTCGAGTGATTCCCGATGTAATGGATGAATGAGGGAAATCGAAAACTTGGACAAGTGACCGAGATATTCGATGCGGCCGTGACTGGTACATAGCATGTAGACGGTTAAAGTTGACCGCAGTTCGTTAAAGGAGTGAAAGCCTCGTGATTTGATATTAGAAGTGGAGATCGAAGTGTATGTGAGCTTTCACGATTCCACTCGAGATGATCGCGTGATCAATATTTGAAATCGATATATGTGATCTTTTAACCCATTTGCCACAAAATTGTGATTAAGATTTTTTTTTTTTCAACCTGAATATCTTATTTAAATCGACAAGGGTTTAAATAGTGACGGTTTAAAAGCTCCTTTTGTTAATTAAAAAAAATAAGTTAAGAATTAAAAATGATAAGCAGAAGATTTTACGCGTTTCCGATTTCTCACGATTCCACTCGAGATGATCGCGTGATCAATATTTGAAATCGATTGATGTGAACTTTCAACCCATTTGCCACGAAATTATGATTAAGGTTTTTTTTTTTTGGTCGAATGACCGTTGAAGGAATAAAAAATTTGGTTGTACGTGGGAGAAATTCGCTTGAACACCCGCGAGCATAATTTGCTAAAACCAGCGTTATTTTTTTTTCTGTACATGTATTTCTTCCACATTCGTTATCTCAGGCTCGTCGTCTCACCTACAGCTGTTTAAATTCTTTTAATGCCAGACTTATTTTTACGTGTCAAAACAAAAGTAGTTATTTCTTTACTCGTTAAAAAAAAAAAAAAGTTCCTTATTTTTATTTCACATATTGATTGATTTGTTGCTTTGCTTATTATATCATACCATTTTTATTAATTAATGATATTTTATGAATGATCTAAAAAAATGTAGTTTCATATTTTTATAAGAAACATGAGTATTGCTTGATGAAAAAAAAAACAAAAAACAAAAAAAAATTAAACCTAGCGAGATAGGAGTACGAGTATCAGTGACAATTAGCGTCGATATTTTTTCCCATAAATTCGTCCCACGTTCAATTATACGAGTAAATGCTCGCGCGAGACTCTGCGTTGATGCGGTCATACACACATAAAAGATCTCTTGGACCATCCGTTTGTCAGAGTATCCGTTTGTCTTTGTGAATTCGGAAGGAGAGCCACATGCTCCGAACGATTAATTGGCTCTCGTGGACGAGCGAGACACGATGAAAAATGAGAATGGGGCCTGTGTAATATCGCATATTTAAAATGCGTGGGTCGTGAGTGTGTGCCGTAAGCGCCGTAAAACGCCTCTTTTGATATTATTAAGTACTCGTGTCATATATACCGTACCCAATCTACGTGAAACCATTTCGCGTACTTCTTATATGTGACAGAAATAACTTGCAATATTTCTTGAAAGAGTAAACGCCATTTAAATATATCGCTCGATGCGGTAGAGAGTGTTGTTGAGCCTGTAGATCGATTATTTTGCCAACCCTAAATTAATGAGGGCCTAGGACCCATTTTTTTTTGCTTATGAAAAGATGTCACATCGATGATTCGAATTTATAGGATGATTTGTAACGTATAATTTAGCTGGGGCCCTTTGAGCTATTTGGTCACGCGACCCAAACAAATCTGTGAGAGATGGGAACCCTGATGAGTGCATGTGTAAGAGGCATAAGTCCCAATGAGAGTTTGTGTAAGACGTACGAGTCCCAATGAGTGTTCGTGTAAGAGGCTGGAGTCCCAATGAGTGTTCGTGTAAGAGGCTGGAGTCCCAATGAGTGGTTGTGTAAGAGGCTTGAGTCCCAATGAGTGTGAGAAATGTGAGCGTTGATGAGTGTCATGTGAAAGTATCCGTGAAATTCTGAGTGATTCTGTGAAAGGTGTGAGTGTTTAACGACAACTCCGTAAGGGTGACAGTCCATGAGTTTCTATGAGAACCCATGATATTCTGTAAGTGTTTGTGAGAAGTGTGAGCCTTTATGTGTCGGCGTGAGTGTCTATGAGATTCTGTACGTGTCTGTGAGGGCCGTGAGCCTTTATATGTGTCGATTTGAGTGTAAATGAGATGCTTCAAGTACATGTGTACCTGCATAAGTACCCACGAGTCTCTGAGAGAATCTGTGAGATTCTGTAAGTGCCTGTGAGGGCTGTGAGCCTTAAAACGTGTCGATTTGAGTGTCTATGATATGCTGCAAGTGCATATGTATACCTGCATAAGGGCCCACGAGTCTCTGTAAGAATCTGTGAGATTCTGTAAGTGTCTGTAAGGGCCGTGAGCCTTTATATGTGTCGATTTGAGTGTCAATGAGATGCTTCAAGAGCACGTGTACCTGCATAAGTGCCTACGAGTCTCTGTGAGAGTCTGTGAGATTCTGTAAGTGTCTGTAAGGGCCGTGAGCCTTTATGTGTCGATTTGAGTGTCAATGAGATGCTTCAAGAGCACGTGTACCTGCATAAGCGCCTACGAGTCTCTGTTAGAATCTGTAAGATTCTGTAAGTGCCTGTGAGCCTTTACACATGTCGATTTGAGTGTCTATGAGTTGCTTCAAGTACATGTGTACCTGCATAAGTCCACACGAGTCTCTGTGAGAGTCTGTGATATTCTGTAAGTGTCTGTGAGGGCCGTGATCCTTTATATGTGTCGATTTGAGTGTCTATGATATGCTTCAAGAGCACGTGTACCTGCATAAGTGCCTACGAGTCTCTGAGAGAATCTGTGAGATTCTGTAAGTGTCTGTAAGGGCCGTGAGCCTTTATGTGTCGATTTGAGTGTCAATGAGATGCTTCAAGAGCACGTGTACCTGCATAAGCGCCTACGAGTCTCTGTGAGAATCTGTAAGATTCTGTAAGTGCCTGTGAGCCTTTACACATGTCGATTTGAGTGTCTATGAGTTGCTTCAAGTACATGTGTACCTGCATAAGTCCACACGAGTCTCTGTGAGAGTCTGTGATATTCTGTAAGTGTCTGTGAGGGCCGTGATCCTTTATATGTGTCGATTTGAGTGTCTATGATATGCTTCAAGAGCACGTGTACCTGCATAAGTGCCTACGAGTCTCTGAGAGAATCTGTGAGATTCTGTAAGTGCCTGTGAGCCTTTACACATATCGATTTGAGTGTCTATAATATGCTGCAAGTGCATATGTATACCTGCATAAGTGCCCACGAATCTCTGTGAGAATCTGTGAGATTCTGTAAGTGTCTGTGAGGGCCGTGATCCTTTATATGTGTCGATTTGAGTGTCTATGAGATGCTTCAAGTACATGTGTACCACCATAAGTGCCCACGAGTCTCTGAGAGAATCTGTGAGATTCTGTAAGTGCCTGTGAGGGCTGTGAGACTTTATATGCGTCGACATGAGTGTCTATGAGAGGCTCCTAGTGCATGTGTATGATCCTTGACATTCGATTAGAGATGGCAGTTTATGTAAGTGCCTGCACGGTTTTCGTAAGTGTCCTCGGGCCTCTGTGATTGTTTGTAAGATTCATGTATCTGAGAGGTGTCGCTATTTATGAGTGGATTTATATGTAAGAGTCCACGAGTATCTCTCAGTGTCCAGCACTAATCTTCCTTATTATTACTTGAATTAATCCGATTTTTACATTTAAACAAATGACAAATTGGCAGAAATTACTATTTTTCCCATTCCGCTTTACAAAGCCCGAAGAAAATAATCCTGCTGATGGAACTTGAAAAAAAAAAATGCCAATTGCCAGATAGTACGAGATGTTTCGGAGTGTAAAAAAAAATCGTATTCAAGTTTTCCTCAGTTCTAAGTCAGTCACGTATAAGAGGTCGAGTGGTCAAGAAGTATGCCAATTGTAAATTAAGTGCACTTAGGCGTCTAATGACGTAAAAGTGGGGAGAATGTAAGATACTATGAACGGCAGTAAGCTCGTTCTCGGTAACTTGGTAACTTCTCACTTGTCAGTTTAGTTCCACGCGAACTACCATAAATTCTTAAGACCATCGTTCTCAAACTTTTGTGGATTTTCATTATTCTTTATTCTTTTTTAACACAACGTTAATATTTTTGTGAGTGTAAAACGGTTATATTTTTTTCGGTAAAGTTTGAGTGGATATAGTGCGTGAAAAAAAAAAATGGCCGAGGAATTAGGTAGAACGACGCCCAGTACATCGTCGAGGTTCACGAAATATCTTAACGAGGCACCATTTTTCTGCAAAATTATCGAACTCGTAAGTCAATTTTAAACAAAGGAAAAACTGAATAAATAAAAAATTATCAGCATTATTAAAACAATTTTTTTAAATTTCTATGCCACTAATATTGTATACAACGAAATAATGTGGAGATTTTTTTTTTTTTTTCGCGAATGTAAAAATGATACAAAATACGATAATGTTTGTCGCTGTAGTTGCTGTGCGTGATTTGCGTGGGTCTGATAATAGATCCGTTCAACAACCGGATGCAAGGAAATTTCAATCATGCCGGATTGATTTACATCGCTGTAGGTGGTTACATTATTATCAATGGAATACTGATTATTTGCTATTTGTACGGGGAACGTCTTGGCAAAAAAACCGTGAGTACTGAGATCAAAATAATTTGAAGTAACGCGAGAATAAAAAAAATTGAAAAAATGACAAAATTTTATTGTACATTTTTTTTTTTTTAATTTCGTTTCAGTCACTGATGTTTTCGAGAATCGGTTCGATTCTCTGTTTCGCAGCTGGTGTCGTGCTTATATACGATTACAAGAATTTTCAAAACAACTACATATCACGATATCACGATCAGTATCTCAACCAGATGTTGGCGAGTGGAGTATTTGCCATCTTAGCGAGCGTCGTTTTCGTCATAGAAATGTATTTTGTGAGCAAAGAGGAATGACGAAAAAAAAAGCAAGATGGAGTGAAAAAAAAAAAGTGGAAAAACCTTAAGGGCAATTCGAGCAAGATCGTTGTGTGTTATGCAGAAACGTTTCTAATCTAATAATCTAATAATATATTGATTATTACCGCAAACATTTTAACGGCCAGTGAAAATGCTTCGGCAATTCAGCAACTAATTTAACTAAATTTTTTATTCTTACTTATGGCGTTTTTCGTACCTCCTGATTATTATTATTTTTTTTTTAATACCGCCAACATGTTGCAACTATGAAAACTTTGACCGGAAGCCTGAATTGAGATTTTCATTGAATTTTTATATTTTGTGCCTCGAGAAATTTCGAATGTAAACGATCTTAATGTATGGAATTGGCCAAACCCAAACGATCAACAACCAAATGAACAAAAAAAATCGAGCTGCTGTAGAAATATATATATATATATATTTTTTTTTTTTGGCAAAATGTAATTGACGTAATTTTGGGATATGGACGTGGTTGAAGTGAAAGTTCAGGAGCACGTGGAAAAAGTGAAATGCGTTGCAAACCCATTAGCCTCATTGCCACGTGGACCGGTTCACTGAAAGCCTCGGCGTAATTTGCACTCATCGCGAATGCTCGAGCTTTTTTTTTCTCGATTTTTTCAAAAATTTATCGGCCATATTTTTTTTGTCGATTCACTAGTATTACAAAAAACAAAATGCACTTACGTCGTAAGTATGAAAAGCACTTTCAACGTTATACGATTGATACATATTTCGTATTCGAACAAAAAAAAAAAACAAATTTAATAAAGCAGCACTAATAATTATACACTTTATTATTAACTTTAATTTGAATAATTTGATAAAAACCGTTTTTTGGCACTCAACAATCGCACAAAAATATCAGGACGATTTGAAAAATGAGAAAAACATCATAGCAGCAAGCTCAACATACGTAATTGTTATTAAAAATTATCACTTTGTTGTTTTTGTATCACAAAAATTTATAAAAAAAATTTTAAAAAAATTACAAAAGTGTCGCGGAATGGAAAACTTTACGCTCATCCAGCGATGAGAACGTGATACGCCCAGTCTATGACAAAACCGACCTGTACAATATTCCTTCATCGATTCACCGGTTACCCCGTGACGTACCTCCCAAAAAAGTGTGGACCAAATCCACCCACGAGTATTATTTGTTTTTTGTATTAATTTCAATTTCTGTCCCTCCCTATTTTTTATATTATTTCCGTTAGATCGATGAAATATCCTTCCATCGAATGATCGGCCTTTTTTTTTAAATAGTCGGAGAATCCTGATTAAAATTCACCCCTATGAATTTTCACCACATCCTTAAAGAAAATTTTCCTTATATTTGTTTAATTTTTTCTTTTTCGTTTTTCACGTCAAGCAATAGAGTTTTTTTTTTTTCAAATTGGTACTGTTAATTTGGAGTTTGATCTTGAAAGTGATTTTTTGGTGCCATACGATCGTTCAAAGTTGCATGGATCCAATGAACTGACGACACGATAGTCCGGAAACGGCAGAGTAACATTCGTAGTACGCCGGCGCGTCAACCATCCGCGTCGATGAACGCGAGAACGATGACTGAGAAGTCTGCGTTCAGTATCTCATAGTGGGATAAAAAGTTTGCTGGGGTTCGAGAAAGAGAGAGAAAGAGAAGGAAGTGTCGATAGGGAGAGCAGGCAGCGCAGAGTGAAACGTGTTCTAGACACGTGAACGATCGCTCGAGGCTGTCACACGATACTGCAGTACCTAGTTAGAGATGTGATTTTCCAGCGTTTGGCTTCCTACTCGAGTCTCTTTTTATCTACTAAATTGCGATGCACTCGTGTAAGCATTGAAAGGCTAGAACAGTGTACATCGTACACGCATGATCCGTATTTTTGCATCGAAGTATTGGGCGACGTCCTGAAACGGTCCTGAATGTGTCCTATAATACGGTTCGGGGTTTACGGGTCAATTTGACCTGGGACAACTGGTCCTATGAGTAATCATCGCATAGAAAATCCCATAGAAACTTTAGGACGATATACGTTGTATATGCGTGATTCGCATTTTTGCATCGAAGTATTGGGCGACGTCCTGGAACGGTTCAATGTGTCCTAATACGGTTCGGGGGTTAAGGGTAAATTGACCTTGGGCAACTGGTCCCGTGATTAATTATCCCATAGAAACTTTAGGACGATATACGTTGTATATGCGCGATTCGTATTTTTGCATCGAAGTATTGGGCGATGTCCTGAAACGGTTCAATGTGTTCTAGTACGGTTCGGGGGTAACCGGTAAATTGACCTTGGGCAACTGGTCCCGTGATTAATTATCCCATAGAAACTTTAGGACGATATACGTTGTATATGCGCGATTCGTATTTTTGCATCGAAGTATTGGGCGATGTCCTGAAACGGTTCAATGTGTTCTAGTACGGTTCGGGGGTAACCGGTAAATTGACCTTGGGCAACTGGTCCCGTGATTAATTATCCCATAGAAACTTTAGGACGATGTACGTTGTATATGCGTGATTGGTATTTTTGCATCGAAGTATTGGGCGACGTCCTGAAACGGTTCAATGTGTTCTAGTACGGTTCGGGGGTTACCGGTAAATTGACCTTGGGCAACTGGTCCCGTGATTAATTATCCCATAAAAAATTTAGGACGATATACGTTGTATATGCGTGTTTGGTATTTTTGCATCGAAGTATTGGGCGACGTCCTGAAACGGTTCAATGTGTTCTAGTACGGTTCGGGGGTTACCGGTAAATTGACCTTGGGCAACTGGTCCCGTGATTAATTATCCCATAGAAACTTTAGGACGATATACGTTGTATATGCGCGATTCGTATTTTTGCATCGAAGTATTGGGCGATGTCCTGAAACGGTTCAATGTGTTCTAGTACGGTTCGGGGGTAACCGGTAAATTGACTTTGGGCAACTGGTCCCGTGATTAATTATCCCATAGAAACTTTAGGACGATGTACGTTGTATATGCGTGATTGGTATTTTTGCATCGAAGTATTGGGCGACGTCCTGAAACGGTTCAATGTGTTCTAGTACGGTTCGGGGGTTACCGGTAAATTGACCTTGGGCAACTGGTCCCGTGATTAATTATCCCATAAAAACTTTAGGACGATATACGTTGTATATGCGTGATTCGCATCTTTGCATCGAAGTATTGGGCGACGTCCTGGAATGGTTCAATGTGTCCTAATATATACGGTTCGGGGGTTACCGGTAAATTGACCTTGGGCAACTGGGCCCGTGATTAATTATCCCATAGAAACTTTAGGACGATATACGTTGTATATGCGTGATTCGTTTTTTTGCATTGATGTATTGGGCGACGTCCTGAAATGGTTCAATGTGTCCTAATACGGTTCGGGGGTTACCGGTAAATTGACCTTGGGCAACTGGTCCCATGATTAATTATCCCATAGAAAATCCCATAGAATTGCATCGAAGTATTAGGCGACGTCCTGGAACGGTTCAATATGTGTGCTAATATATACGGTTCGGGGGTTACAGGTCAATTGACCTTGGGCAACTGGTCCTATGGCTAATTATCCCCAAATAAAGTATCCCCTAGCAATTAGTCCCTGAAGTGACTCATCCTCACCCAATGTGCCTCCGTACGATTTGAAAAAAAGAAATAAGCATTCATTGCCCCAGATTACCACGACATTGCAATTGTTGGTGATATGATTTTTCCGCGTTTGAGTTCGTGCCCGTGCCTCTCTACATCATTGCAATGAACTTGTATGGGCACTAAAGGGTTAAACGTTATTAGCCGTATAAACGTGATCACGACTCTCGCATCGACATATCGATCCTGAAACTGTTCAATGAGGCCTGATACAGTTCATACAGGGGTACAGGGTTGGTTAATTGACCTTTTACAACTTATCCCATGACACGGTATCCCAAAAACAATGGTGCCATAATCTTATCCCTACTTTTACGCGACATCGCCATATGCCACAATAGAGTTTCGATGAATTTTCGTGTACTGAACAAGTTTCTAAAAGTGACTCAACAGTTTTATGATTTAGGACACCCAAATCAAAACTATACGGCAATGTTTTAATCTGTTATCAAGAGTCGGATTATTAGCAGTTTTTAAATGAATTTTCGAATTACCAAAGTCTCATGATACTTGGTGGAATTATTTATCTTCATATTACGAAAAAACTCATTTCTACTGGACTCCAATTGTGCGATATACACTGTAGTAGATTTTCACTCAGACTTTGTCTCTGATATCAACCCGCAAGGCTGACTTGAAAAGTTGCAGGCAATCTGACAACGAGAGAGGGATCCAGTCATTACCAAATAAGTTATTTCCATGCCTTATTGGCAAAAGGGAATATTGCTTTACAAGGAGATTAATGACTCTGGCAAAAGTGGGCGCTACGTGAACTGGGTTATCGTGCTAATCGGTCCAAGGACACAAGAATTACTTTTATTTCATAATAATATTGACAATAAATGAGAAACTGATAAATATGAGCTAACATGGCTGATTCCACTTAATCGACACTGATGCTTTACCACGAATTTCAATGTCCAAAATGGCTGATACTTCGTCTAAAACAAACTGGTTTGACCATCAACCTAGCAAACCTCGTCCAACACATCTAACTCAGGTTAATGATCAATCAAGAGAAATTTTATTTTCTCTGAAGGGAAAATTTGTCTTTCACGATGTTATCGTTTCGTTTTGTGTCGAATTTGGACGGTAGAATCGGTCATTCGAAGAGTCTGAGTGCTAGTTTGGACGTCAGCCAAACATTCGACAAACGAGAGTATGCTGGTGACAGATTCTTGGTCGTTTCTCTCTCTCTCTCTCTCTCCTTTTTCACCCCCTTACCCTTTCTTTCTCCTTCTCATCTAGATTCGTCTTTTATCATCCGATTAACCGGCGACACTGCGGAATTCCGCAGTGAAAATAAAAATAAAATGGAGCATCAAATAAAAATGGTGAGTTAAAAAAAAGAATCGGGTCGAACTGTCTCTGAGTGGATTAAACAGAAAGGCAAATTTTTTATCTCATGGAAATCGACGAAGCTTAAAATAAGATAAGAATGAGAAAGTTTTATTGAGATTGGTGCAAAAAAATTGTAGTGTCAACATTTTGAGTATTAATTGTAATGGCGTTACGCAACGTCCGTTTGACTTCCGTCATACCATCTAATTGTATTTGCAAGTTGCAAGGAATTAATGAACAAACAAAAAAATCACGAAAGCAAATTACGTGAGAGGTTCGAATACGAGAGATCGATTTAATTCGCATACCAGACGGATTTAAAAACCCCACTGGAAATTAGGGATTGTTGGCAAAGTAATCGCGTGTGCTGCAGCAATTTGAACGGGTTTTCCCTGAAGGGGCTTCCTCGCGACCTAGAGACATCGCAATCTGGAATCGCACTGAACCCTCTTGCATGTTGTCGTAATTCAACAACGAGGAAATAGAAACGAGCGGGTCTTCCCGGTTGTATTTTCACGTGCTAAGCAACACGTGTGCATTGGCTGATGTCCGATTCGCCGAAAATCGGTTCGAATCGATTCAAACAGGCTCGAATAAGTTAAAAGAGGTCCGAATAAGTCAAGAGGTCAAAACAAGTTAAAAGAGGTCCGAATAAGTCAAAAGAGGTCCGAATAACTCAAAAGAGGTCAAAACAAATTAAAAGAGGTCCGAATACGTTCAAATTGGTTAAGAATAGGCGCATGGAACGTACAACGAGAGGGATTGGAGTGCGAATGGACGGAAAAACGAGAAAATCAGCAAAGACAGGGTCGCATGACCTTGTGAGTGAGTCAGGATTTAAATATCAACACCAGTCCACACACACACACAACTACACACACATATATCAACGAAATACTGATCGGCAAATGACGTTTCCATACATGCACAGTAAGGTTGCACCACAACGGAAATAAGGAAAAGCAGCCGAGGCCAATGAAAAGATCGGATCTCAAAGGCACGGGGAACTCGTGAGCGACGCCATGGCGAGATAACGAAAACGAAACAACACGCAATCGAGGTGTCTGACATTGGCCTTACTCTCGTTGTGCTCGTATGAAACGAATCGCATTTTTCAATGCCTTCTCTTGATAAAACAATGAACGGATTCGTCCTTGCACCCTTTAAAATTAACATTTGCTAATCGCTGTTTTTTTTTAACGGCTCATTTTTTTTCAACCCGGACTCGGCATATAAGAAATTCCCTTGGATAAAATCTGCCCGCTTGGAACTTCGAGTTTACGGTTATAAAGTCGATTTTTCCAATCTTGTTCAATACCGATTTTTAATTGTGTAATTTTTAATTGATACTTGTGCCAGAATTTTTAAAAGTACCTTGACATTTCGATGTGTTAATTGGATGAACGTGGCCGTGTTATGTTTAAAAATAGAAAATTGATTCGTATATATTGTAAATTAAAGATAAAACATCAAACAAATATTTACCATTTCTGTCTCAAAATTCTATTTCATTTAAGCAAACACAGACGTTTTAATTGTGGGCGTACTTTCATTCTGGCGATTCAATCTCATTTGTGATGCAAGCTTTAATACTCTCGCTTGCGTTTAAAGTCGTCCGTGGTATAATATAGTGGAGTTTTCATGCCAGACGTAATTACTTGTTATTGCAAAGATTGGATGAATGCATATGTCTGTGTGCTCGTGCATTATTTTAATACGTGACCTATAAATAGAATACTACACGTTCGCGCCTATTACTCAGTTTTAATTGATTCAACGCATCATCAATTCATATCTCGTTTAGTTGAATTATCGACATCGTTCATGAAGCAGAAATAAGGAAAACTTTGAGAATTCAACAGTGGCGCCACCAGCTCATTTTTTTTTGTAGGTTATGTCCTGGGAGCGTGCTGATAATTGAGGCAGTATTGCCGTTACAACGGTAATTATGATGAATAAACTACGGTAGATATATATTACGTATTAGGGTATTAAGAGAATTGTAATATGCACATATAATAAATAATATAATTATTACTGTTACGTCAGTAAAGATAAGGAAAACTTTGAGATTTCGGCAATGGCACCACGAACTACTTTTGCCTTATTTTTTATTACGTTAACGTATATTACCCGCGATTGACAGAGTAGCGACGTTATAAAATTATGATAAGTAAACTTTGATATGTTATTTATAATTCGGGCGTGCACTGAGCGAGTTGTATTATGAATAAACTCGTTTATTTGATCACAAAGAAGCAAAATGTTGAGAATTCGACAGTGGCGCCACCAACTCATGTTTTTGTAGGTTATGTCCTGGGAGCGTGCTGATAATTGACGCAGTATTGCCGTTACAACGGTAATTATGATAAATAAACTACGGTAGGTATATTTTACGTATTAAGGTACTAAGCGAATTGTAATATGCACATATAATAAATAATATAATTATTACTGTTACGTCAGTAAAGATAAGGAAAACTTTGAGATTTCGGCAATGGCACCACGAACTAATTTTGCTTTATTTTTTATTACGTTAACGTATATTACCCGCGATTGACAGAGTGGCGACGTTATAAAATTATGATAAGTAAACTTTGATATGTTATTTATAATTCGGGCGTGCACTGAGCGCGTTGTATTATGAATAAACTCGTTTATTTGATCACAAAGAAGCAAAATGTTGAGAATTCGACAGTGGCGCCACCAACTCATTTTTTTGAAGGTTATGTCCTGGGAGCGTGCTGATAATTGAGGCAGTATTGACGTCGTAACGTTAATCACGACAACTAAATGACGTTTTACATATTGTTTGGGTAATCAACGCGTATGTATCGAGTTGCAATATGAAAAAAAAAAAAATTTTGTACGCAACATGTGTTCGAGTCGCAGTTGCGGCCGAGACAGTGAGCGGATACCAAACCAGCAATAGATACTAGATACTCTCTCTACGTGCATTGTACACACTTCTATATCAGGATACTTTTGGCTATTTTTAGACATTTTATTTCCACAGTATCACCGAGCAAAAATTCTCACCGATTTAACAAGACAGCAAGACAAAATACATTTTACTTAATATTGTAAAAAAAATGTTCACCTTCTTTAAAAAAAAAAAAAAAAACGTTAAATATTCACTAATCAGATTTTGTACACGAAAAAAATAATTAAAAAGCTACCAGTGCCCGTACGTCAACATTATTGGGATTCTTTTGTCATCGAGAAGCCTGCAAATTATTTCATAAAAATTGATAATCGTTTATTAACTTATTGCAATTTTTTTAAACTGTCATAAT
The DNA here is from genome assembly GCA_963669185.1 of Dyspetes luteomarginatus. Taxonomy (NCBI): domain Eukaryota; kingdom Metazoa; phylum Arthropoda; class Insecta; order Hymenoptera; family Ichneumonidae; genus Dyspetes; species Dyspetes luteomarginatus. Next base: position 18,249,981 of record OY769906.1, read on the forward strand.
TCATACATTGAACGGAAATAATTTGAATGAATAATACAAATGGCTATTCGTATAATTGCATCGATTCAAAAACGAAAAATTAATGAACATTCATGCGTCACTCGTCACGAAAAGTTAATGTTATGAAATTGGGATCATTGGTCAAGTAACTGCTCAAGTTTAGTCGATTTTGATCTGTAACTTTTCTATAACGATCGTTTGAAAATATTCTCGTTATTTCAATTAGTGTGGAGTTTATTGGGTCGATCGAGTTTGTCTCATTTGTCTTTAAGGTGGTCCTCATTTCCCGTACGACAGTGTTTTCTTTTTCGAAAGGTCCAGCAGAATGCGATTTATAACCGTCTGAATGATCGGCGAAGAAAACCAGAGAGAAAATCTTGAGAATTGGATTCTCTCGTCGCCGCAAACTCCATCAAGCTATGCGGCGACTGGATCGAGTAACACGCTATAAAAGGCTTTCAAAGCTATTGCAACGGATTGACGCGTTCCACTTTCGTGTTTAATTAAAAATAGAAACGGTCTTCGGCAATGTTTTACCCTCCATACAATTTCTCCAGGTCATTTAAATTCCGCCGATTTTCATGATACTCGTCGTCCTTTTTGTCGTAAGCCGATTTTTTTTCTCTCCAGCGTTCGACAAAACGAACAGACGAGATTCATTTTTTTTTCTCGCCGTCTACGTCAATCGACGATTGTCAATGGCTGATACAAATATTGTATGAATAACATGAGAAGGAATGACAAATTATTTAGAGGTGAGTCGTGATTGAAACGAGGATCTACATGCCTTTTGCAAAGACTGCAGAAATAAGACACTCTGGATCAGCATAATCTCGACTGCGTCATTTTAGCAATAATAATAATAATGAGAAGAAGAAGACGAAGAATGATAATAATCGTAATAATGAATACAGTTTCGCGGGTTATACCACGTAGTATAAAGCTGATGAAACACATTTTCGCTTTTACGAGCGCCTTTACGTCACAAACTCAGCACACTCGAGTGTGTCAATAAACTACAGCTAGGCGCTTATCACTCCTACCATCTGATAACGTTTACCCCTTCTTTCAGCTTATTTTAGTGCCACGCGATATTAATAAATTTCGAGGTTTTTAAATTTCGAGAAAAATTCACTAAAATCTCATGGTAAATTTTAGTTATACTGCAAATTACGAAAAAAATACTCTTAGCACACTGGAGTACGTCTATGTGTCAAATTACATACGCTTATCGCTCTTACGATCTGATAGCGTTTACTCCTTTTTTTGCCTATTTTGGCGCTACGCGATATTAATCTATTTCACGTTTTAGTTAACTTGAAAAATTTTAGTCAAACTTTAAATAATTTTTTCGGTAATATATATATATATGTATGTATGTATATAATATTCTTCATGGTATTATGAAAATCAACCGTACCATTTGGCTATGTCACAATCGGTTTTTAAATTTCGAGAAAAATTCATAAAAATATATCACAGTAAATTTTTTTACTGTGATATATTTTTATGAATTTTAAAAAATTTACTGTGATATATTTTGATGAATTTTTCTCGAAATTTAAAAACCGGTTGTTATAGTGCAAATTACGAAAAAAATATCGCAAACTCAGCACACTGGAGTACGTCTATGTGTCAAACTACATACGCTTATCGTTCTTACGATCTGATAGCGTTTACTCCTTTTTTGGCCTATTTTAAGACTACGCGATATTAATCTATTTTACGTTTTAGTTAACTTGAAAAATTGTAGTCAAACTTTAAATATTTTTTTCGGTAATATATATATATATATATATGTATGTATGTAATATTCTTCATGGTACTATGAAAATCAACCGTACCATTTGGCTATATCACAACCGGTTTTTAAATTTCGAGAAAAATTCATAAAAATATATCACAGTAAATTTTAGTTATAGTACAAATTTTACTCCTTTTTTGGCCTATTTTAAGACTATGCGATATAAATCTATTTCACGTTTTAGTTAACTTGAAAAATTATTGTCAAACTTTAAATACATTTTTCGATAATATTCTTCATGCTATTTTGAAAAATCGATCGTAGACGATTTGGCTATATCACAACCGGTTTCTAAAAATTTCAATAAAAATTCATAAAAATATCATGTTAAATTTTATTCACGTTTTAGTTATCTGGAAAAATTATAGTCAAACTTTAAATAAATTTTTCGATAATATTCTTCATGCTATTCTGAAAAATCGATCGTAGACGATTTGGCTGTATCACAACCGGTTTCTAAAAATTTCAGTAAAAATTCATAAAAATCTCATGTTAAATTTTATTTATATTGCAAATTACGAAAAAACAATATGTTTTTTTTTTTCTCGATTCAGTACATTTACGAACGAGCGAGGGGCTTTCCACAAAACGTCGTAATTCTCGATATTTTTCAATAAAATTTAACCGAAACTTTGCTGCCCAAATCTATACTCAACGGGGTCAATCAATTTTGATTGATTAGTTTCGCCAACAAAATTCCTTAATTTCGATTATATTGGATCCACCTGGATGGTGACTTTTTAATGGATTGTGAAACCCCCTCAGTCAGCACAAAAAAGTTTATCCATTTTTGCAAAAAAAAAGAAAAAAAATGCATCAAGATTTTGGCAAAATGTAAATTTACGTTGAATGAAGTTTCAAATTATGCCAAGACCTTGAATTTTTTTTAAATCTCGACAAGCCTTCGAAAAATTTGGATCAAAGATTTGAGGTGGGGTGAAGATTTTAGATGAAGATTTGCCTTTAATTGCCTCAACTCGTGTTATCGCATCGCGTATTAGTTTTAAGTAGTAAAACATTCAACGCTCGCGCAGTAAAACGTATTTCATGACGTGTCGCCATGTAAAACATCCGGTATTGACATAAACGATTATCGCATACGTGGTGAAGTTTGAGTGGTCATTTAAACCACGTCAGATTAACATTATCGCAGCGAGTCTCTCCCAACGGATTTACTTATCCCCGGAGTTTCAACATTAAAGAAATATGCTCGAAAGTACGAATTATTCATCAATTCCTTATCGAGAATATTCGATGACATGTGCGAGGAAAAATCTCGACAATATTTTACAAAGGCCCAAAAAATTTAACCTTGAAAGGTCATATTTTTAAATCCACGTTATTGATATTTAATTTTTAATTTGAGTTAACGAAGAATTTTCGTGACTGCAAAGAGACCAATTAGCTTAAATCGACGCCATATGATTAATATTGTTGACCCAGGTCATCAGTGTCAATATCAAAAGTCAACCATACGAAATTATCTCACAAAAAATTATCCTATGGCAGTTCCTCAACTCTGCAAAATACGAGCAAAAATTTACTGAGAATGCATATGGCTGAGTAGGACTCAAACGTAATTCATTAATACTTGGAAAATTAATTGAGAACGAGACAGAATCCATTAATATTTGGAAAATTCACTGGGAACGAGACAAATCCATTAATACGTGGAAAATTTACTGAGAATGCATATGGCTGAGTAGGACTGAAACGTAATCCATTAATACTTGGAAAATTAATTGAGAACGAGACATAATCTATTAATATTTGGAAATTTCACTGAGAATGAGACATAATCTATTAATACTTGGAAAATTCACGGAGATTGCTGTGTAGGATTGAAATATAATCCATTAATACTTCAAAAATTGACTGAGAATGCTGACGCTGACGCTGAAAGATGCTGACGCAACTTTAATTTGAAAATCTCCCATCATACTAAAGGCTAAACATACTGATTGTGAACAAAAATGCTCCATCTGCGATTGCTGAACGTTCGTAGACGTTTGTTGGTGGCATAAAATGCTCCATGAATCCGGTCAATTGAGCTGCACGTAGCGACATCATTTTACGCGTCACGCATTCCTCATTTTATCTGCATGAAAGATTAAGTGTATCGAATCTTCGCCATGATAAGATTGGGTGGCGCCGGCGGATGACTTTCTTCCTTTGCAAATAATGCAATAACGATAAGAATATGTCAACCGAATGGCCATTTGTGGGGCAAGAGAGAGTTTTCTATGATTCGTACTAATGAGAATTACATTTTTTTTTTTTCCCAAAGGATCTCGGGAAAATAACCGATTATCAAGTCTACTAATTATGAGAGAATATTCCAGAACAAAATTATTTATTTATGTGTCATTTTGATATTTTTTTTGTAAATTATTAATTAGATTTGGTAAGGCGATAATCTTGCACAGAAAATATTATGACGCTGATATTGAAGACATAAACCAGAGTTGGCAATAATTTGTACAATTTTTAATACAATCTATAATAATTTATAGTATCAGCCCTGTGTCTATTCTTCATTGTATAATTGTCCCGTTTCTCAATTCTAGTCAAATTTCATATCGAGATTTCACAATAAAATGTATCAATAAGTATCAATTAATTTCAAATTTTCTACAATTTTTCTCATTTCGAATATATATGTTTTGTCTAAAAGGTCTAAAAACCTATAATGATTCCACATATTGATATCGAATGAAGGAGCTCGAAATAATCAAGTATTTCCACTAATGTGTTCTCACTTCTCGTACAGTACTTCGATTGAGTTGATTCGTCGAATGCGATAATAACATTTTCGATAGCACCGATAATTCTTGGCATTTAAGAGTAATCTCGATATTATCACCTTATATTTAAACCCGAATGATTGTTTCATATTTTTATCATTAAGTTGGTAAATTTCTGCATAGGAAATATTTCTGTCTAATGTTTCGATTCAAAATATTTTTATCCTAGACGAGTACCTTTTTTCTCCTCTAATCCATCATTTAAATGCATTTTTTCATCGACTTAAATGTACTCGATCTATTTTACATCGAGACGAAAATATGAATAAGCTTTGAAATCCCTTTTTCGATTGCATGTCACCATAAAACTGTATTTTGGAGATTACACGGCATGGACAGACTCAATTTTAAGATTAAATCAGATGCTTAGCTCACGATTAAATTTATTTCGTAATCTACACGGAAGGAAATAATGTGACGATATAAAAAAAAATTTGCTCCGCTATAGCACATGAATGAGCGGCTAAAAAATATTTATGATTCCTATTGCATTCCTCATGAGTGTGGCGTACGAGCTAGAAAGATTACTTCGATAGTCGGAAGACATGAAACGATCAGGAAGTGTCTCAAGCTGGGTCGACCCCCCCCCCCCCCTTGTATGTCGCCATAAAACTGTATTTTGGCGGTTAAATGGTGTATGAAATAATCCTCAATCGATTGTGAACTAATCTTAAGATTCAATAAGGTATGTGTAAAGTTTACACGGAGAAAAGAATATTTGAATAATGCCATGATTTTATGTCGTAATCAGCTGATATATCGCAACCTTGATAAGATTTATCAAACATTGCCAGTCACTTTCCAACACCCTAAACATCATCATAAAACTGTATTTTGGCGGTTAAACGGTGTATGGAATAATCCTCAATCGACTGTGAAATAATCTTTAGATTCAATAAGGTCTGTGTAAAGTTTACATGGAGAAAAGAATATTTAAATAATGCCATGATTTTATGTCGTAATCAGCTGACATATCGCAACCTTGATGAGATTTATCAAACATTGCCAGTCACTTTCCAACACCCTAAACATCATCATAAAACTGTATTTTGGCGGTTAAACGGTGTATGAAATAATCCTCAATCGATTGTGAACTAATCTTAAGATTCAATAAGGTATGTGTAAAGTTTACATGGAGAAAAGAATATTTGAATAATGCCATGATTTTATGTCGTAATCAGCTGATATATCGCAACCTTGATAAGATTTATCAAACATTGCCAGTCACTTTCCAACACCCTAAACATCATCATAAAACTGTATTTTGGCGGTTAAACGGTGTATGAAATAATCCTCAATCGATTGTGAACTAATCTTAAGATTCAATAAGGTATGTGTAAAGTTTACATGGAGAAAAGAATATTTGAATAATGCCATGATTTTATGTCGTAATCAGCTGACATATCGCAACCTTGATGAGATTTATCAAACATTGCCAGTCACTTTCCAACACCCTAAACATCATCATAAAACTGTATTTTGGCGGTTAAACGGTGTATGAAATAATCCTCAATCGATTGTGAACTAATCTTAAGATTCAATAAGGTCTGTGTAAAGTTTACATGGAGAAAAGAATATTTGAATAATGCCATGATTTTATGTCGTAATCAGCTGACATATCGCAACCTTGATGAGATTTATCAAACATTGCCAGTCACTTTACTCTACATATCGACTTCCCCGTATGCATGGAAGTATTGGACTCATTGCCATAATCATAATTCAGACTGTCCGGTGATGTTTATTCATACATGTTTTGAAAACTCTGCTTCGATGTTGCAGATAAACGGGCGGATGAAAGATATCAATAACGGGCCCCAATAAATTGACATGTGTCCGTGATATATATCTATATAGTATACATAGTGGTTTTAACACGGCGTTTTAATCGCTAGTGTTGATTTTTAATCATTTATTTACGGGGCTTGATTTTGAATTGTTCATTTACTGTGATTAATTTTCAATCGTTCATTTAACGGGTTTGTTTTTTAAGCGTTCATTTACTGGGTTTGATTTTTAATCGTTTATTTACTGGGTTTAATTTTTAAGCGTTCATTTACTGGATTTGATTTTTAAACGTTCATTTACTGGGTTTGATTTTTAATCGTTCATTCGCTAGGATTGATTTTTAAGCGTTCATTTACTGGGGTTGATTTTTAATCGTTCATTCGCTAAGATTGATTCTTCAGCATTTACTTACGGGGCTTGATTTTCAATTGTTCATTCACTAGGATTCATGTTGAAGCGTTCATTTATTGGGGTTGATTTTTAATCGTTCATTTACTGTGGTTAATTTTTGATCGTTAATTTATTGGGCCTAATTCTTAAACGTACATTTATTGCGGGATTTACCCTATTACATTCCTCATGAAAGAGTGTGCCGCACGAGTTAGGAGGAACGCTTCGATGCTGGAGAGACCGGAATTCAAATTCTTATCAAAGAAATATTTTTGATAAATATTTTACAATATGGACGACAAACGCGCTCGAGCCACGAAGAGAGATAACGACATGGGGGTCGTGCAAGAGCCTTCTTTTTGCTCGCCTATTCATATTCTCTGTTTAGCGCACCCTTGAAACGTACGAAATGAGAGCAATAAGAAAAAGTTAATCTCTAAGATTTTCCAGTATTGCAATTGAATCCTGCGGAAGTGTGACAATTGGCAAAAATATATATATATTTTTTTCAATCTTTATGTTTTCAATGAGGCACGGCCCAACATCGCCCTCACAGTTCAAGTTTTTTTTCAAAGTTTATGATATACTCACCCTTGGGAAAGATTCGGCTGTTGAGTGAGACTTTGCTTGAGAACATCGAGATTGTTTTGACTCTTTGACTCTTTTCTGGGGGTTTCTCTATCCGTATTGCCTCCATCGCTTTCCTGTCGGATGTAATTTTAAAAAATTGTACATAAAATTCACGATTGAAGAGAGCCAAAAAAATAATTACAAGTCAGATTATTATGAATAAATGATTTTTTTTTACCAGTGGATGAAGATGTTCCTTCTCTGTTTTTACCGTTGGCCTTGGGTGTATCTCCGAAACTGTGAAATCTGCTGATTCTGTGCTCGCGTCATTACCAACTTTCTCGATTGGGATATTATCCTCTTGGCTGATTCCTTCTGGTTTTTGAGATATCTGAGTTGCCTCCGATGCAACGATGAGAAATAATAAACCACTGAAAGCAGAATAAAAAAATTTATTCGTCATAATAAGAATTTAAAAAAGAGGAAAAAAAAAATGTTTGTCGGAGAATTTATGAATATTCATATAGCACATTCCGTGATCCAGCCACATTTTTTCAGCGACCATACAGAATGTTTTAAAACTGTGCAAGAAATTTTGTTGACCTCGTAAAGTTGATTTTTTCCTAAAAAAATATACAAAATGTTTTTTTTTCATCATGAAACACCCTTTATATTTTGCTGCAAAAATTTCTGAATCTTCGAACATATGTGTAGATTCGATTAAAAAATCGTCAGAGCGTGATTCCTTGGGATTCCCGAGTAATAAATAATATCTGGGCAAAATAGCGTGAATTTGACTTTAATCTTGCTCAAAATGTTTAAGGCATATAAAATGATATCGTTATTTTGTCTTTTTCTCATATACTAAACATATTTTTTCTTCAATATTTTTCGAAGCAAAATAACGTATTAATAACCTAAACAGAATTTTTAAAACGTTAAAAAAATATTATTTTAATTCAACCCTGATTTCACTCGAAAATAATATTCGTAACTCTTAAAAAAAGAGCTTTTTGTACTTTGCGTTAAACATTTTTTTTTTTTTAATTGATCAGTAATCATTTTTTGTTAATTTTTTTTTTCATGTATCCAATGAGGCGAAATGTCATTTTTCAACAAAAATAATTTTCTCAGATTTGTTTCAATTTTCTACGAACCTACTTAATTTCATTCGTATACAGACGATTAATAATCGTAAAAAAAAAGAGCGGCCAAATTAACACGGAATTCCCCATACATGGTCTTGACGACATCAATCACAGAAAACGTGACAATATCGTCATTCAGAAGATAATTCGGTAATTACGAGGACGTTTCAGACGTTTTTGAGACAAATGTCAGCGTGACAGGGTAATAAAAATGCGGGTCTAAAGTATTAAAAGTCTACCTGGAGACAACGGAGACGAGGAGGAGGGTCCAGTAGACGCAAGAAATGCGGAGCCTCATCCTATCCACAAGTCTATCATGTTAAAAACACTTTCATTACAATATTTTCAAAAATCCCGCTTATAATCCTTTTTTTGTCCGCTGTGGAATTATCATTGAGACGCAATTACGAACGCGCACTTTTTTTTATCTATTTATATTTTCATTTATTTTGAAATATTTACGAGAAATGTTGCACTTTTTGGATTAACCCGGAGCGCGTACTTGTGACTCGAAGCCCTGACGTGGTGCTACTGAACGATGAGAGAGAAGGAAAAAAAAAAGCTTCCGGTCTCGTCAGAGCCGCGAATTCCAGTGCCTTGCCTCGAGCGGATTTGCTTCAACAGCAAGTCTTTCGTACGAAATTGAATTCTATCTCGCCATTAGGTCACGGCATTCGCGAAAAATCGAGCTTCGGCTGAAACTCACGACGAGATTCATTGTAGCGTCTCACGAAGCGTCCGAAGATACGAGTGTTTAATAGAGTTTAATAGAAAAAAAAAGAAATGATTTTCTGGACTAGCGTACGGCCGATCAGCTGTTTGAGACGGGCGACGCATGCGCGTGTATTGCGAGGGTGCAGCGCCATCTACGACATGGCGGGATTTTTGAAAATGTTGATCGGGTGGGTTAATTTATGAAATGCGATAACTACACTGAAAATTGCTACCCAAATCCTAATTCAACCCCATTTTCATCCTAAGAGAACTGACGATATGAGCGATGGTGTCTTAAAAAACTTACGAAATGCAGGATCGTTATATATAATTCGTAGAAATCTTCTTTCACTCAAAATCTCAAAGAATTAATTATAAAAATGAGTTACAGTTTATCGTACTCTCTGTCGGTATCTCACAACATTATTCCACCACCTTAATTAAAGTGATGTACCGCATATCGACACCGTGGCTCTTATGATAACAAATTACGTTTCGTATTTTCTCTCCAAGACCTGACATAACGTACAAAGAAATTGGTTTGCACGTTACGTGACTATTCGCTCCGAATTTGTTTGATTCCAAACAGTGAATTACAAACGAATATAATTCAGTCGTCCAAAAAAATAACCATTATGGCGGAAATTGCGATTAGTTACCATCTGCCGCTATGTCACCCGCTAAGTGATGTGCTACACTCAGTCGGTAACAAAAACTGTGTCCGCAAGATCAACCGCTTAGAATTTTGGGAGTTAATGCAGCTTTCTCTCTCGCACTCATAATGGCTCACATTAGGCTGTGACCCTGTGACCGTCTTAATGATAGAGGAGTAGCACATCGTCTTAAGGTATTTAGAACGGTAATGACGAGCGCATTCCGTTTCTAATTAACCATAAGATTTTACTCTTAAACCGAGTCAACAAGTCACCCAGAGATGGCGCAGTACCTTCCTTGTTCTAGCCAAACCTCTATGAATATTACCTTACTTCAGGCTATTCGAATGATTCGAATTTATGTTAACTGCTGTTAACGTCAGATCACATTATTGCTGACTCCACAGCCGCGAAATCTTAGCATTGTGTAGAATGTCTTGAGATTTGCGCCGGTTTCTCCAGTCGCCCGAAACTAAAATTCTATAGTTAAAAAAAATGGATCTGGTCTATCGAGCTCCATTTGCCATCTTGGAAGTCCCCAATTTAAAACTCAAAAAGCCATCATGGTTTGTCAAACCAAGTGCGATGGTAGTTTTTTCGGTTGTTCTGCTCTCATATTTCATGGTTACAGGAGGTTAAGTCCACGTCCACGAAAATATTTCATTGACGTTATTTATTTTTATTTTTTTCCTTTTTCGCTTACTTGTTGCCGATGCTGATTTGTGATTTTTCATTCGTTGCAGGAATAATATACGATGTTATCGTTGAACCACCAAGCGTTGGATCGACGACCGACGAACACGGCCACACAAGACCGGTAAGCATAACAAAATGCATTTTGAGAAAATTTGGTTACAATTCAAAAAATTGAAATAAAAAAAATCATAAGAAAAATGAGTTAAAATTACGGTCTAAGACCGTGGTTAAAATAGATGTTTCGTTAAGTGCATAGAATACGTTATTTCATTGAATCACTTTATGCCGTACGCACTGACTTAAAAAATTATAAGGTTATAAGGAATTTCCCCTCCAACGCTTTCCGAGTCTGTTCAGTGCGGTTCTCCACCATAAGCCAAGATCAAGTCTTGCGCAACATACCCCGTTATAAGGAATTTCTTTTAGAGTAGTTTTAACCGTAAACATGAACAAAAGGTCAAACGGTCGAACGTTTACTTAATATCGCGGATTTCACGGATGCACTCAACTGCGAATGCAGTATTGCACCGTAGTTGGGGAAATAGATTTTACGACTTTTCTCCGAATTCCCTTCCCCTGCAGTCCTTAATGATTCTTTATAACCAGGTGCAAATGTACAATAAAAAGCACTGAGAGTAATAGAATTAACTCTCGATCCTCATAACAAGAGCGGCGCTCAAGCTCACGCTTGTTATTGGTTTAGACGTTATTAACCCATTCGAGACCGATTACACCGTGTGTGCAATTGATTTCCGAGGCTATAAGACCGGTTGCACCCCGTGTGTGCAATAATTAAATATGAACACTATAAAGAAAACAAAATTCGCTCCTGGGGACCGTGTTCAAAAAAAATCGCTGTCGAATGGGTTAAACTTGAGGTAAAGGGCAAATTGATTAATCGGTACACAGGAAATTGTAGCACAACAGCGCTGCGCTTGTAAAGTCGCGGCCAATCTACGAGGATCAGCGATAAGTCAAAATTGTTTCCCTATTTTCTCCGAGCCATCCAATGTTTGAAGCAAAAGCAAATTACGTTTCATGCCAGCAGGGCTAGGACAAGTGAAACCTAATTTGCTACTCTCTCGAACATTAATCGTCTTAGAGGAAATAGGGAAATAGTTTTGTTTTACCGGTGACGTTATTTCCCATCGCTTGAAGATAAAATGGCGAAAAAAAGTACAACAAAGAATTACGTTATTTAAAGGTCGCCTTCATGCCTTACCGCGTGAATGGTCAATACATAATGGAGGGTCTCGCTTCAAGTTTTCTCTTCACCCTCGGTGGACTTGGTTTCATCATATTGGATCAAACTCACAGCCCATCAACTCCAAAATTCAATAGGATCCTCCTTATCTGCGTTGGTTTCATCAGTATAATCGTTTCATTTATAACTTGCTGGATTTTCATGCGTATGAAATTGCCGTAAGTTTGTCGCTCAATGAAGAACACAAAATTATCCTCATAGATCGAAACGTAATTTTTTAAATGTTCCAATGCTGTTTATTATTACAGTGGATACTTCTAGTGGTAATAAAGAGCCAATATAAAATTGGCTCGAAAGAGAAATCCAGTGGTCCAGTCGTCCTGTGACACAGGCAAGGAGCTTCCTGATGTATTTTTTATTTTTTATTTCCTATTACTCATTTAGAAAATAATAATAATTAAGTAACGATGAATAAATGATGAAAACATAATTTCTCCCTGTCTCCGTGTATACTCACGCAGGAACATATATATATTTTTTTTTTTGTTTTCCACGTTTCATATAATTTTATACAAGGTGATTATCACAATGTTATACAGACTGTTCGTGTGTTTTATTATTCAGTTCTCGCATTATTTCGGACTAGAATATATAATATATCTCTATATAATTAGTGTATAACGAGATTCAATTTTTTTGGAAAAGTTACTTGGCTCCAAGACTCGTTGGCATCTCTTGGTCTAGTTTGGCAAGAAAAATCTTTGAGACCGTTCGAAATGGATTGAAAAAAGAGAAGAAAAAATTCGATCAACATTAATTGCATTATTGAGAGTCTTCAAAGTTTTTTTTTTACACACAGTAAATTCACCCTCCGCTAAAATATGTGAACTTTGGCTTATAATTCATTGGAGCTGTTTGGCAGTTTTTTTTCCGTCATGTCTCATATTTCCGATGATTACTCATCTAATTTATCCAATAACGTTTTTCCTGTGCTACTTACTATTGAATTTACCTCCTTTTTTTTAACAATTTATCAGCCGCCATTTTTTGTGGTGCGTTTGTCGTTATAATGTACTTAGGACGCGAATAAATAATATAAAATATGTTTAATGTATAGATTTGAATTAGAAAAAAAATTAGGCCATTGAAGTAGCAAAAATCAACCACTTTGTCCAATACCAAAGTAAAACAAAAGGTGTTTCTTGCTGTACCAGAACCATTTTGTTGTCTCTTACGTGTAAAACTCCCGGGGTTTTGCCTAGTGAATTATCGTTAGGCCTCAACGTGTTCTTGAGACACGAATATCATTGATGGTTTTTCTTCTCAGTCTTCGATCGACGATTGATTCTAAAATTGTCAGTTATTAATCTCATTCGCCCTTAATTTGGACGTCTCTGCATCCATATCTTCAAAATCTCTTTCTTGGTCTCGATCATTGGGGGGGGTTAACATTCCCGCTTCATAAACGAATGCGGAATGTCCTGAAAAAAAAAACGATAACATTATCAGCTGTGACATAGCAAGAGGAAATGAAGTTTCAAAATGTGATCAATTTGTTTAATTCTTACTTTGAAAAATCACTGCTTTTCTCGATAATGTGCTCAAATTCGGCAAAACTCAGAGCTCCGTCGTCGTCAAGATCTGCCTCGTCCAGTAAAAATTGTAACAATCTTTGCATATCCGTCTCATTTAGCCTTTGAGGGGCTGTCAGCCTGTCAACGACTTGTCGCAAATCACCAACCCCCAGCATATCGTCGCCATCGAAATCTGTCGAAAAAATAAAAAAATTATATCATTCTGCCAAAAAAATTAATTAAAATACGTTCAGTTCGTATTTACCAAAAATTCGAAAAGCATGTTCGGCCTTAACGGCTTTTGGCGCGGCATCGCTGAAAACCGACATCATGTCCAAAAAATCCTCAAACGTACAATCGCCATCTTGGCTCGAGCTAAAAACTTTGCAAATTCGATCGCCGAATGGATTTACCCGCAATTCGGGATACTGTAATATTTTTGAAATGGGCAATTTTGCGTTTCTGTTATGTCCAACTTTTTCTGGTGCCAAAGCCTTGAATTTCTGATGAGCACTTTGTAAAAGAACAACATTTATTAGGGGCAGGTATTTTTTTTTTTTTTTTTTTTTTAATTAATATTATCGATTTATAATACTCACTAAAGTACTTCTTTTTTCGAAAAATATGTTAGGTCCTGCAATGAAATGGTGAAATCGTTTTTATAATTAAAAAAAAAACAAAAGGAATAATTAACGATCACTAAATAATTCAAATAACCGCGCACTTTTAGCATCGACCAATCAAAGCGATGCTGATGCGTGATACGTGGCCGGCTGTTTTTGTACTCGCTGTCAAAACAATCAATATTTCTTCCTGCACAATTTTCCTCGTCAGAATAAATGATAGATTTTATAAATGCATCGAAGTTAAACAAATTAAGACTCAATATCTCGTCATTGATGATCAAATTGGTTGTATATTTTTATTAAATAATCTAACGTTCCTAAACGGATTTTGGTGAAACAGCGAAATAATTGGTTTTGTCAATTGGGAGGGAAACAATTTTTAAATCTGTTTGAGGAGTGCATGAATGATCGAATATCGCTAAAACTAAAAAATACGACGGACCTGATAATCTTGCAACTCTTCCTCGGTGAACTGACTTTTACCAGCGCCCATTTTACACGGGATACTCCCTGCAGAGTCACAGCCACGACTGCAGACAATGATACGACCCGTTCAGTCGTCGCCCTCGGTCTGGAATTTTATCCAACATTATTCTTTCATGCAGACTTAAAAAAAAACTCTCAGCAGTCTCATTAAATCGTAATAAATTTGTTTCTTTTTTTTTAGTTTTATTACAGCGGTACATGAAAAATACAAGTGGCGCTCAACATCTTATCCTAACATTGTTTTAGTCATTCCTATAACAGCTATAATATAACTATATTTATATTTATCATTGTGATTATTATTGTCAAGTCAGCTTTACATGAAACTCCAGTCGGCCTTATGCTGTATTTTTATAGAGCGGTGTTTGAGACGACGTGGGGCTACGATCGTATTGATTGGCCTGCGTAGTTCCAAATATCTCCACCAATGGGGTATTGAGATGAGCCGTGGATAAAGCGCGGGAGCCCTTCAAACACGTGGGAGCAGAGAAAATAGTCAGCTAAACTGTAAATTTCTTCATGCACACATTGGCACATAAGTCAACGTGTTGGTGGGGAAATAAATTATTGCCGAGGGAATAATTACGATTTTCGAGAAAACGGTAGAGTTGTACTCTCTAAAATACGCGGTAAATATGGGTTAAATTGGTGATGGAGATACTAAACGACACAAGGAAAAGTAACGCAATCGTAACTTGACCGTTTAGATATCATAATCGAGCGATTTCTCTGTGCATTTGACAATTTTATTTATAATTTTGTGTTTAAAGTTTACATTACTTATTTAGAAATATGGTGATAATTTTCTGCTGCAAAACTACTACAAAAGTTACTCCACCCGCAATAATTTGTACTCCTTCATGAATGAGGTATGTCGGTACTGGTAATAATCAGTATGATATATATTTTTACTCTCCAAGGTACCAGGAAGTAAAAAAAAATAATTAGTGCACTAGTCGTGGCATTGGTAATAGCAACGAAGTCTATGTCGCTCCACCGACTACGCTAGCGTGACTGATTGAAAATTAAGTGAGCATTGTAATATTTATGTTGTGTACCCGCTTGGATTAGGTGTTCTCAGGCTTAGGTTTGGGTTTCAATCATTTACTCGGGTTTACACGTACGTTGTTAATTCGAGTGTCATACGCTGCTTACACCGCGCATTACACTCGATTTTACTACATCGATGTTAGTAAAACTGGAATACAGCGCTTCGTGTAAGTCATTGTTCGTAATAATAAGTCCGCCGCCACGCGTCGCGGAGCGGTGCAGAATGAGGATTGGTCGGGGAAGCCAAAGATAGTGAACTCAGGGGAAGCTTCTTGACCCCACCGTAGCCACTGGTTGCGAGCAAGAGGCTAGAAGACGCAGCATATCGATCGGTCCACGCCAGCCGGCTCTACACCATCAAGCGTATGTTTGATTCGCAGAAAGTTTTGCTTTGTGCCTCTAGAGACGGGAAATCTTCGTTGGTAATAGTTTATTCAGGTCATTGAAATGGGATTCATCAGTATTTCTTTTTAAATATTAGTTCGTCATTTGGTTTAAGTCCTCCTGCTGCTAAAGCCTCCTTAAGTGGGAAAACTTGTTGCATTGGGCATGAAAAAAAATCTCCAAAGTGGCAGCTTCGTCCGGTATTTATAGAAAGCGCGTTCTTACATCGAAAGCGTGCTATTATTATACAGTCTTGTGAGTCTCCTCAAACCGGCAGGAGAGCTTCAAGAAGTTGTACTCGTTTGAGAACGTGATAAATTTAGCGAGTGAAACGAATCTTATATTCGACAGCATTTTTTACAATCAATAGTCGATTGGATAGTCCAACGTTTTGTGGAATTACATCAATACATTTTTTTTAACGAATTTTCTCTCGATAAGACGTGGTAAGATGTATCGATCTGCATGGTGAACGAATGCGCCTTAATACAGCTTGGGAGATCACACGCGCAGTGCGCAGTGCGCATCGAAGTGGGTGGCCGCCGTAAAAACCGAGAGATTGGGAGGGAACGAGTGCAAACAACATTCTAGTATTATTATTAATTGAAATCGAAGTTCTTGATATCTTTAATATAGTTATTTTTTTTAAAGATTTTTATCGTATCGCGAAGTACTTAAAATCCTCATTTTACCTATTTTTTGGTTGGTAACGCATATTAGGTGAAGCATCCTTAACTGCGTTTATCGTCCACAAAATCTTCCCAATTCACGCTCTGCAATTCAGGAGTGAATGCTAAAAGAATTCACTGATTATTCTTCACTCTAAAACTTTTCGATGAAACTTGTATTCGATACATTAATGTCTGAAATGCCAAGTTCTAGCCTATTGAGCCTTCTAGTCTATTTCGACGCAGTCAGTTTCAAAGACTGAAGAAGTCGAAGCAATTCTGCGAGACTGAACTATATAGATCGATTTAACGGCGCAGCCAATTGATCTTGTTCGAAATTGTTGTTAAAAAAAAAAATGGAGGCTGAACTGAGCAATTTGAACAAAAAGCTGCAAGCAGCGAAACGTTCGAGAACGTGCAGAGACGAATACTCGATTTTAAAGACCGACTATGAAAGATTCGCATACACAATTCACATCTTGGACGAATACGAAATTGTCAGTAACACGAAGATTAAAACAGAAGAGAAGAGTTCGATAGTATCCGAGAGTCATCGTAAAGCCGGCAATGAATTATTTTTTGCCGCTCAAGCGAACGAATCGAGGAACAAGATACTCGAGCTTTACACGAAGAGTTTAGCATACGCTGAGCCAAATTCACGAGAACTTGCATTTGCTTATGGAAATCGTTCGGCTGTTTTGTTCGCTGCTAGACTTTACGATCATTGCTTGATTGACATTGAGAGAGCTCTGAGTCTTGATTCTCCGGATAATCTCAAGGTCAAATTGTTAACACGTCGAGTCAATTGTTTGAGGTCTTGTGATGAAAAATCACCGGCACATATTGAGAAAGCGATCGAAGAGGTACATCGATACATCGAGAAAATGAATCTCGATGATGCTGACAGAGCAAAGAATATCATGAAAAGCCTCGAGAAGACATTTAAGCCACAGCGAAAATTATTCGATGAGGAAAAATTTAAGCCACCGTCACCCAATGACAATTCAGAAATTCCGGGGGTTTCCGCAGCATTGAAGATCTCTCATAATGAACAATTTGGTAGGCACATCGTGGCAACGAGAAAAATTCTTCCGGGTGAAGTTTTGAGTGTTCGGCGTGGATATGCCACGATTTTGGCACCCGAAAATTTTTACACTCATTGCTCGAATTGCCTGCGTCAGACGTGGTCAGCGGTTCCTTGTGACAAATGTCCTCAGGTTGTTTATTGCGACGAGGCATGTCGCGATGAAGCTTGGAAAAACCATCATGATGTTGAGTGCGGAGTTATCGGTGCTCTGCTTGAATTAGAATTTAATTTGCTCGGTCTTATGAGTTTGCGTCTTGTCATTCGTGCCGTAAGGGAGGCCGGAAGTTTTGAATCTTTGAAGAATAAACTTGATCTGCTTGAGGCCAGGACAGGTATATATTGATAAGGAAATAAGTTTACTTTTGAATGCTCACGAACTTGGTAGTTTTATTATTTACAGTGAATCAGAAAGACCATCACTGGATTGATATTTTTGTTTATTTATAATCATTTTTAAACATTTAAGATTTTTAAATATATCGATTCTAATATTCGCTATCGGTACTAAGACTTTTTTTTATTTTTTACTATAACGATTGATTTATTCCAATGAAAATATGAGTATAGATTAAAAGGTCAGAAATTGGGTCGTTTCCCTTACAGAAATAATAGTACCCTTCCTTTATTGAATGAAAAATTGCTCTTGTCACTTTGAACTTCTTTCAAACGTGCTTCCAGATCCAAGAACCAAAGGGTTTACCGGTACACCTCCGATTCTTAACGAAGATGATTATTCGAGTGTTTACACACTGACGACGAACACAGAAAAGCGATCGAGTCCCGATATCTTTGGCAGATCCTTTAATTCCGTTTATATTGTATATTGCATTGCAACAATGACCGACTTTCTCGGTGTGAAACTTCCACCTGACCTAAAGACTGTACGAAATCATCCATGGTCAACTTTTCTCGGCGGACTCATCACCAGACATCAACAGATAATTCCTAGCAATGTACATACTGTGAGTGATAAATTCTTCATCCGAAATGTTGTACAAAATTGCTTGAAGAAAACTACAAGACTTTTCTTTATGTCCCACAAGTTAATTGTTTTGCCATCGAAATATTTGTCCCAGAAAATGTTGAATTTATGTTGAACTTTAACATCCCCCTAAAACTTGTTACGGGCCGATAGGTGACGGAAACAAAAGGAATACAGGATCGTGAACGTGGCGCTTCAATAATGCCTTTTCTAAGTCTCTTCAATCATTGCTGTTACTGTATGATCGGGAGAGTTCATTATGGCAGGGACATTGTATTGTATGCTCTCCACACGATTGAGGCTGACGAACAAGTGGGTATTTTGCATTAAAGTACGGAAATGTACACTCCAGACTCACGTAAATTGGCCGCTCGGGACGGAGCTGCTTCGCCGAGTTGCCCTCTCCCTTCCATTTCCCTCCGCCCAATCACCACTCTTCTTCCAAGCCATGCTAGTGAACTAGGCGCATGCGCATTCGGGGCCATGGTGATGGCCTCGAAAATGCGCATGCGCCGAGTTCAGGTCAACCAATAAAAATCTATAAGAGATTAGTCAAACTACCTGTAGGCGGAGTCAACTCTCGAAAAGAAGCTCGGTCCAATTACGTGGGGTCAAATTGCTCGAATCTCCACTATACTTGAGATAAAACAAAAATTGGTGAAATATTTTTATAAGCAAGATCGTTTCAGGTGTATGACAATTATGGAATGCATTACGCGATGGAACGTCCTTATTCCAGACTGCAGAAGCTGCAACGACAATTTTTTTTCACATGCCAGTGTCGCGCTTGTACAGAAGATTGGCCTTTATTCAACGAGATCCCTTCTTGGACAGTAAGAAACAAGCTTTTCATTACTATTATTATTTACTCATATAGTTTCTTTCTGTTTTGAAAATGAAATAGCGCCAGCTATAAGAGAAATGTACCCAGTGAAAAAGAAGTGCTGTAGCAATAACCGTTTTTTTTTTAAATTTAAGTGAGGTTCAATTAATTTATTCAATTTTTATACATTGAGAAACAAGCTTTTCATTACACTTTTATGATTTACACATACAGTTCCTCCTTGTTTTGAAGATTAACTACCATTAGCTATCAGAAAAATGTTCCCAATTGAAGAAACAAGTGCTGAAGCAGTAAACAATTTTTGTTTATTAAAGTGTTTACTACGATCAAAGTTCAAAGATGATGTGGTGAATTGAAAAAAATGTGACTCTCCTGTATCGCAGTAAATTTCTTCAATTTTTCGAACAGTTTGATTGAACTTCATTGATTGTTAAGTTTCAGAGCTCTTTTGAATTTTATCTTTTTACAAGAGCCAATATGGAATTACGTTTTTAAAAAATTCAGTCAATGATCGATTATTTGCGGGATGTGCTCGTACTTTACTGTATTATTATGATTTTCTTGAAATATAACTATAAAATATTTCTTGCCAGTTTTTTTTTTTATATATAAATTAAACTATTTTGAAGAATGATCGTTCATTCTTCAAAATGATAATGTAATCATTGAAAGCTTGAATTTGTCGATATTTTGTTTTTCAGAACAATCGAGTGTCTCGAAAAGATAGAGCAAAATTGAAAAATGCTCTGAAGAATTTTACGAAATACGTTGATTTGGCTACGGATGGTAATGTCGAGGACAAACTCTACATCATCAAAGATTTACAGTCGATGATCAAAATATTGTTCGATCACGTAGATCTGCCATGTCGTGAAATCAACGAGGTAGTCGAGACCCTTAAACGAGTTTACGCTCTGTTGAGTATGAGATATCAATCATTGTCCGATTTGCCAAAACTTTGCTGAGATAAAAAACTCAATGTACAATTGAAATTTTTTTTATCCGAGCTAAATGATAAGAAGTGTATTGTTTATTGGAATAAAATTATCGATTAAAATTATTTATACCCGATTATGCTCGTTTGACGTAATTTCAAGCAAAAAATCGCAGTCATAGAGTAGTAGTCACGTGGTTCTCGCGCAGTTGAGTTGGCGTCAATCCCTGGAGGCGGAAGTCACGTGGTTCTCGCGTAGTTGAGTTGGCGTCGATCCCTGGAGGTGGAAGTCACGTGGTTCTCGCGTAGGAAAGTTGGCGTGTGTCCCTGGAGGTGGAAGTCACGTGGTTCTCGCGTGGTTGAGTTGGTTCCCTGGAGGCGGAAGTCAACTTTTGTCAGATTGTTCGATCAACTTGCGCGGGATCAACTTACCCGGGTCTCTACTATAATGGAACGAAAAAAAAAATTTAAAAAAAATCGATACAGTGGCGTGCAAAAGTTTCGGGCCACCCTATTTTTCATACATATTGCATAGAAATAGGACGATGGGGAAATATAAACGAGTAATAACAACACATATTCACTTATATTTAAAAACAATAAATTGTATTGTATTAATATTGCCATTGAATAAAATTAAATATTTTATCAAACTGAACAAATAGAGTGGCCCAAAACTTTTGCACGCCACTGTATATCGTTGAAAATACATAGTCAAAAATATTGTTGGATGTTGGGTTAAACTCTCTATTCTCCATGTACGAATCGGAGCGCTCACGATCAATGTCGCCTTGTCACATTGATAGCGAGAACGGAATAAAAGAAAACCTTATAGACGTAACCGTGACAAAATCTTACAAAAAAGCAATTCTATTCATTCAAGCACTTTAGTTCACTTGAAGGTAATTAACCCTTTGGCGAGGACAGTCCGCTCCGCCGGAGCGCCGCCATTGAATGGGACCCCACGCCAAAAATGTACACATTGCGCGTGGTCACTCCTCGGCGTTCGGGTTTACATCTTACGCCGTTACACTTGGAGTAACGATTTTCGGACCTTTAAGTACAATTTTTTAAAGCAGCAGTTGCTCTAAATGCAACGGAAGGCATTGACAGCTGTTACTTTTTGCAAGCTTTTCCAACGAGAAAAAATATTTCAGTCAAATGGCATCTTTTGCGGAGTCAGGAGAAAAATGGTGACGGCCCATCGGGATCTTTCTCGGGCCACCAAAAAAATTCCGCAAATAGGATCCTAGCGAAATAATTTGTGCATCTTCTGTGATGTCATGCAAGGTAGAAAAAAAATATTTCGACTCACGGGGACTATTTGCATCCGGTTTTTTTAAATCTACTAGCAGGGGAAGCGATTCGGCGTTCGGGTTTACATCTTACGCCTGAACAACGCAGTCTCGACATGTTTTTGTATGTACACTTTTTCGCGTGGATACCACATACATCCGATGCTCGTACACACAGGTCGTCGCGTGGATGTCGTATAATATTCGGCGGTCGTAATGAAAGGGTTAAATTCAGCATAGTTCGATTTTGTATGGTCATTTTAATAAAATATTTTCGATAAAAGATGCAAACATTTTATATTTTGGTTCATAACTGGTTCTTAAAAATTCGTAAATTATCACTTCCATTTGGAAAAATTTACGTAATTCCATATCATTATGGCGATAAAATCATCTGTACATAATGCATTGTATGAATCGTTACACTTGGAGTAACGATTTTCGGACCTTTAAGTACAATTTTTTAAAGCAGCAGTTGCTCTAAATGCAACTTTGTAAAAGTTTTAGAAGATATAATACTTTTGTATTCAATGTTAAATTGAATATTAAGTTTGTTACGTAAATTTCAGTGCCAATAATGGTAATATCATAAACGTGAGACCACGATTGGTTGAAGAATCAGATGTTCCACTTGAATTATTCACCATGACTTCCTTCATCTCGATATCTTCATTCGAGTTCGTTAGATAACTGATTCGCCACTCAACACCCGGATGGATGGGACTCTTGGTCTTTAAATAGTCAACCAGTAAATCATCAGTAGTGATGCCTGAAAACAAAAATTCATCCAGAATTCGTTAATTTTAATGATTTCCTCGTCTTCTTGGCTTTTTATTACTTATTTGTAGTAGTAAAGTTATTCTAGTATATTTGCGGGCAACTACTTGCACTTCTGCACTACTTATTTTTGATGATAAAATCATTTTAGGGTGGAACTGAAGCTATGAAACTTTAGTAAAGACAGATTTGAGGCTTTCTTCGTGGCCAAGTAAAGCCTCAATTCTAGTGTATTTGCGGGCAACTATTTACACTTTTGCACTACTTACATATAGTAGTAGTCATTTTAGGGTGGCACTGAAGCGATGAAACTTTAGCAGAGACAGACTTGGGACTCCCTTTTGTGGCCAAGTACAGCTTTAATTTTAGTATATTTGCGGGCAACTACTTACACTTTTGCACTATTTATTCATAGTAGTGAAGTACAATAATTTTAAGATGGTATTGAAGCGATGAGACTTTAGTAAAGACAGATTTGAGGCTTCCCTTTTGTGGTCAAGTACAGACTTACTGTTAGATATGTGCGAACAACTATCTGCACTTTTATACTTTAATTACTTCTCCGTGTGGACATTTTTTTGTTTCTTTGGTGCCCCTAGCTCACGTGACACTTCATACAGTCGAGTGCCAAGTGCCGTCTCTCCATATGGACCACGGTGAAAGGAAGACAACATTTACTCACCAGATGCAGTGTATTTCAAATTTATGAGCATGGAATAACCGTCTCCACCTCCGCGCATAAAATCAGTCGTCAAAATAGTGTATGTTGCGTCATTATCAAGTTTGCTGAAACTTGGCACGCTGCAGTTGGCACAGCGAACCTCGACGGAAGATACCCTGGATCCGGCCGATTGCGATAGATCGTATACGACCTGGGAAATAATTTGTACATTAGAGCAAGAAAATTGACTGGGACTTGAAAAAATATCTTCTTGAAATTCTTCACTGTGAAATAATAATTGGAAAACTATTCTTCTCTCAAAAAACTCAGGGTTTATTCCCTAGAAAATTACACATCCTCGTTGGCAAACCATCATTTTTATTTTCATTTGACGTACCTGCAGTCCGGAAAATTGAAGAAATGCACCATTCAAGTCCGCTGTGTCGTTTGGCCTCAATGATCGAACACCCCATTCGAGAACCTCCAAGAGCGTGTGTCCGCTCAGAGTGAGCTTTATCAGACCATTGTTGAATGGAAGAACCGACAAAATATCGCTCATTGTGATCTGGACATTGAGAGAAATTCATTTTAATTAATCATTTTTACTTTTTCGGATCTCATTTGTCATCTCGTAACGTAAAAGATAATAGCGGCCATCTTGTTGTAATTCGATCAAGCACAAAATGGCTACCTTTCCGTCCGCGGGTTTGCTGATGGAAGTTCTGAATGATCCACTGTTGTAAACTGCTATCGCTGCGTCTGTCCAGCCATGCGATAAGCCATATTCCCTCGCGTTCTGCATTCAAGTAAGGGCCAACGATTAATCGTAAGAAATACGGACAAAAGAATAACCGAGAGGGTATCTCGATTTTGAGGTTATGGATGCAAAATTCGTCTCAAGCGAACTCACGTAATCGATCATAGCATCAGTTATGAGATTTCCAAAGTTGCATTCCTTTCTTCGGCAACTTTTGCTGTCACCATCGAGAAATACTTTTGTAGATCCAACCACCTTTTTGGTCACGTTGTTAATGGCCTCACGCCAAATGTCCAATTCATCGACGATGTCCTTAGCCTGAAAAAAATACATTCAAAAAGTGTAGATTTGGGACGATTTGATAATTTTTAAAATAAATTTTGCAAATACCTGTTCGACACTTCCGTCAACGAGTATGGGATTGCCAACGATGTTCGTTACTTCACCATCATCATCAAAATTGACAGTGATATTGCCCAAATATTTCGTATACGCGTAAGCTTGTACAACGTAAACTTTACGGCCATTTTGTTGTACAATTTCCGTGGGATAGAGTCCCTCGGGTACCTCGACATCAGGACGTTTTCCGGTATAGAGAAAAGTGTTTGTATGACCACCGATAACGATATCAATGCCATCAACTTCAGCAGCAATTTTTTTGTCCATTGCAAAGCCCGAATGTCCAACGGCGATCAAAATTTTCACGCCATCAGCTCGTAAAATGGCTACCTCGCGTTTTATCGATTCTATCTCGTCCAAAAAATTCACATTACCCGTTGAAGCTATGACCTTCGTTTCGGGTGTCAGATAGCCAATTATACCGATGCGCTGCCCTGCCACAGTTAATACGGTGCTATTCTGCAGGCTCGTAGCTGCCAATTTGGGCTCGTTCGAGAGATCAAGATTGGCCGTTACTATGGGAAATTTCGCTGCCTTAATAAAAGGCACGAGGCCATCAATGCCATCGTCGAATTCGTGATTTCCCAAGGACTGCGAATGATGAAACAAATGTTATCGAATTGCACGAAAGGCATTCACAGCTTTCACTTTTTGCAAGCTTTTCCAACGAGAAAAAATATTTCAGTCAAATGACATCTTTTGCGGAGTCAGGAGAAAAATGGTGACGGCTCATCGGGATCTTTCTCGGGCCACCAAAAAAATTCCGCAAATAGGATCTTAGCGAAATAATTTGTGCATCTTCTCTGATGTCATGGAAGATTGAAAAAAAATATTTCGACTCGCGGGGACTATTTGCATCTGGTTTTTTTAAAACTACTAGCAAGGGAAGCGATGGCTCTCGCGAAAAGTGACAGCTGTAAAAGTTAATATTCGGAAGAAACACTTGCTACTTTTATGTCATTGTTATCGACTTCAAAAAATGTCAAAAATACGTTTTATGTTATTACCGTAATAATTTTCATTCTTCTTTTGACTTTTTTTTTTTTTATTTCTCCCAAATAATTAATTATATAATGTAATTGCTCACAATGGCATCCGGTGACAAGAGATTCAGGAACTTTGATACAATTTTCCATTTGTGCACGTTGTACCAAATGCTGCCTTGATAAGTGTCACCAGCATTAAGGAACAATGTTGGCATTGAGGAATTTCGTGCTTGACGCACGAGGGTCGCTATCCTAGCAAAACCACCGTAACATTTTTTAGCTTTAGCTTCCTTGGGCGAACATTTCGTTGATAGAGCTGAGGTCTCATCGAATCTGGAAGAGCAATGAACAATGTTGTGTACTTTTATATTATGGTATACGCTCACCATGACCTCTGAGACGTAACATGTACTGCGTATTTTTAAGCATTTATTCGTACATTTGAAAAAAAAAAAAAACGATATTATTCAAGGCCAAAAGACTTATAAAGAAGCATTCAATATCGCAGTGTGTGCTGATTACAACAGCATATGATTTATTATCAGTAATCTTTTTCTTTATGTCAATATGAGCCCATCAACTATTCAGTTTTTTTTTCCCTCGTAATGAGGCGACAGATAGTTCTAAATGTGTAGTGTATTTGAGACGTTTGCAAGATTTTTTTTTTTTTAACTGAAATAATAATAATGGCAACACCAACAATAATAGTAAAACTGATAAAGATGATATTTCTTCAATATATTAATATTAGAAAAGTCTAATATTTCTTACGATTCTAATCATTGACCTTCTATGTTCCAGTGGTTGCGACTAAAAAATTTGACATTTTTTTTCAATCACTTTTTCACAAAAATTTCGAATGATTTGTGATCAGCAAAAAGTTTGAGATTTTTTAATTCAGTAAAAGACGAAAAACTATTTTTTTTACCCATATCGTTGAAGTGTCAAATTGTCTAAATTACAAATGGACTTTGCTACGTCGCTGTGTAAGTGATTTTAGTCGACAAGCAACGTTTTGAAAATACCGGGGACAGTTTTAGAAAATGACGTTTGAGTCATCTCAAAATCCTTATTTCCCTGGCCTTGCGAGCACTTGGGATATCGTAATTGAATTTAAAGAGGTATGCAAAAATCGTCTAAAATCGATGGTAAGATTTAAAAAATCAATAATTTACATTATTTATTTAATATTTTAACAAATCAATTGTTATTTCAAAGCTTAATTGGTTACGAAGAAAATGAGCCCAAGATGAAGTCGCGACTCCATCAGGAACCAAAGTCTCAAGAGTTTTAGTGATCCAATTTATTTTCCGATCTGGATTTTTTTTTTCTCAATTTCATTAAGCTCTTCTAAATCGGTGAACTTTACGCGTCGAGGTCAATAAACATTTTCACTAAATCTTAAACCTTTAAAATTAATTTAAAAAAACGTTTAATCTGATATGAATTAAAAAAATGTGCGGTGAATTGTCAGATGGAGAAACGACGTTAAAAAAAAAATTGTTTTAAAAATAAAAATAATTAAAAACAATTTACCTCGAGTGCATATCATTGGTGTGAACGATTCTCAAAGAGAATTTATCCTGATTTCCTGCCGGTAGGGGATGTCCTTCGACTCCATTTGACCAACAAACCGCCAATACAATCAAAGTAAATGTTCCCGGAAGTGCCGCCATTTTTTTTACGTGGCACAATCCTTTAATATTAAAAAATATATATATATTTCTGTCACATCCGAATTTACCCATTAATTATCAATTTGCCTTAAACTTGTTGTTGATATTTTTTTGTAATCTCACAAATTTTTTTTCACGCGTTAATTTTAATCGTACAAGCAATTTTATATAAAATTACCGAAATGTTTTAATCGCGATAGAACGAATCGATAATTTTTATTGCCTCTCGCAATTTAGCCTTTTATGAAAATTCGTTATTGACGTCTATACGCGTTTTATGACACTGTGATGAATATACAATTATTATTCCAGATGTCCACATACAGCAGTTAATTGCTTTACAGGGCAGTTTTCAAAAAGCGAGGTATGTCAATGTATTGTTCGTTGGATTTCATAAAAAATTGTCAACAAGTAATTTTATTTAAAAAAAACTTGTTATTCTGTTTTTTTATCTCAATAAAGTGCATTCGAAATCTCAATATCTGGATTAGTTTGCAAAAAAATACGCACTTAAAAAATTTACAAGTATTTTCCAAGAAACAGAGAGAGAGAGAGAAAGAGAAACCAACGAAATTACCGAATGGCGAGAATCAACTGAGGACTCTTGAAATACGAGTGGTACGAAAGGAAACAGACGAACTAACGACGCTCTCTACACCGTCGACACTGTAGAATCGAGCATGGCTGTTTTTGATTGGATCGAATGAAAGCGCGAGAGGGGGAGGTAAAGACAGGACAGTTTGACTAAATAGCGCCTTTCCGGCCAACACAGAGAATGCCTTTCGCATTTGGCATATTATATTCCCATTAAAAGACCCTTACCAGCTTGTCTCGCAGGTAACAAAGGTTATGTCGACCACCTGACAACTTTCATGGCCGATAATTTCGTTGATTCCCATCGAATCAAAATTTCGATGATTTTATAATCAATTTACCGCGTGTGAACAAATGACTTAAATTATTTTTGAACTTAATCAAACGGTTATCATTTTTCGGAAGCCATTTTGTTTCATCCGAACCGGGCTTAGCTATAGATTCGTATTTAAATATAATTTAGTTGGCACGTTAGCAGTGTATTGATTCTTGAGCAAAAACTGATGCATCGTTTTAGCTTATTAACGTTCGATTTCATTTTTGTTATGAAGCCAAGTAATAATCCAATCCAATCCTACCTCGTGAACAAAGTGACAAACTACTTTCGAGGTTATAAAGAAACGTTTCTCATTTTTTGGCAGCCATTTTGATGAACACTCTATGACCTGATCTAGGATTGGTCAGTTTGAATCTTCAGTTAAATACAATTTAGCGGATTAGTTTGGGCTATATTAACTATTTGACGAGAATTGCTGTACGTTATTTTACGTCGACTTTTGCTTCTACAACATATGTTGAGACAGAAAAAAATACTTGTGTTGCCTTCAAGCGAAAATGGACGATTTTTTAGTGACAACTTTCTCAAGCTCATAAAGTGCAAAGCTTCTTATTGGTTCCTCATTCTCACTTACAGCTTGTTACGTAATTTTTCTTTCTGCACGAATAGACGATGCAATGTGCAACAAATTGATTATGCCAAGGAGCTGGAGATTAGTCGCCTCGTTTATGCGATGAACAAGTTGATCATGATCACTGAAAGATCAACGATATGCCGGGATGTAATACAGCTGTTTTATTAGACACGCCACGGTCGACACACTTAGATATAGAATGATGTTTCTTCTTGCCAAGTTCACTAACGCGGATGCCGGACATTTATTTCCTGTAGTTCTGGCACTCGTCTCTCCCTTTCAGATAATTTCGTCCAAGTGTATATCCACACTCCCCAGCACGAAATTCTTCACGCAACCAAGCAATTATTTTGGTCCCCTAGTATCTAAATACAAACAAAATCTGAACCAAATTTCGCAAAGAATTAGACGTTTTTTGGGTTCTCGAATATATTAAAACAATTTGATTGTAAACATATGTGGCAATTAATGTCCACTGATTAGTTTCATCTGATATACCATATGAGTGTTACTCGTGAAGAAATATTAATTGACTATTTAATAGGAGTAATTCAATTAATTAGCGCAAGGCTGATAAATTTATAATTGTTCATTTTGATTGAACTAAAAATATTTGTCGACAAATCTGTACTCATTGGTTATATCTTTTATGCTTTTATATATGAAAAAAACGAGTAACCATCACTTAATACGAGTAATTGGATTCAATAGAGCGAGTCTGATATATTGATTATTATTAATCTGAATTTTATGATGAATTTCATTGCGACTAATTGACCGCTTGGAATAAAAAGTATCGCACGCACCCGATGAAAGCAAACACGAGACCACCATCGTCACAAGATACCGCGGATACCGAACTAACGATATAGATCTACTATTCCAGATAACGACTCAACGTATCGCTACCAGTCGATTATATCTCGTTACTTCTTTTTTCGACTCACGTGCACATTCTTATCATACGTTGAAATCGTGATAACACTTTTACCGAAGGCAGCCTGAAAGGTGTGTTTGTGTATGCGACGACGTGTGATGCCAGCAACGACGGAAAGATCTGCGGGTGTAACGTACCCAATCAGTCATAATCGGCGAGACAACACTTTAAGACTGAACGGGTAAGATTTCTACGATTTAATTATTTTACGTGGGCATTCTTGTTCTTGAACCGTCACAAAAGAATATTTTATGGGTATAAAAGCGGATTCCTAATTTTATCTACACGATTTTTCACCTCCAATTATTCTGGAAATACACGAAAAATATCTTCCGGTAGTGTTTAAATATTTTTTTTTTGCAGTTTGGTTTATTGAATTGTACAATATTGATGAGGTGAAATGTCACGATTGACAGATCATCATAGTTGGAATGTGCTCCATACCGATCATTTAAAATTTTACCGAGCAAGATTTTATGAAACTACACATGAATTTTCTTAAATTCATGATTAGTATAAATTCTCATTTCGTCGCATCAATAACGAGGAAAAAAAAAAAAAAATGCGAACTACGGCCCGAAAGAACTCTTCTTCGCTCTGATGACACATTCGAACATTTGGCTAATTATTTCATGTGGAAATAATTGCGGAAGGAAGTCGATAAGCAGAAATGATCAGCTCCTCAAACCAGCCGTCCAAACTGTGGTTTAACGTGTCAAAAGTGTTTTTTTTTCTCTCGTGGTTGAAAACAGAATAATTAAAACAAAAAAAAATGGCACAATGAAAAACTGAGTCGGAAAAAACAAAGCCACGATAAATCATATTTTAACGATATGAAATTTTCTCACGCTTTTTTTGGAACGATCTTCGGAAGTGGACAAGTGCCCCGAGGCGAAAGCTATTAAATGTTGCGTCACGTCAAATTAAAATCTCACTCGAATGAATATGATCGTGGATTTCGTCTATTTGTGACTTCGAACCTTGATTTAACTGACAATAATTGCTCCTGCGATCATGATAAGTCAACATCGCCTCTTTCAAAATTATAAAAGGTCACTTAGAACGTTAGAACCCAAAGTAATCATTACTCATCTGTTAATATCGTCGAAAAAAAAAAAAAACAAAATGGATATCGTTATTCCATTAAATTTTCTTGCGAATTTACTACGTTCTCATGTCTGGCCAGTAGTTTTATTTAAATTATGAGAATCCGTGAGGGTCTCCATTAACGACGTGTTTTTTTCGGAAGAATTTTATTATGGTCGTGTCGCACGTGGAGGACGATAATTATTTTCGTTTGATTATTAAAAACGACTCATTTGAAAGTCATAAAATAATAGCGTTTATTCGATCACGGAACTAGAGAATATTATGCAGTACGCACATTGCGATCATATCTTAATTGGAAAAAAAGGACAGCAACGACGTTAAGCCAACGATGACGTTTTAAAAAGGCAAATTGTCACTGTTATATAATTAGAACCCAAAGTAATCATGACTCATCAATTAATATCGTCTGAATAAAAAGAAAATAAAAAAAATATCTACATGGATATTGTAATTCTATTCGAATACGTATTCTTATTTTATTTTTAGAGATCTTGAGAATCTCCATTACCGCGAGTTTCTCTCAGAGCAAATTTATTGTGGTATTGTGTCACACGGTGGCGACAATAATTATTTTAATTTGTCTATTTAAAAATCTACAGACCGTGATGCACGACTCATTTGAAAGTCATAAAATAACAGCGTTTATTCCAGCCAGAACTTGAGAATATATATTCAGTAGGTATGTACATTGTGATCGTTCCTCAAATACACGACTGATGGACAAAAAAGACTTACGTAGGTGCATTGATAAATCGAAGAATTCTGCATCGGGTGCGGTCGTCAACGGTGTCAGGCCAGTTTTATGAATAATAAGGAAACACGTTTGGAGATAAGATTGAAACGGTTGGAAATGCGCTGGGTCATTTTCGCAGCACTATTTTTCTACCTGCAGTATTTTGCCTCGATTATGCGTTTTGAAAAAAAATAAGTTTTTTAAACATTTTATTTATAAACGGTATGCAGAGTTGCTTCAAATCTCTTATAATTTATCAGATCCATGGAAATAGTTCAACCAAAATTCAGCACATATATTTTAAAACTAATTTCAAATACAACAAAAATAACCATTTTGATACCATTTTGCAGTTTTAGACGTTCACTTGTTCACCTCTGATTTATCGCCAAAGTGATGATGAATCGCGTGATCGCGATACTTGTTCTTTCACTGGCGTTGACCACGTGCGATGCTCTCACGGGACGAGGCGAGATGTATCCTGGTAGGAGTGACCTGTTCGAATTATCAGTCATTCATCTCAACGATTTTCATGCCAGGTATTGAAAATTCAGTGTCTAAACTTTACATAATAATAATAATAATAATAATAATAATAATAATAATAATAATAATAATAATAATAATAATAATAATAATAATAATAATAATAATAATAATAATAACAATAATGATAATGATAATGATAATGATAATGATAATGACAATGATAATAATAATAATAATGACAATGATAATAATAATAATAATGAGAAAAAAAGAGGAAATAAGTTGATAGGCAGTAAGTTCGATTTAAATTATCGGAATACCAAAGTGTGGAGGCATGAAAAATGTTCTCCTTGAGGCTACAGTTGATTTTATCCAAGTCAATGAGCATGAAAAACCTTGGATGAACGATGATTTTCGTTCGTTTCTTTTTTTTTCCATTCGAATCATGTGCTGTTAAATTTCATTTCCAAGAGGTCACGCCGAGAAACACGTGCCCCAATATGTCTGTCAATATTTAGCCATGAATTATAATAAGAACTGTTGTCGAAGCTTTGAATTCAATACTCGCAGCCTCTAGAGAACATATCAATCATGATCTTTTATACGGAAGATTCTTCATACGCGATATAATTTATAATTCAGTGAGGAGTGTAAAGAAAAAATACGAGATAACAAAAAATATATATCGGAGTGGTAAGGTTACTTTATGACGAACATTATTTTAACGATTGCCAAAACGATTCGTCACTATTGACATACGATATTCGGGAAAATGGGTATAGGTGTCTGTAACTGGTGAATTATAGTAAATGGGAAAGAACGCAAATATATTAATGTCTGTCAATTTTGCCACAAAAATGAATCGTTTCTCCTACTCCACGTGGTAATTATAATATGGATTATCACTCGCTGCGTGGGTATGTGTGTGTTTCTCGAGGTTCGAGGAAGTCAGTCCAAGCGCTGGTACTTGTCACGAGGATGCAGAAGAACCATGCATCGGTGGTTTAGCCAGGGTTTACACGGCCACAAATCAATTGATGAACGAAAGACCAAATGCAATATTCCTTAATGCCGGTGATCATTATCAGGGTACACTTTGGTACAATGTGCATCGATGGAATGTCACAGCGATATTTATGAATATGCTACCTCACGATGTCATGGTAAACGAAGCAACAAATTTTTTTATTCAAATTTTAACGAAGGTTACAAAAATTCTGTTATGTAAGATAAAATGTTATGGTACGTTAGTGGTAGTTTTCGGCGAAGAAGGCAAAACGGAACAGGAATATGATAAGAGATGATAAGTTGATAAAAAAATGTTTTTTTTTTAAATATCATGATCTTACATCAGATCTGTTATTACAATATATATATATATATTCATTTATCTTCCGTTTATCAAGACAATTGGCAATCACGAGTTCGACAATGGCATAGCAGGGCTTGTGCCTTTTATCAAAAATGTGAAGGCTCCTGTTGTTGTGACAAACATTGATTCTAGCGATGAACCAACTTTTCAGGTAAAATATTCAAATACAAGAATGAAAAAATAAACAATCCACACTAAAAAATTGTCATTATCTTTAGGGTCTGACCAAAAACAGTACTATTATTGTACGAGATGGTAAAAAAATTGGTGTGATTGGTGTTATCCTCTCAACAACTAACGTAGGTAACTTTTTCACTCTAAACTCATCTCTCGATAGTTGTATGATATTTTTATTTTCTTTGGATACAAAAATAAATAATGATAACAATTCACAGGAAATCGCTAGTACGGAAAAGCTGAAGTTTCTTGATGAGGTTGAGACTGTGAATCTCGAGGCCGAAAAATTAAAAAGGAGTGAGGACGTCGACATTATCGTGGTCCTCAGTCACTGTGGTCTCGATGTCGATAGAGTAATCGCTTCCAAATGTCCCACGGTCGATCTTATCGTTGGCGGGCATTCCCACAGCTTCCTGTACTCTGGTTTGATCATTTTTTGAAAATCTTACGGATATAAATACTTGAAGTAACTTGTTAGATTATATCCGAGGAAAATGTGAAAAATTCCATTCGAATAATAATAATAACAAGAACAATAATATAAATGTTATCATTCAGGCACAGTCAATATATGCACGTGTCTATATAAATGCGCAACATTGAGTTAAAATTCAATGGCAATTAGTCGGCAACTCGTTATTCATTAGAATCAGCACGCTGATTAATGACGCAAATATGTTGAGTGAAACTCGGGGACAACGAGCTCCACTATATAAGGGGTCACGATATTTTATCACGATAGAAATATGAGAAATTCGCAATCCTGGCAATGTGCATTTTAAACGTTAAGGATTGTCTCATTTTGTTCGGTTTAGAGGCTCGTAGTTTTGTAATTCGATGATTTTGATTTATTTTTCAATTTTTTATCAATCAACAATTAAATTAATATTTCTTTTTCTACTTAGGCGCTCCACCTTTCATCGATATAGCAGAGGATGAGTATCCGGTGGTAGTGACCCAACAAGCATCGAACAGAACCGTTCTTATCGTTCAAGCTGCCGCTTATACCAAGTAAGTTTTCGGAAAACATAGATCGGTATCTTACCGACAGAGCGATAGCTCAGTTTTCTGTTTTATCAGCCGTAAGACAAGGATTTTCTTCCACTTTAACGTGATGTGCTAGCACTCATTCGGCAAAACAGTTTTTGCGTAAGTCATTGTGAGTGCAAGAGAGAAAGCTCTTTTTACTCCGGTACCGAAATTCTCCTAAGCGGTTCATCTTTCGGACAAACGAAGAGAACCACGAACTGCAGAATCATTAGACGCGATTCGTGGTTCTCTTCGTTTGTCCGAAAAATCAACCATTTATAGGAGAATGTTGGTACGCAGTTTTTGTTACCGACAGAGTAGCAGCACAGGCTGGAGTTTGCGCAGGTGCGAGAGAAATAGCGCGATTGGCGATCATGGCCAATCGAGAGAGACACACTGAGAACAGTAATTTAATCATTAGTAATTTATATCCATTCATTATCATAGAATGATCCCATTTTTTTTCTCAAAAATTTATCGTTAACGTATCATCTAAGTGGGCATTTTTTGTATTCTTACAAACTTTTTAGATATTTGGGCAATTTGACCGTTTGGTTCGATGAGAACGGTGAAATCGTCGATTGGGATGGAAATCCCATTCTCTTAGACCAAAACATCGAACAGGGTAAATTTTTTCATCTATTTTCCACCCGACGTCGGTAAAAACATTTGTACCAGATAGCCCGAAATTTCAGATCCGCAGATTCTCGAAGCCCTGAAACCCTGGAAAGTCGAGGTCGATGCTATCGGTAATCGAGAAATTGGAATGACCAAAGTAGTTTTGCGCAGTGACTGCAGACGGGGTGAATGCAGCATTGGAAATTTTATTACCGATGCGATGGTTCATGCGGTTTGTTGAAAATAAAATATCATTTCTAGATTTAAAAATACACCTGAAGAATATTCCTTTGATGATTGCAAAAAAAAAAAATGTGTTTCAGTGGATGGAGAAAGCTGAAAATGAATCGGACTGGACTTACGCGGCGATCGCGTGCTCGAACGCCGGTGGTTTTCGAAGCTCCATAGGTGATCGAGTGAATACACGAATAACTTACAGTGATTTGGTAACGGCGCAACCTTTCGAGAATACTTGGGACTCGCTCGAACTTCAGGGCCGAGATATTATTAAGGTATTACCGAAATATCTCATGGCGCAATTAACAATTTTTAAAACTCAACTGCTTACTGTTTTTTTTTTGTTTGTTTTTTTTTTTTGTCTCCTCATTCAAGACGCTGGAATATAGCGTTGCCAATAGTTACTCGAATACAACATTCTCAGGAAAAAATTTACTTCAGTGGTCCGGTTTAAAAGCAACTTTTGACTTGAGTCGAGAACCTTACGACCGTTTAGTCGAAGCGAAAGTTCGGTAAGAAATTTAATGGAATGGGTGAGAAAACTTCTTTGAACGTGAGTTGAATCCAATCGAGTCAATTGATCGTATATGGAATCCGCATGAATTAATTGAGGTCGGAAATACGCATGAGTCAGTTAAGTCTTAAGATCAATTGAGTCTGTATTGAATCCACATCTATATTGAATCAATTGAAGCCAAATATCTGCATGAATATCTATATTGAATCTGCCTGAATCAATAGAGTCCAGAAATCCGTAAGAACTAATTCAGTTCGGAAATCGCGATGAATCAATTCAGTCCGGAAATCCGGATGAATCAATTCAGTCCAGAAATCCACATGAATCAATTCAGTCCGGAAATCCGGATAAATCATTTCAGTCCCGAAATCCATATGAATCTATTCAATGTGTATTGAACCCGCATGAATCGATTGAGTTTGTATTGAATCGGCATGAATCAATTCAGTTTGTATTGAATCCGCATGAATCAATTGAGGCCGGAAATATGCATGAGTCAGTTAAGTCTGCATTGAATCCACGTGAATCAGTTGAATCTGGAAATCTGCATAGATCAATTGAGTCTGTATTGAATCCACATCTATATTGAATCAATTGAAGCCAAATATCTGCATGAATATCTATATTGAATCTGCCTGAATCAATAGAGTCCAGAAATCCGTAAGAACTAATTCAGTTCGGAAATCGCGATGAATCAATTCAGTCCAGAAATCACGATGAATCAATTCAGTCCGGAAATCCGGATGAATCAATTCAGTCCAGAAATCCACATGAATCAATTCAGTCCGGAAATCCGGATAAATCATTTCAGTCCCAAAATCCATATGAATCTATTCAATGTGTATTGAACCCGCATGAATCGATTAAGTTTGTATTGAATCCGCATGAATCAATTAAGTTTGTATTGAATCCGCATGAATCAATTGAGGCCTGAAATACGCATGAGTCAGTTAAGTCTGCATTGAATCCACGTGAATCAGTTGAATCTGGAAATCCGCATAGATCAATTGAGTCTGTATTGAATCCACATCCATATTGAATCAATTGAAGCTAAATATCTGCATGAATATCTATATTGAATCTGCCTGAA
This sequence comes from Dyspetes luteomarginatus, assembly GCA_963669185.1. Classification (NCBI taxonomy): domain Eukaryota; kingdom Metazoa; phylum Arthropoda; class Insecta; order Hymenoptera; family Ichneumonidae; genus Dyspetes; species Dyspetes luteomarginatus. The sequence continues at coordinate 18,286,752 of OY769906.1, forward strand.
TCAATAGAGTCCAGAAATCCGTAAGAACTAATTCAGTTCGGAAATCGCGATGAATCAATTGAGTCCGGAAATCACGATGAATCAATTCAGTCCGGAAATCCGGATAAATCATTTCAGTCCCGAAATCCATATGAATCTATTCAATGTGTATTGAACCCGCATGAATCGATTGAGTTTGTATTGAATCGGCATGAATCAATTAAGTTTGTATTGAATCCGCATGAATCAATTGAGGCCGGAAATACGCATGAGTCAGTTAAGTCTGCATTGAATCCACGTGAATCAGTTGAATCTGGAAATCCGCATAAATCAATTGAGTCTATATTGAATCTGCCTGAATCAATAGAGTCCAGAAATCCGTAAGAACTAATTTAGTTCGGGAATCCGTAAAAACTAATTCAGTTCGGAAATCCGGACGAATCAATTCAGTCCAGAAATCCACATGAATCAATTCAGTCCGGAAATCCGGATAAATCATTTCAGTCCCGAAATCCACATGATCCATATTCAATGTGTATTGAATCGGCATGAATCAATTGAGTCTGTATTGAATTGGCATGAATCAATTGAGTTTGTATTGAATCCGCATGAATCAATTGAGTCTGCATAGAATCCTCATGAATCAATGACCCTTTATTAATTCCATCCGAATGAGTTCGAATTCGTCGGAGGAAGTAATTTAGATCGTAAGTGAGTTTGGATGAGTGTTGGATCGGCCGAGATTACGGGTCAGTCAAATTGGATCTGAGTTAATTGACTCATCAAAACTGTTTATTGATTTAAGGTGTCAAGCATGCAATATGCCAAAGTATGAAGACATTGTTCCGGACAAGTGGTACCGAATCGTTGTTGCATCATTTCTAGTACACGGTGGTGACGGACACAATATTATTGCAAACAATAAGCGCAATCACAAAGTGGGAGGTGTCGACATCGACCATTTGGTCGATTACACAAAACGCATGAGTCCGATTATGCAGGGTAAAGAAAATCGAATGATTTTCCATGGAGCCTTGAAACCTAATAAACAGAATAAAGCATGAGTGAAAATGCCCTTGATAGAGATATCAAAATAATCGAATTGAACATATCATTGAAGAAATGGTGCTGAGTAAAAGTGGCACATTTTGCTCCATTGTAATTTTTGCTCAGTGGATGAAGGAATAGTTGTTAATAAATCATTTGTATACGCTTTAAAAAAATCAATTCTCAATCAAGTTTATCACACGATCCGTCCATCGTCATAGAATGCGGTAATTGCATTATGGATTGCTGCAATGTTTTTAACATTTAATCCCTTCCCGATGGATTATTCGTTGACTTGTTGCAAAAGAGCCATGGCCGAGTAACATTTGCTAATTATCTGCACACATAATTGTGGTAGATTAATTTGATAATTGAAAATCTCGCATCAGTTGCAATAACATAAAAGCTTAAGGGCATCGACAGTTAGTGGCACGTGTCAAGTTTTACTTGCGTTCATAAACGTGGCGGAGGATAATTCGCAGATATGACCAACTTTGAATTTAATTGGTATCTGTCCTTTGCAGAGAAGAATTTTCAAACTTTGCTTGAATCGTTCATCCGCGATATACCATTTTGAGTAATAGGCAGACAAACTAATGTTTGCGCTCTGAAATTATTTTATTCGATTTGAAAATGGACAGTGCAGTTTTTAATTTACACTCTTGTCGCACAGAAAAATATCCAACGCTCAAATTCCACACGTAATATCACATAATGGATCTTAATTCAAAGCCCTCTTCTCTCTTCGGACACTTTTAGTTACTGACGCTGCCGCCAGAGGCGCGCATATGAGATACTCCGATCGTCTAAATAAAGAGATAGAAATTACGAAATGTTGTGCGCGCGGCTCGTGGCAGCGTCAGTAACTAAAAAATGAACAGTCATGGCTGAATCAGGCTGTTGTCCGAAAGGAACTACAAATATGCCATAAAATATTTAAAAAAAAAACTAAAATGACAAATTTAGATGTCTCACCTTCACAATGATATCTGTGCCAAACCAGCAATAAAGGAATAACTGAAATAAAGCGCACACCAGCAAAGTAACAGTCTCGATCAACTCGTTGTTACTCAGTTTGCGTTCCTAAATCGGAAAATTTCTTTCGTTTATTTATATTTATATTGTCATAAAAAGCAATTCGATTCGTCTCAATGTACAGAGAAGATCACAAACGTAATTGGTACTTGCATCGATTATTTGAAAACCAATCATTGTTATCATTAGAAGACTCGAGGCAAATTGCAGGAGCAAGGTATGTTTAAATATATTATGAACTAGATGAACGTACCTAGAAATATTTATCAAATAGAATCTTTTATTTATTTATTACTATCCTAACGTATGTATTTTTGATTTTTTTTCGACTTTTCCCTCTTTTCCAATTTCACTTCCTGTACACTTTCATTGTTTTTATCATTTACTGTAAACTTCCCGCCCGGAATTGCCCGAAAGATGGCATGGCGATTTAATGCGCGAGTCGATGCGGGGCTAAGCGGTCACCGATCCAAGTACTGACCTCGCCCGATGGTGCTTAACTTCGATGACCAACAAAGTCACGCACCGACCGTGTGTCCATTGATGTCACTTTAGGTGTAAGAGAGTGATATCAAGTTCGACAGATAAAATTTTAATAATATTGCAAAGATTTTTAAATATTTACAAAATATTGTTTGCTGTCTGGGTTTGAGGTTAGGATTTCGCAAATGACTGTAATTTCCTAATATGGAAGTGCGTCCCAACAAACCGGCTTTCACCTAACGTTTACTGACGTTTCGTTAAAGTGTCAAAAATGTGGAAAAATGATGCCTCGATTAATCTAACATTGTTTATTAGATTCGATCGATTCGTATTAAAGTAAAATACCTCAAAATTTGTTGATGATGCTCAATGCACATGTGTAGCTCAGTTACGGGGTTCACCAACTGTTCTTGCACAGACGTGCGACAAATGCATTCGATTTTCAAATTATCCAACGTTTCATTGGTCTCGATGTAATCTTCCTCGTAGATTGTGCTTTTGTCGTGGCAAGTTTTCAAACGTTCCCTCAAAAGATCCAACTGAGCACTGAGATGAATCAGGATAACCATAAATATAGAATCGTGAGAGGCTACGGTCCCAGCAATGTAGAAAAAGGTCACTTCGTCAATGGCAAATAATAACCAATAGAACGACGAGTCGTTTGAACTTGACGATAACAATGGACTGTAAAATTAAATGTACAAGGGGACACAAAAAAAAAACATTAATAATTCATAATCCAGCTACCAAAAATTCATTTACCTCAGTGGCAACATGTCAACGACTCCCTTGTGATAAACGAGAAGCTTTCCATAAATAAACACAGCATACCAGAAAACCATGATGATAAAAGTAAGGCTCAACAATTTGCAGTCTCGTATCGTCCCAGTGACAATTTTGTCACGATAAATAGCTTGTGAATATTTTATCAATAAATATTAATTAGCAAATTGACAAATCATATGATTCATAATTTCTTTTTCCAGGGATAAATAATAAAATTCAATTTTTGAAAAATTTACGAAAATTAGGTCGAAAGAAAAGTTACCAAACTTTCGATTGCAAGGTTGTTTTCTCTCGTAATTAAGCAAATCGATGATTTCCTCCATGTCGTTTCTGCATCGCCACAAATTAACGATCTTCATCAATGTTGAGACCATACCAGTGACAATGGTGAAATGTTTAGTAAATAAGACAATATCGTTTCTGCTTTTCCATGTATGAATTATTTCTGCTATCGTCTGTGTCGTACCAGCAAAACAGAACAGTCCAAAAGCATAGTAAGTGTACATTCGACTGGATTTATTATTGATACCATAGCGAGGATTCCACATTCCTTATTGGCAAATCCAAAAATAATTACATTTATTTATTTATTATTCCTCACTCAGGCTCAAACCACCAACTCCATATTCGTATGGATAATTATTATTCATTATTTAATTCTCACCAAACAACGTCAAAGTTTGAATATTAAAATTTAGATAATTATCATCGAGCAGCAACATTTTCATTGAGACTTGTAAAAATTTTCTTATTTACTCGTTTTTTTTTGTCTCTCGTTCCTCTTATTGGCAAGTGTCTCGAAGTAAGACATGGGGATGAGTGGCAGACTGTTAGATAGTTATATGCTGCTACCACTTACTTTGTTTCAATAAATAATATCAAAGGAGATCGAGGAGCTTCGGTCACATATAAGGGTTCACGAGTATTCGGAATATAATAGCACATGATGGCAAAATGATTATAGGTTAGCATTTTTTTCCCCATTCCCAATCACTTATTCGTGCCTGTGCGACAGATCGGACAGGGTATGCGGAGAATGATGATGCATGTTATGATTATTTTATGATGCACAATTTCCGCAGTGCTGACACGCGTGACACTTGACGTCGTCTCTCTCTCTCTCTCTTATGATAAATTGATAAAGCCCTTTTGACGTTTGTTCATTCTACGAAATACACAAAACTATACCTAAGATATTTCTATAGAAGCCATAATTATTTCTCACAAAAGTTTCCGTCATTTTTATGAGAGATGTTTTTTTTTTTTCGACCTGCGACCTCGTCGTCTAGCAGACCTCCAGGTAAACGCTGGCCAGTTTCATCCCTGTGCACTTGCAATTGGATCATAAGTTAGCGTATACGTTATAGAGAATGAAATTGAGAATTTCATCGAAGTATTTACGATAATTATATTTTATCTGAATTTTCCGAGATCAAAAATGTAAAATTGATTTTTTTTTTGCCATACGAAGTTTTTTTTTGCCGTAGTTTTCATGTTTTACTAACCCCAGCTGCAGCTTGAGGCCTTGCTCTTTTTTTTTCAAAAATATATTCGCTGTGGTTTTCTATAAAAACTTTTATAGAACTATAGGAGTTCATTTTGAGTATTTGTGAGTATCTGTGAGTAGCCGTAAGTATCCGCAAATTCCTACGAGTACATAATATCTATGAGTATGCGTGAGAGTTGCTAATCATCTGTGAGCATCCGTGAGTAGCTGTGAATATCCGAAAATATGGGTCAAAATGTGTCATATGTGATTGTTCATGAATATCTGTAAGTAATTCATCACGATTTTTTTTAAATATCTGCCAACAACTTTGAGTATCCTCGTGTATTATGTGAGTATCTGTGAGTATCGATGTAATTTCAGAGTACGTAAATGTCAACTTTGTGTCGGTGTTTAGATATTTTACTCATAAATAAAATTTTATACAAGTTTGAATTCTATTCAAGTTACAAAATTGCTGTTGTCTTCGACACATGCGAATTTATTTACTTTTATTTTAATTCCCTGCGAATCCATCATACCAGATTTCACTCGTTGACTTGATTCAAAAGAGCCATGGAAGAGTAACATTTGCTTATAATCTGAAAATAAAATGTCAGTAATTCATTTTTTTTTACAATCGTTATGTCAAAAGGCTGATAATCTCTTCAGTTCCCTCTTCTTAAAATTAATTGCTTCACAATTGTTTTTTTTTTTGTTGCAAAAAGTGTATTACTTGCATTCATAAATGTAGTCGAGGATAGTTCGCAGATGTAACCGGCTCTAAATACAATTGGAATTTGACCGCGACACAATAAAATGCTCAAAGTCTTTTTGAAATGAGAATCAGCGATGTACCATTTTGAGTAATAAGCTGACAAGCTGATGCTCTCACTCTGTAAAACATTCGTGATTTAAAATTGATAATTTTGAAATATCCATGGCTTTTCTCACCTTTGCAATTATATCTGTGCCGAACCAGCAGTAAAGAAACAGCTGAGAGAGAGCGCAGATCAAAAAGTTCATCGTATCGATCAATTCATTGCTGTTCAATTCGCGTTCCTAAATAAATAAAAATCTATAAAAAAATAATATAAAAATAAAATAAATAAAAATAAATAAAATATTTACGCCAAATATTTGAAAACCAGTCATCGTGATGATTAAAAGGCTCGTTCCAAACTGCAGTAGCAATGTAATGTTGAATATACTCTGCACAAGGCTGACATATCTACACATTTTTCATGAGATTGTTTTTTTTTTAGTGATAAATTCGCGAGAATTAAATGATCACATCCACGCTTTAGTGATATCAGGACTATTCAGATTAAAAGAATCCTATAGTTGATTAATAATTAATAGTTAATTAATATAGATCGTTCATGGGTCTAAGGCCCGAATTTTTGGTCTTAAGTTTGATTTTATGTTCAATCTTGAGTTCACATTTAAATTCAAATTACGATCCAAACTCCAAAGTACGATCCAAAGTAATCTGAATTAATGTTATTATTTTTATGCAAGTTCGAACTTAAGGTCAATCTTAAGATCAAACTTTTAGGATTAAACATTTAGGCATGAGGTTCGAATTTAAGTAAGTTTGGTATTAAGTGGACCTCATAGTTGATTCAAATTTGAGATTGAACTTCCGTTCGAAATTCTGGACCGAGTAAAAAAAAAATATTATCATGGTTTTATTGTCAATGATGAATCTATGAATGAATTTGTACTCGTTTGGAATGATTTAACAGATGACGAATCTGATGAAATTTATTTATTACAATTTCAACGAGATCAGAGTGAAAAATGAGGAATTTTTTATGGAGATAAGAAAATTAATTACAACAAACAAAATTGCAGGATTAATACCTTAATATTGTTTGGTGATGTTCAATGCACGTATGTAATTCTACTATAGGATCGAGTGATAATTCCTGCAATGTAGTACGACAAATGCACTCGACTTTCAAGTCATACAATTCGTAGTCGTAGAAAATATCAGTTTCTAGCGTATCGCCAGATTTGTCTTGGCACAATTCCAATCGTTGCTTCAAAAGATCCAACTGTGCGCTAACGTGTAGCAGAAATACCATGAAAAAAGTATCGTGACAAGCAGTACAACCGGCTAAATAAGTAACGGTCGTTTTGTCGATGATGAACAGCAGCCAATACGACGAAGTTTCATTGGAACGAAAGAACAATAGCGAGCTTGGAAATTGTTATGTTCAGTAAGAACATTAAACAAATAAAAAAATAATTATTGCTATTACAACTGTCCTATAGGATTTTTGACAATTTGACGAAAAATTAACACATACATATTACCTTATTGACAGCTTATTCATGTCTCCTTTGTTGTATACGAGATCTTTTCCATAACTGAAGGAACAATACCAGAAAACCATGACCATAAAGGTAAGGCTGAACAGCTTGCAAGCTCGTATGGTCGAGATGATGATTTTATCACGGTAGATAGCTTGTGAGAATTTTTTATCCATTTGATTATAACACACAAATCTTTTCTCTCAAATCTCACATTAATACTCAAGAATACTCACATGCAAATTCGTACTCGCACAAACTCACGAACGCACTCATACTAACCGATACTCACAGATATTCATGGATATTCGTAAATAGCCAAAAATAATTGTGAATAGTCACACAACTTCATAGCTACTCAAAGGAAACATTCTCAAGAGTCCAATCCCGATTTTATTCATCTTGATAAATTTTTTAGACCTCAAAAATTCAAGAGACAGGTATTTTTTTATTGGTACATATTTAGGGGATGAAACACCCCCCTTAAAAAAAACTACTCAAGCTTTTATTTCACAGATGTTTTGGGTTATTTGGGCTTACTCATGGATCGTCATTGATGGATACTCACAGTCACTCAGGCATTCTCGTGGATTCTCACAGATCCTAAAACAGACATTCACAGATCCTTCCCGCCACTCACAGATACTCAGAGATACTCATGTGTACTCAGATATACTCGTGGGTACTCACAGCACTCATTGATACTCACAGACCCTCCCGACGCTCACAGATACTCGCAGGTACTCACAGACACTCAACGATATTCACAGATATTTTGGGTTATTTGGGCTTACTCATGGATCGTCATTGATGGATACTCACAGTCACTCAGGCATTCTCGTGGATTCTCACAGATCCTAAAACAGACATTCACAGATCCTTCCCGCCACTCACAGATACTCAGAGATACTCATGTGTACTCAGATATACTCGTGGGTACTCACAGCACTCATTGATACTCACAGACCCTCCCGACGCTCACAGATACTCGCAGGTACTCACAGACACTCAACGATATTCACAGATATTTTGGGTTATTTGGGCTTACTCATGGATTGTCATTGATGGATACTCACAGTTACTCACGCATTCTCGTGGATTCTCGCAGATCCTAAAACAGACATTCACAGATCCTCCCGCCACTCACAGATACTCAGAGATACTCATGTGTACTCAGATATACTCGTGGGTACTCACAGCACTCAGTGATACTCACAGACCCTCCCGGCGCTCACAAATACTCGCAGGTACTCACAGACACTCAACGATATTCACAGATATTTTCGGTTATTTGGGCTTACTCATGGATTGTCATTAATAGATACTCACAGTTACTCACGCATTCTCGTGGATCTCACAGATCCTAAAACAGACATTCACAGATCCTCCCGCCACTCACAGATACTCAGAGGTACTCATGTGTACTCAGATATATTCGTGGGTACTCACAGCACTCAGTGATACTCACAGACCCTCCCGGCGCTCACAGATACTCGCAGGTACTCACAGCACTCAGTGATATTCACAGACCCTCCCGGCGCTCACAGATACTCGCAGGTACTCACAGACACTCAACGATATTCACAGATGTTTTGGGTTATTTGGGTTTACTCATGGATTGTCATTGATGGATACTCACAGTTACTCACGCATTCTCGTGGATCTCACAGATCCTAAAACAGACATTCACAGATCCTCCCATCACTCACAGATACTCAGAGGTACTCATGTGTACTCAGATATATTCGTGGGTACTCACAGCACTCAGTGATACTCACAGACCCTCCCGGCGCTCACAGATACTCGCAGGTACTCACAGCACTCAGTGATACTCACAGACCCTCCCGGCGCTCACAGATACTCGCAGGTACTCACAGACACTCAACGATATTCACGGATATTTTGGGTTATTTGGGCTTACTCATGGTTTGTCATTGAAGGTTATTCACAGTTACTCACGCATTCTCGTGGATTCTCACAGATCCTGAAACAGACATTCACAGATCCTCCCACCACTCACAGATATTTGCAGGTACTCAGAGATACTCATGTGTACTCAGATATACTCGCGGGTACTCACAGCACTCAACGATACTCACAGGCCCTCCCGGAAGAACTCAAAGAAGAACTCAGAACTCAAAGTCACTCACGCATTCTCGTGGATTCTCACAGATCCTAACAGACATTCATAAACATTCACGCGTACTTGCAGATTCTCACAGATTGCTCGTAATTATTTACAGGTAATTATGTATAATTATCATTCATGACCAGTTAAAACATCATACCGAATATCTTATTCATGTAAAAGTGTTAAAACTTAATAATAACTTACCGAATTTTCGATTGCAAGGCTGTCGCCTCTCCCAATTTAGGAGATCGATCGCAGTATCAAGATCGGCTCGACGACCCCATAAGTTAATAATTTTGGCCATAGTGCTCACCATGGCCGTGACCAGAGTGAAATGTTGGGTGAACCCAGCAACGTCATTACGATTCGTCCAAGTGTGAATTATTTCACCAGCGCTCGGTGGAACACCCGCGAAACAGAACAATGCAATCGCATAGCACGTGTACAGCCATTTTCTCGAGTCATATTCATCGCAAGGATTCCACATACCTTTTTTCGTTGATTTTTTTTTTGACCAACGCGCAGCATTAGAAAAACAAGTTGAGTGTTTTATTATTTATTTGGCACAAGTACGTACAGTCGGCTTGAGCTTATAAAAATCTGCACTATAATTTGATGAAATTCTTTAATAAAAATAACAAAAACAAAAATGACGACATCTGGGCATCGCACTAATGCATCTCGTGCAGATTTTCTCTGATTATAAAAATGGCCGAATGTAAGAAAAAGAGAATAAGTCGGGGAGTCTCACCAAAAGTCGTCAACAGCCGAAAATACCAACTCATGTAATTGTGATCGAGTTCCAACATCGAGAATTTCATTCGTCACTATACCGATCACTGTGATTAATTCTTCTCCTACGTTTGCACTGGACATTTACAAATTTTCCGAAGACAATCGTCCCTTTTTTGCACGATAAATTTATCACAGTTTATTCATGTTTGATTTTTTTTTTTGTTCACCAAATCGTTCGAGAAATGTTGACAGAAGAAACATCACATGAGGAAAGATCGACTAGACTGGAAGCGGACATTGTCGAGGTAACTGTCTTGTCCATGCTCACTTTACCATTAAATAAATAATACATAGCGTGGTCAACGACCTCTTTGATCATGAAAGTTGAAGATACGTGAGTACGTGTAATAGCAGCATAACAATCGGATGATTACAGGTTAGATGGTGGTGGTGGTGGTGGTGGTTACCACCAGTTGTTTCCTCTTCTGTAATAGATTGGGTGGCAGAAAAAGACACATATGATATTCATTGATTTTTTTATGAGCCACCTGCTCGTTTCAGCACGCATGACCCTGCGGACTCGAGATAAATTGTTGAAGGCTTTTTTTCCATATATCGCTCGTACATTCCGGAGGATTGAATACCCATTATTTGATAAAGTCTATTTTTTTTTATATCGAAAACATTTGCATTTTCCCTCAAAGTCGAAACGTTTATTGGAACTTTGAATATTTTCTGACAGCCATTCAGAACAGTTATCATTGAAATCGTGCTTGACAATGTTGGCTAAACTTCGTGATGAAATGTAGGCTGTAATGAAACTCTTGAAAGTGCATGTGGGAAAATCGGTTTATTTTTTCGTTTATTTGAATAGTGGGTGAGAATAAATTTCTATGTGGAAGTATGTGGGCCTGATGGATGTGCTAGAATGTAATATCACTTTCCTGTGTCATAATTTGTCTTGACAAATGGCATTTTTGTGGCTCGTACATTCCGGAGGGTTGAACACCCATTATTCGATAAAGTCTATTTTTTTTTTTATATCGAAAACATTTGCATTTCCCCTCAAAGTCGAAACGTTTATTGGAACTTTGAATATTTTCTGACAGCCATTCAGAACAGTTATCATTGAAATCGTGCTTGACAATGTTGGCTAAACTTCGTGATGAAATGTAGGCTGTAATGAAACTCTTGAAAGTGCATGTGGGAAAATCGGTTTATTTTTTCGTTTATTTGAATAGTGGGTGAGAATAAATTTCTATGTGGAAGTATGTGGGCCTGATGGATGTGCTAGAATGTAATATCACTTTCCTGTGTCATAATTTGTCTTGACAAATGGCATTTTTGTGGCTCGTACATTCCGGAGGGTTGAACACCCATTATTCGATAAAGTCTATTTTTTTTTTTATATCGAAAACATTTGCATTTCCCCTCAAAGTCGAAACGTTTATTGGAACTTTGAATATTTTCTGACAGCCATTCAGAACAGTTATCATTGAAATCGTGCTTGACAATGTTGGCTAAACTTCGTGATGAAATGTAGGCTGTAATGAAACTCTTGAAAGTGCATGTGGGAAAATCGGTTTATTTTTTCGTTTATTTGAATAGTGGGTGAGAATAAATTTCTATGTGGAAGTATGTGGGCCTGATGGATGTGCTAGAATGTAATATCACTTTCCTGTGTCATAATTTGTCTTGACAAATGGCATTTTTGTGGCTCGTACATTCCGGAGGGTTGAACACCCATTATTCGATAAAGTCTATTTTTTTTTTTATATCGAAAACATTTGCATTTCCCCTCAAAGTCGAAACGTTTATTGGAACTTTGAATATTTTCTGACAGCCATTCAGAACAGTTATCATTGAAATCGTGCTTGACAATGTTGGCTAAACTTCGTGATGAAATGTAGGCTGTAATGAAACTCTTGAAAGTGCATGTGGGAAAATCGGTTTATTTTTTCGTTTATTTGAATAGTGGGTGAGAATAAATTTCTATGTGGTAGTATGTGGGCCTGATGGATGTGCTAGAATGTAATATCATTTTCCTGTGTAATAATTTGTCTTGACAAATGGCATTTTTGTGACTGTAGCTTTGTAGGTTTTGCCGCGTACCTCGACGAGCACACTGCCGCCATTTTGTGCTAAATTTGGTGGTACGTAACCCATTGCTATCGAATGGCCCAAAGTTGGACTTGGACCACCGGAAGTCACGCGACCGACTTTCTCACCCTCGGGAGTCAAAATTACAGCATTCTCACGAGCTGGAGGTCCTTGGCTGAGCATTAGGCCAATTCTCTTCTTTTTAACGCCCTCCTTTATCTGACTAAGTATTGTCTTTGAACCAGGAAAGTTTGCCTCCGTTCTGCGTCTTTTTGCTTAACAGAGAGAGGACATTTGATTGGATGATAATGTAGATGAAAACATTAGCAAAATCGTTTCAAGTGAACATATGTACAGGTATTCGTGTTCCAGACATCCTTTTTTTAAATAACAATTTTTCACACATTTTTGTTGCAGACATCCTTGTGTTAAATAAAAATGTTCACACATTTTTGTTGCAGACATGTTTGTGTTGAATAAAAATGTTCACACATTATTGCTGCAGACATCCTTGTGTTGAATAAAATTGTTCACACATTTTTGTTGCGGACATCCTTGTGTTAAATAAAATAAGGAGTTTAATCAGGAGTATATATCCTGTGAGAAATCATTAGTTCAAAGTAATGGAGTCTGAAGGAACTATTTCTTGTCCCCATCTGATATTTTCTATAGTACAAGAGCTTGTATAATGTATGGTGATCACTTATAACCTAATAACCTAAATGTATAACCTAATAACCTAAAATATTACCAACGAGCCACGTCAGACCAGCCTCAATCGGTGTCGTTTCTTCGCTCATGTCGTGTCCATAGAGGCAAAGGCCAGCCTCAAGTCTGGAACAAACGAAATAGAGACATTTTGTTCTTATAATATATTCACGGAGCGTTTGCAGCGCCATTACAATTTTAAATGCCAAACTAACCTCAAACTGTCTCGTGCACCGAGTCCCGCCATTTTGACGTCCGAATTCTCGAGAATCATTTCGACCAAACGACGAGCATCCTTTCCACCTACTGATATCTCAAAACCATCTTCGCCCGTGTAACCACATCTGGTTATTCTCGTTTCGATGCTTGAAATCTTTGTTTTTACGCTACTCATGAATTTCAATGTTGAGAGATCAATCGATACAAGTGGTTGTAGCACATGGGATGCTGTTGGTCCCTGCAATGCCACGAGACCTTGTTCCAATGGATCCAGATACTCCAGATTAACAGATTTTCCAATTCTCTCAAAATCATCCTGAGAAAAGAGCATTTCACGATCAATTTCAACGAAATAAAATTCATTCATCAAAAAATCAAAAGCTAAAGAAGATGTAAAGAAATCTCGTTTGATCCGTATAAATTTTTTATTCATCGATAAGGATATCTAAACAATAAAAATACGAATGTCCAGTAAAGGGTACCTGTTTTATTGGTTGAGGACTTGAACATATATAACTTTATAACGGCACATGTCTTGTGAGAATGATTCGTTTGAGCTTACTTTACGTTGATTGAGTAATTGGGAGTCCTCGTTCCTCCTTCCGGCATTAGAAACCACGAAATAATTGTCCTCATTGTCTTTAGTGATTATAAGATCATCAAGAATTCCACCATTTTCGTTTGTGAACACTGTCAAACCGGCAGCTCCTTGTGCAAGATTTTTCAAATCTATGGTCGTTAAGGATTCCAAATATTCGCCAGCATTTTTGCCCGTTACTCTCGTCTGCATCATGTGACCAACGTCAAACAGAGAAGCGTACGTTCTCGTGTGTTGATGAGAAACTGCTATTGCATCACGATACTGAACCGGCAGAAGCCATCCAGAGAAATTAACTATTTTACCTAGACAATTATCAATATCATATACATTTATTAATATTAATGGATAGTTAGTCTAAAAAAATATATAAAATTCCGTGCTTCCGTTCCCACAAGATTCAAGATATCGTAACGTACCCAATTGCATTCTCAAAGTCTACCCTCGGCGGTTTCAAAACCCTACAATTAAGCTTAAATCGAACAAATAGGGTAGAAGTTATGACGACTCGACATTCGCATATTTTTACGTCACTTATTGAAATGTAGGAAAAAATTGGGAATTGTTGCAGCATTTTTTCACCCTATCCGATCGGAAATTTTACGCTGGATACCAATCACACCGATTTTCCATTAAAAATAATAAAAAAAAAACAGGCAGCAGCGCGAAAAATCGAGAAGAAAATGTTTCTTGTGTTACATGAATGATCGTTACCCTTATTTTCGACGTGTACTTCGTACAAACAAGTTTTCCTTGGTTCACATCCATCTGTAGAAAATCCACGCTGACCATTGTAAACGTGTCCGCGAATTAGTTGACCTATGTGACCGTGAGTGGCGCCACTGGTGCACAATCGTGATTCAAACGTTTGTTTGAATTCCTCGATGGCTATGCGCCTCAACGACGCTCCAAGATGCAGCATCGTCTTTATTCGCTGGGTGTTGTTTCAGCACTGCCGAAAATATTCCTCCGGATACCCTCGTTTATAGATATGAGCTAATTCGATACCGAAATATCAAAAACTTACAACTTACGCCATTGAGTAACGAGATAAACACAACGTTTGTTACCCCATACAGTCGTTACGAACAGAGAAGAGAGATGAGTTCGCCTTATCGTAACGTTTACCGTTCTTGCGATCAGAGGTCACGATGTCGGTAAACCCTGTTTGATAATAACAAACCGAGGCTCTGTCTTGATAAGCAATTTCAATATATTACTATCGAACGAAAGTCAGGCGACTATACCAAAGTCACGAGACCTTGAATAACGGAGAAAAAAAAAAATGTAAACGGATGATAAATATTATTTTGCTTATTCAATTTTTATTGTACCACGTAATAATAATAATAATAATAATAATTGCAATAATCATTATTATCTCGTATAATAATGACAATAATAAATGTTAATAATAATGATAGTAATAGTAATAATAATAATAATTATAAAATTGATAATAGTAATAGATTTTTTTTTTCCTCATAATTGTAGGTAAGAGTTTCGAAATCGTTGGAACAATCGCCTCTTCTGTCTCTCATGTGTGTTTTACAAATGAGCAGCGTCGTTGTCTTTTTGCTCGTTCAACGAAGCTGCGTCTGTGCATTTTTCAGCTTGCATTTGTTCGACGATTCATAAAAACGAAAAAATGGTCGAAAATGAGAACGTAATATATATTCTTTTTTTTTTTTTTTGGAGAACGGATCGAAACGAATACAGTATTAATGCTCGTTGGTACATGTTGTTTTTGTGCAGAACTTTCGGTCTGCGCGATCTTCGTGTTTTTACGTACGTTGTATATACTTGCATTTTTTCACTTCATCATATCACGAATGCATATTGTTATTTAAAAAAAAAAATTTTGAAACCTCGCTTTGTCTTCCTTCTCACGTATAGTTTTTTGTCTTACTGTCAAACGTCTTCGTGTTTTTTCTTTCACATATATATATATATATATGCATGTATACTTTTTTTTCGTGTTTACACAATTAATGCAAAATGTCCCTATAGTCCGACGAATAATGTGCTTTAGTCATCTTTTGCTCGATGCTGCTGTTGTTTGTTTTTGATGTTAATTTTTTTTTTTGCTTTTTGAACCTCTTTGCACGTTTTGTTTCACATTGCTGTTTCTCCTTTGCAGTCTCAAACCCATTCATTCACACTCATGGTGGTTTAATCAGGGAATTATTAATGGCAAGGAGTGAGCTCGGGAAATAATGTATACTATATACGGTGCGCGTTAGTTGAAGAATCGTGACAAAAATTGTGAAGTGGGTGACTAAGAGGGACGAAGACTTTTCAGCTTGCATGCTTATATATATTTTTTTAAATCCATTCGTATTGTTATTCACGCTCCATGTGGTGCCCGAAGATGCCGAATATAGTCGCGAATATATTTAGCAATATAATGTTTTTTCCCACCTGTTCGAATTAGTCGTCCGTCGCCATTTTGTTTGTTTGTCCTTTCTCGCGCAAATTGACGGTTATATCTAAATTTTGAATTTTCCGAAGTATCAAACTTATTTTCTATCCTGCAATAAGAAAAAATGTAACAATATCGTACACAATCGTTATATGTTTTTCGTTCGACTCTCGTTTCTTTATATTTTGTTTATAAATCTCAAAATTCCATCTACTCTTTTTTCTTTAAATCCAAACAAACATTATTCTCTCACGAATCGAAATGACTGCAAAGTTTTGCTGGTTCAACGAATAATCGAGTTGCGAAATGATTATTTCGTTCTTCTTTTTCGTTTCGAGGTTATCCAAGATGGCGGCTTCAGATCGAGATACAAAGTGAAGTTGTCCGCGAACACGAGTGGCAACCGAGAAGAAATCACTTCGAGTACGTAACCTTTCCATTCCCATGCCTGTTTCTTTTTTTTCCATCGTTTTCGTTTTATTGTTGAAAATTTTAAACTCTGGATGTATATTTTGACGTTTTATTTGTTCAATAAACACATGAGAAGGATACAGAGGAACATCGAAATGAGTTTTTGTTTTTTTTTTTCTTTATCGTCTAAGATTTTTGTTTTTGTTTTTTTTTTCCTTTTTCTTTACAATATATATAGTATAAAAGACAAAAAAGCATAAGTTTCTATCACCGATCTCGGATTTTGTTTTTCTCTCGTCAATCTCACTTCCTTTTTTTTCTACACAATCTGTTCGTTTTTTTTTTGTTTTGTTTCGTTTAGCACGCTCTCGGTTATTTTTTTTAAATATCTTCGTTCGGGACATTTGGAATTGTGGGCGGGTCGGGGAGGGAGGGAGGGTGGAAGAGGGTAGTTTGGGGGTTAACGCTCCAGTCAACATACAATGTACAATGATTATCGCTTCTGAGAATCTATTCTAGCTCTCATCAGCGCATTAATAATTACCGATAATCAATTATAATTTCGCCTAGAATTTCTTTCTCTTCATTTTCGTCTCTCTCGCTCTCTTTTTTTTCTCTCTTTCTCTCTCTCTCTCTCTCTCTCTCTCTCTTTCTCTCGAATTTATTATACTCGACTTAAGCCTTAACTATACATAATCACGACTCGAATACATCATACCATCACTTCCGTAATATAGATACAATTTTTGTTTGTTTAAATTCACTTTTTTTTTTTTTTTCATTGCCGCCTTTCGCTTGCTTTACATATTATACTCACAATTAATAATAATAATTAATATTATCAATAATCGTTTTTTAGGTCGTCGTCGCTTGTCGATATATATATTAACGCGTGTATAATTTATCAAATGAAAATAGGTACAATTTTGGACGCTCTTCTTGGTTTGCTTGTGTGTATGTGTTTTTTTTTTTTTTTTTTTTTTTTTCGTTTACTCGCTTAACCCCTCAAAAAGACGCTCCGAAATGTGTTTTCTTTTTTTTCGCCTAGTAATGCCCATCGATTGCGATTCTAGTCCACTTGGTAGTAAAATTTTGTGCTCTCATATATCTCTGTCATACATTTTTTCGTCAATCTCTCATGGTCGCTCACAAACCCATTACACCCTTTCATACATTGTTTAGTTTTGTATTTTTTTGTTCCTCTAAATTTATTCTCTCATACATTCCGTTAATTTTAATTTTTCATTTTCAACAAATCGCCGCACACGATTGTTTTTATTTTTCTCCTTTTTGTTCTCTCTTTCTCTCTCATGATTAATTTCTAAGACCTTAATTGTATAATCTTGTGCTTCGTCATGGCTCTGCACGGGGCTCGCGGGAAAACCGTCATTTTGTTTTCCTTTAGAAATCACGTGAACACGCGCAGTCGCATGACCAAAAATTCACATAACCCTACTTTCTAACGATTTTTCGTGTCTTTTTTTTTAAGTTTCACCGCGAAATTTATCAATCCTATTTTTAATATTTACAAGACTCGTTAATTTTTACGACTACAGATTTTTGGATGTCTTATCGATATCTTAATTGCGTGATGATTTTTTTCTCCCTCATTTTCACTCTCACACATGCATGATTAATTCGTGAGTTTAACGGTCGCGGATGACGGTTCTGTGAGCCACCTTGCGAAGCTTTGTCGAAGCACGAAAATTTAATTTCTTTTTGTTACCTCATTGCATCCCTTAATTAAACTACGTAGTCTAATCGTTTATTCAATCACTGCGGCTTTATTTTTTATTTTATTTTCGTTCTCTCTCTCTCTCTCTCTCACAGGCGCTCCCTTTCGCTCGTTACTTATTCACCGAACAGAATTGAGTGTATTCAATCTCTCACATAATCTCTCTTTTCCATCCTTTAGCCTAAACATTTTTTCATTTTTTTGTTAAATCGTTTTTTTTTTTTCGCTTAAGTAATTCCTTAAAGTTCTGGTTCCTCAAAGTCCTCGTTAAACTGTCTCACAATTTCAGGGAGTACCTATTTACAAAAATTCATCGTGATTATACAATGCATAATATGCGGTCCTGCAACGAACGGTCCGAATTTTGAGTAACCGTGTATTCGTATCTCGTGTAATTTATACATTTATATGGATATTCGACAAAAAAAAAAAAAATTTGAAATAAAAATTAATAGTTTCTCGTCCCTTTGACAATCTCTCTATCTCTCTCGCTCTTATCCTTTTCGGTGGCAATAAAATTCTTTCTTTTGGTATCCATAAGTGGAATTGTGATGTATTTGATTCTTTTTACGTTTTTTTTTTCTTCACTTTCGTCGATGGTTAAGATTTTTTTTTTTTATCTCTTTTGAAATTTTTTCGATATTGTCTAAGACGTTTCTTATGATGTTTCTTCATCTTCACTCGTTCACGCATTTTTTTTAATTTCGTGCACGTTCGAGAACTCGGCAATAATACGATAATAGAAGTTTTTTCAACAGAATTTATCGACTAACTATTTATTTTCTTTATCCTCGCGAACTTGATTATTTGCAAGTGCCTCGAGATTCATACATCTGGAAAAAAGAATGTTTCTCTCTCTCGAGGTACTCGAAACTCGATCGGATGTAAAAACAAAAATACACATTTATCGCGGTATAATATCGAAGGGAATTCTTTATTTGATGTTTTTTTTTTTTTTCTGTTCCAATTGAGAAGTCGATGCAATTAATAATAGCGCGCTAATTGGTAGGATTAATTGTATAAACTAAGCATAATTCATAATAATTGTTGTAACCAGACTCGATCGATCCTACGTAGCAATGAATGGATATTTTTCAATTATTTTTTTCTCCTTATCAATCCCATTCATTTCTCCTTCCAATGGGAAATCAATTATTTCAATTATCGGATCAATCGATTCCTGTAAATTCAATAGCAGTAACAATAGGTGTTTTTTTTTCGTATAAATGCAAGTGTCCTAAATTTCGCGTGCGAATCGTCGATGCATATTTCAAAAAGTGATTTCTTTCCCTGCCGAAATGTACAATTTGAAAATATCGGTATATTCGATATATTCAGAAATATCGAATTGTCTCTCGTTCCTTTTTTTTCGGAATTTTTTTTTTTTATTTCACTAATTTTATACGCTGACACACGAAATTAGACTCATCACATGAGGTAATAAAAACCACACGCGAATTAAGACAAAAAAATTACGCAACACGGTCATCTACAAACATAATAATGATAATAATAATAATGATAATAATAATAATAATAATAATAATAATAATAATAATAATAATAATAATAATGATGATAATAACTAATCATTAATTAATTACAGTAATGATCATAATAGTAATGACAGTAAACTAATTTTTGCTTAGCGTAAGCATTAGCGGATTTAATAGTAGTGTTGGTGGTACCATTAAACAATTATTTCATAGTTATTAGCAGCAGTATTTTGCCGTCTGATCGCGTTTTTACGTACCATTTTCTCAAATCTCAGAAGAAGAACAAGAAAAATTCATGAGTATGATTTTTTTTCGTTCTTTATTCGAAAATAATATAAAAAAAAAAAAACAAAAAATAAGTGATGAACAAAAATATCTCCGGTTTAAATAAATTTATCGTAAAACCGTTTGAAAGTTTACGTCAACATATATTGTATATAGTTCGGTTATAATTTAATTTATTCAGGCAGAAATTAACGCGTGAATAGTAACTAAAGAACCGTGTAGTTTTTTTTTCGTGCTCGTTTCCAAACACGTACTACCATCGTAATTATGAATCGATAATATATAATCACAATTATAATTAAAAAATATTTAAAAATTCCTAAACTTGCTTAATCGTTTGTTATATATTTTTTTTGTTTCATTGTTACTTTATTTTTGCATCGATTTAACCAATTCTGACTAGCAAACATAACCTCGATGGGAATTCGTCCACCGATAATCTCGAGTTTCCTCGTTATTTTAATTCTTTTTTTTTAACGAGTCAAGCGGTATCTTTTTACGTTTTTCCATCATTTATATTTTTTTTTCGCCTTCTTCTCGAAATTTTAGGCGAAATAACGCGATGGTCGGTGCTCGAGGCATTATCGAAAATAATTAAAGAAAAAAAAAAACAAAAGGTGGACGCATTAATCTCTTAATTAATCACGATTTGCGTGTACGATTTCTCACCGCATCTTCAGGTTCGACTTCCCAACCACTACTATATATAGGCATGTTTTTCACCGCGTTTACAACTCTTAAAAAAAGAAAAAAATTATCCTCAACCGGAACTATCAGTCGTGTGTATATCACGCTATATTTGCATAGTTTTTTGTTTTTAATATAACCTTCAACGTCAACAATAAGTATTCGATAAGGTTTCGTGAAATATAAAAAAAAAAACAAAAAAAAAACGAAAAAAGACAATGGAAGTAATCGTCAGGATACAAACGTAAAAGTCTTATAAGCCCTTAAAAGATAAATCTTAACATCGTTATGCATCATCAAAATAATGTTTGTTTTTTTTACGTTCGGCTTACGTGTGAATTCGCGTATATAAATATATATGTAAATATATATATATATATATGTATATATATATATATGTATATATATGTTAAAAATGAAACAAAAATAATAATAATATGATAATAATCATGTAATAATATTAATAATAATAGAGGAAAATGAAATGAGAAGTGTGGAGAATCTCGAAACGTGAACTCCGTATATTCGTCTTTTGCTGTTTGACAATTCGTTTAAAAGGTTTTTTTAAATTCTTTCGACTGATTTTTATTATGGCTTTGTCGGGGCTCCCCATGAGCCTCGTTCTTTTATCCATTTTTCTTCTTACACCCTCTCTCAACATCAATTTCTATAGTTTCGCCAGAAAATACGTCTTGAATCATCTTAAGTATTATAATCATTGTATATTGTAGTCAACCCCGGTATCGAGTGACTACAGGCATCGATAATCCGGATGGCACAAACTTCGCATAACGCGTTGTTAACATTATCATTTTCAAATTGAAAAATATCGAATTTGAAAATTCGCGGTTCGTGGATGCATGACAAGATGGCCACTCGAGGGCGAAACTCGCGCCACCTGAATCACGACGCCTGAACCTTGGAAGCGTGTGCTTGTGGGGACGTACAAAAGAACAACCGAAGCTTCAACAAGATTCATTCGCACACCGTACATCTATCTTTGAAAGAGTGTCGTTTTATATAATACGTATCTTTTTTTTTAGCTTTCTTTTTTTCATCTCGCTCATACAAGGATCGACTCAAGACTCATTTGGTCGCTGTGCAACGACAATCATTGGATCAAGAATGATCGATCGCACAACGTTTCCGAATGATTCCAACGAAAAGAGGCTATATCGCATTCTCGCTCTCTCGCTCTTTCTGATATCAATCTCGTGCACGGTCCCGCACGGCCGCCATTTCGCGTAAACTTACGCACGCGCACATTCGCCGTACGTCATTTTGTTCATTGTGACGCGGCTCTCCACATATCTCTCTCTTTTGCTTTGCTGACTCGCTATTCTTTCATTATTTCTTCATCTCCCATATTTTTTTGTATGACTTTAGGAACCTTCAAATTTGCACCATCATCTTATCGGCTTCATCGTCTTCTTCTCACTAATATATATCTTTCATTGTTCCATTCTCTTAATAATTCTCGTTCGTCTACGTCATTAACCATCATTAAATAAGTACCGATTTCGCCTGCTCTGGCTTAACATGCCTCGGCTTTGTACCGCTTTTGACTAGAATTGAATTTCGAATTGATGGCTCTCCGTTTGCTTCTCTTCCTGTATTCTCACGGTGTTATTTTTTTTTGTGTCTCATCTTCGTTGTTAAATGCGAGTTTGCGCTCATGTGGCATGGCTTGCGGGACCGGAGGTGCGTCGGTGTATTTTGCCCAAAAGGGGACTTTGACCAAAATCAATCGTAAACATTAAAGCTCGCTTATCCATTTTTCTTTCTTTTCTCTTGCTACTCGCATTTTTCTGACTCTTGTTCTCACAGTTGAGCTTGCACGTGATGCGCAAGTTCAACCGAGGGAGCAGACTCATCGACGCGATCGAGATGGAGAAAGAAAAAAAATGGAGCGTATCTTCAAATTAACAATAATATGCGCTGTGTGTATTAATCTGTTAACTAACTGTACGTAAAAGTCTGAATTCTGGAAACTTAACGTTCGCAGTTCTCAGAAATACCTGTCGAAGACCCTTCCCACTAAAATTTCGCTTAGAAATTTCTTTCTCTTTTTGAAACTCAAACCTCATCACTCTTTTGATATAAATGTTTCGTTCAGGTTCCAAAATACATCTGTTTTCGTTTAGTTTATTTATTTATTTAAAAACTTCGTAAATTTTGCACCAGACTCTGATTTTTGTTCATTGCTTTCCAAATGTATGGGAGGGGTCACGAACAACGTGGGTATCTCGAGGAAAAAAATTATCGCGAACGAACTTGAACAACGCGTATGTGAAAAACTTTGGGGGGCTGGGGGCTTTGAATGATTTGCACGAAGTGGCTTTCCTATTTTGTTGGTTTTTTCTCTTCTGTTTTTTTCTTTTTTTTTTTTTCTTTTACGATGAAAGGAGCATGGAGGCTTGTGGGGGTATTATTGTGGTAGGGAAGTTTGTATTGTGTCAAAAGCAATGCCATAAGTGAATAAAACACAAGGCTGCACTCTCGAAAAGATTAAATGAAAAACATCGGGGATTACCCGTGTACAAGTGGCGCCATAACACTCTCGACACCGTAGACGTGAACTTAATTTTTTTCCAGTATCCTCAATCCACGGTGGTTACTTGACGATTTTTTTCCAGGATTATCGCTGTTATTGCTTCTCGGACAGGTTCGAAACGAATCGTACCGGTCGACTGATTGTTCTGTGAGAAAACAAAAATCATCAGATGGCGCTGGCAACCACGTGCATGCGGGCGCCCTCTGGCGATTCGTGTCCGAGTCCCGAGTCCCTCGTAACATCCCTATAGTGAGTGTCTTCGCGATTAATTATTGTGGCGCGACACATTTAGATTATATATCGCGCTTCATCTGCTGCCTCCCAACTTGACGCCATTGGCAATTACGGATAATTAATAATAATTATATGTTTGTGTGTTTGTTTATGCATTTAAGGTTAAGGTTACGTTAATTAATGTCGAATTGACAATGGTTACGGTTAATTAATCGATAATCGTTAATTACGTTAAATATGGCTTTCACAATGAGCTCTCTCTCTCTCTCGCTCTCTCATTCTCTGGGTCGCATCTGCTTTTTACTCATTCCTTTTTTATTTTTCTCCCCACTTCTTCCTTTTTTACTATTTAATCGAGTATACGACTTCGATACGTTGGCTATACTATGAACACTTATTACATTTATTACTGTAAAAGGTTTTTGCTTCGCGACTGTTGATTTTATTTTTATTTTTATCTGTTTGTCTCCTGTTCGTCGATAGCGCGTATGCACAGTTAGTGGATCAGGAAGCTTTTTTTTTCAGTGATTAATGAAAGGACCACGAGAGGTCCCCACCGATTAATGTCGTATGGACAAAGGAAGACACTTAAAAAATGCATTTTCTCTTTTTTTTCCTAGTATTTTTGGAAGATTATCTAAATTGTGACGTTTGTGATGCTAAAGAAAATGGAAGTTATGTAATAGACATTACGAGAATATTTTATAAACAATTATGAAAAAATGAAAAACCCGCGAGACAAGATTTTTGTGGTTGTTGTATTCTCAGAAAAATTCTCAAAGTGTAAATTCTGAACGATGATTTCAAGGATGATGTTATACCTCTTGCCTGCCCACTACACGCGATCTTCTGCGCCATACGACGAGCAGACATATAGAAAAACAAGTCAACTTTTGCATCGACCCACCGTTTTTTTGTAAATGTTTTTTTCTTCTTTTCCTTGCCTGTGCTTCAATTATTTTGCTCATTATGTTTTTTTGTTTTGTTTGTGGTTTGGTTAATCCATTATTAATCTTATTTAACTGTTTAATGTGGTACACTGTTAATTACTGTCCTATCTGTAGCGACTACTATTTGCTGAGTTATACTTGAGAAACTGTTTGGTTACTGTAACGAAAAAACCCTAACGAAGACACTCACTTAACGGATCTGTTATAATTACATACACTATTATTCACGTTTTTTTTTTCCTTTCTTTATCACCCAATTATTGACCTCAAAGCAATTGAACAATTTTATTTATCAAAATGTTTTTGTCACAATCTGTTTTTATCCATAAATCCCAATTGATCCGAAATAACATTGAAGCCTTTTCAAAAATACGAATCTTCCAATTGATGCACGAATATTTTGTCTCCATTGTTTTTGCTTCATCACGAAATTTGGACTCGGTTTTCGGGAAAGCTCGGACTCGCATGCACCTGGGCTTTTTTTTTTATTCGGGGCACTCGGAGGGACGTAAAATCAAATATATTCCCGTTGAATGGAAATTCGCCGGAGAATATTTTGAAAAGATTAAGTGCCCCGCAATGGAGCTTCCATGGTCAATTATCGAGCTGGTCGAAATTGAGGTTAGGAAGCTCCATTGACGGGCGTTGCGGTGGACCCGAATTGGCACAGGATTATCTCTAATCGTTCCTCGAATCAATTAAGATCAGCATGTACGATTTAGCTCTTGAACAAAAATTGCTACATCACGAGTCTACTTTTCTCATACTGGCCGCCATTTTGTGCGTTCGTTATTGGCACGGCCGCCATCTTGTTCGCAAAACCGTTTGAAATCTTTTTCTCTCGTACTCTGTGGCCGCGCTATTTTTGGAGAGCTTGTTCGTGATACGCTGAGGAACGACGTGAAATGGGCCCAACCGCCTTAACAACTATGATTCTCGATTATATAGTGAACATTGAAACAACTTATTCCGGTTTTTAATAACGGAGGCTCGGTGACGGTTGTACGCGTGAAAACGCGTGCCGACCGAGGCGCTCGCACTGCTATAGACTGTCGGTTTTCATGCTGCGCTTACGGTTCACACGAATATACAATGTATATACGTGTCGTAGTTTTTCTTTTTTTTTTTACTCGACTTGCCAGGTCGATGGAAATTTAGAAATTTCCAAAGATCAGCAAGCCACTCGTATATACGCGTATATCCATATATAGTAAGATTATTTCATTAAAAAATTAAAACCCGTTGTTAATCAAAGGAAATTTGTATTTTTTTTTTATCGCTTGTAAAGCCGTTCATCATCGCCTACTTCTTCTTCTTCTCCTTCTTCTTTTTCATTATCTTAACCTCCTGAATTCTCGGAAACAATGGCCCTTATTATTAGCCGTTGCCTTTTATATACTTTGTATTTCCGGGTAAACGAATGAGCAGGTTTCAATAACTTTGGGCTTGACTAGCTTTTCAGCTTTCTGGATTCAAGATGGTACTTTTTTTTTCCTCATTTTTCATAACCTCCAAAGTCATCTCGACCGTGATCTCATTATATCTAATCATCTTGTTCACTTTCGGGTTTGTCACGTTCGGGTTATCTTGTTTATCGGTACGTTGAATCCACGTATACCACGTTTGTTTATTCATTGTATACATGTAAAAACATATGCACCACATCCGATGTATTATCCTCCTCGGTATTTGCATCCAAACGTATGCCAAAGGCCGCGAATTTCCACGGATCCTCAATTTGAATCGTCAAACGTACGTTGAATTCTACAAAGAGGTTATGTTTTCCATTTTATTATGATCATCTTTTTTTTTTTTTTCGAAGAAATAATTTTAGTGGCGCCACCCGCGGTAGCATCAGGGTACCAGAAAAGTTATTGGCCAAAACGTTTTATCGTATCGAATGCTTCATTGTTTCTTTTTTTTTTGCTTTTGCTTTTTTAATCAAACTCGTTTCTTTCTCGCGTATCATAATTCCATTCTTTGAATTGCTTTCTTTTTTCACCAGCCTCATAATCGAAAGATATTTTTTTAGAAAATTTACAAAATCAATTGGCTTTACATATCCGTAGTGTGTATTGAGTGTGTATATTTGTGTGTATATTTATCATTCATTGTTAATCAGTGTAACGTGTGTGCTTGTGTGTATGTGCGTATTTTTTTTTTTTTTTTATGTGAAAACTCCCCTCTCGGAGAGTTCCCGTGTATGAGAGGTGTGCGAGTTGTGAGCGTGCGGGGTGCACGCTCGAGAACTGGGGCATTTTTTTTTTTTTTTTTATAGAACGCACGCAGAGTGGGCAACAACTGCGCGCGAACGTATATCAACTGTGTCTTTTTGTGATTATGGACTTGTATGGAGATAAAGAACGTGCGTGTAACACGTGATACTTTTTTCCACTCATCATTTTTTTTTTTTCGTATTTTCTCAGTATCACGTAACACGCGCGTCAATATCCAAAATGTCTGAGTGTACATACGTGTATATATATTTTTGTGTCAGTTATACATACACATACATACCGATTACACTGAATCATACATGTTTTTTTTTTTGTTTGCTTGTTTGTTGGCTTTATTTACCAATCGGTTTACCGCGTTTTGCAAACTGAGTCGCGGATTTTCATTTTATTTTTGCATTATTGCATTTTATCTGCGTTTACTTCGAGGTCGAGTCGTATTTGTGAGTGTGTATGCGCTGGGAGTATGCACCAGCGCATCCGGGCTATGGCATTTTTTTTCATTAGTTATAAACATTTAGCAATTTACATGAAGAGATTAAGATTATGGTTTTTTAGGACCGATTGTCACGGCTTGACTTGCTCCGTTTGACGACTTTGTTCGCGCTGGGATTCCGTCCTTTTATATATTTTTTTTCGCGTGGAGGGGGAAAGGACGCTCGTTTAGTTGGGCTGGTGGCGCTGCTGTCGCTTCTACATCCCTTCTGCTTTCTCTCTCTCTCTCTCTCTGTCGCGAGCAAGTATAGGAAAAATTCTTTTTCCTCGCGTAAGAGCAAACGCCATTGGCTCTGCTTCTGTTGTAATGTAACTTACTCTCATCTTCCTCCTATTTTTTTCTTTCTTCCTCCTGCGTTAAATCGTTCTTCGTCTTTGTCTCGGAACTAGTAAAATCCCCAGAGTCACGAAGAGTGGCCGTTCGATCGGTCCTCTTATGAGTTACGGGCATATGTAAATCAATATATTTGTAAATTATGTTATTCATTTTTTTTTTTTTTGCTTTTTTTCGAAATGGCTACAAAAACCGCACGAACGTTCGCGACGAACACCGTGGCAGTTGCTAAAGCCATTTCTTTGTTTTTTTTTCATCACTGTTTACCTGTCTTCGATTACAGAACATACACTACGAGCTATTGTACCTGTGTGTTTTTTTTTTGCATAACGTTTTTTTTAATTTTTTTTTAAATTATGTTTTAGTACTTTTTGTATTCTTAACTTATCTGTTTCCCTCTTTCTACGAATGAGTTTTTTTCTTTCGATCTCTCTTTTAATTCTGCGTTTCGTTTAAAAATTTAAGAAGTATTTGTGTACACGTTCGCGGGGCAGGCGTCGGCGCCTTGGGGGTGGGATTTCCGTTCTGGGAATCACGCCACTTTTTTTGTTAGTTTTTTTTTTTTTTTTTTGGGCCTTTTTTTCTCTTACGGGGAAATAGAACGATTTTTGTTGTTTTTTTTTTCGTTGGGCGAATTTTGCAGGGTAGTGGTTAAGGGTTGGGGATGTCGGATTTTTGGGAGGAACCTCAGAAAATCGACCCTCGGCGCACGGCAGGATGCACCGGGCTTTTGAAACTCTCGACTGTCAATCGTTCCATGGCTTTTGTTGTTGTTGTTTTTTGTGGTCATGAAGGATGTTGGTGGTGTTTTGGTAGATTTTTTGTTGTTGTTTATTTTTAATTACGGCGTGCAGGTATCTCTAAAGATGTTTGTTTTATCGATGTTACTCAATGTAGCTTTTTCCGAAGTGTTTATGTATGTGTGCATGTGTGTGTTTATTATTGGTTTTGTTCCATTCGTCTTTGCCATCGTAATAATTGTGTACGTATCTTTTTATTTCGATGTTTTCTTTGCACAACGATATTGCACTTGTCTTCTATCAGGGATCAAGAAAATTAATTTAAGTTTCGCTCATTGTTTTTTTTTTTTTTGCTTAAAGCGATTTTTTTAAAATCGTGTTTATGCTCACGCTCATTGTTTCGTTTATTTTTTTTTTCTCTGAATAAAAAATTCAACTGCGTATGGCTGTAAAGGCCCTCAAGAAGTTGATATACGTATACAAATGTTTAGTTTTCTAGGATTTTTTAAATATTGTTTCACGATTTTATCTTTTAACTGTTTATCCTTGATTGTGTGTCATCTTGATAAATTTTTCATGCTTTTGTTTTCCTCACTAAACTGTATCTTTGTTCGAATCGATCTCGTTATCCCTTATCTCGTTATCATTCCTGAAATTGCACATTCTCACGTCCATCATCGCTCTCATCTGATCATAATCATACCGCATTTTTTTCGTTTAATTTTATAATGGATCATTTTATTTTTCTTAAATTTTGTGCTTTTTCGTTACACCGAGAAATATTCATTCGACTTGAAAAAAGATTGTTCGTATCGAACAAGAAAATTGTCAGGACCTCAATCGAGCGATTTGCAATTTGGTCAAATAGATTAATTTTAAATCAAATAATTAAAATTTTCATTAAAAATTTGATTACATTTTTTTTCTCGGTGTACTCAAATCTCAAAAATAATTTTTGAAATGCAAATTTTATTCAATCTCGAGCAATCTGGACGTGCTTTTCGTTCCTCTATCTTTCTCTCTTTTCTTCTAAGATTGCAATGTTACATATCCAGAAGGGTGTCAAGTTTTGAAGGGCAATTCGTTTTAAGAATGCAGAATCAATGACTCATAATTTTAAGCGATGGAAAATTATCATCATTGTTTTTATATGCACGATATGTGTCCTTTGACAAGATCGAAATCGAAGAACTAAAAAAATCGTACGATTTTTAATATATACATACATATATATATATATTTTTTTTTTTTTAATTTTTTTTATTGCATGAGAGACTCGAAAAAACTTTGGTCCCTACCCTGATGCGGAGACCAGTCGTGTGCCACATTTTCAAATATTTCGTACCTCTACTCATTGCTCGTGTCTGTCTGTACTTTGTGTGTGTATATTTCTAAATTTCAAAATTTCTCAGAGTGTGACTGTGTCGAAAAAAAAAAATCTTCTGACAAGTTTTTCATCGATTCTCTCGTGCGTGTAATATCCGTTGCATTGCCGTATTTTGTGAGTGTAATTCCATGAGTTGACGTGTTTGTGTTTTTCTCCTTCTTTTGAATATTTGATAAAACAATAACGATAATTAAAAAATTGTAAGTTTTGCCGGTACGTCCGGAACGAACGAAAGCTTTGCGTTCTTGATAAATTTCATTCGTTGTTTTTTTCCCAATTTTTATTTTGCGTCTATGCCGAAAATTCGTTGTTATGATTTTTGGATGGGAATATAGATATGTGGAACGCGAAGTGGTCATTCGTATTATTATTTTTTTTTTTCATCCGCGCGTGCCGACAAGAAACAGAAAATGAAAAGTAAGAAACGATCAATCGACACTCTTTAAAAGCTACTGTCGCTTTTTCAGTATTTACATTGAAAACTAAGCCTACTTTCTGTTTAAAATTTATTTTCAAATTATCCTCTCTCATTCGCTGTCACTCTCACCGTGATTTGCGTTTATATTTTTTTCCTCACGTTTTATGTACAAAACAAACGAAAATTTTCCGAAAAAGAGTCCTGCAACGAGAGAAAAATGGTTTTTTTCTTTTGAAAAAATTGAATACAAGTAAGAACGACCGAAGCGCCATCGTTCGAGGGGCCGGATACGAGAGTTTTTCGAACCAATTGTTTCTTTTACCGCAATTATAACCTCAAAGTATTTTTTTTTTTTTATTACGTTAACGCACTTTTCTTTTCTCATATCCCATCATCTTGATTATTTAAATGATAAAATGTAACTGTCACGATGAATAGTGTTGACCGTTCCTTTTTTTTCCTAACCTCATTCCAACGGGATAAGCTCTGTTTGAATTGTCCGATTGTGTGAATCCCGTGATGGAGAATCTTTATCCTCCATCGCAAATACACGTGCGTGTCGAAAGAA
Organism: Dyspetes luteomarginatus; assembly: GCA_963669185.1. Classification (NCBI taxonomy): domain Eukaryota; kingdom Metazoa; phylum Arthropoda; class Insecta; order Hymenoptera; family Ichneumonidae; genus Dyspetes; species Dyspetes luteomarginatus. The sequence continues at coordinate 18,317,328 of OY769906.1, forward strand.
ATTTTCAAATTTTGCAAATGGTCGTTAAAGATTCTGATCGGCTTGGCCTGGATCTGTGGAGGATTATTGGGAGTAACGAAATTCGGCACGCATTTACTCATTTTTCATTTAATTGCACATTTTTGTCAAGTCAAATTTATCAACCGAATATTTTAGCTTAATGGCATTTTGGTCTCAATAATCTTTGGTTCTTTTTTTATCGTTTGTTTTTAGTCAATTGTCCAATGTGTTCAAGTATCTTCAGTTCAAGCCTTTCCGTCCGTTTGTGTGTGTGTGTGCTACGTGTGCGTGTGTTTTGTGTTTCGTGTAGTATCGGAATATGGGGATTCCCCATCGCGAGCACGGACGATCAATAACCGTGAGCTTATCGCGCCATCTTACTTTTTGACCGCGCCAGTTTTAAATTCGCGTGTGTCTCCTCAACGTGTATTCCATACCGATTCATCGATGTGTCACTTGTTTCATCTTCATTGTTGTTATTGTTACTGATGTTGTTGTAGTTTTTTGTTTTTTTTTTTTGAAATAATTCTCAAGTGTTTCATTCGTTTCACGTGTGTGTTTTTCGCGATATATTGTCAAACATTCTTTATCATCTTTCATCTTATCTGTATCGGTGTCTCTCAACTATCTCCACATCTTAAAAAACATTTAACCTCCATTTGCTAAGTATTGCGAGAACGTAACGGTATTTATATTGCAAGTAAAAGGTTTCGTTATTATTTTTTGTTTAATATATCTTTTTTTTCATCTGCTTTCTTATCCCTTTTTTCTCTCTCTCTCTCTCTCTCTTTTCCTTATAATCTCAAATCTCCGTTTTTTTTTCCTCAATTTTTATCATTTTTTTTACCCTCTCTCAGTCTCTCTCTTTCTTTCCCTCTCGAAAACGACGCATAAATTTTTCACGTATTTACCCATATTCGGAAATAAAAAAATATTTCGCTTATAACGATCACAGGACCTCAGATCACCTCAAGCACACAGGACTCTCTAAACACATTCACGCTCAATCATTCTTCGGCATTCGTGGCAACAAAATCTTTTGTTTTTAATATTTATACACGCGGGACGAAAGAAGCCTTCGTCGCACTTCTTCGTGACAAAATGACATCTGGTACACTCGAGCGTTATTCGCATCAGCTTTAATGGAGAGAAAGACGAAAAATACGAATTCACTCAAGTGGCTCGATCACTTTGTCACTTATCAGACATACATACCTCAATCGTACCTAAATTATCCTAACTTCATAGACCCTATATTCAATTATTTATAATATTTATATATATATAATATATATATATATATATATATATATATATATATATATATAATATTTAGCATTTAGTTTTTTCTTCTTATTTTATCTCTGTGAACCATTCACTCTTGTTTCAATCTCGCATTTTGATCACGAACCTAAATCTTCGTGACCGCTTAAGCCATTCGCACGATCGTCACACTCATCTCATCTCTGTCCTCATATTCTGTATGTATATATAATATATATAATATAACTGTTTGTAATATTTATATTTTGTTTGTTCGACTTACGAGCTAATAGTTTTCGTGCTACGCCAAGCACAGTTGCGCGCATATTTATATGTGTAAGTGTGTGTCTGTGTGTGCGTATGTATTTCTCGTGTGTTTAAAGTTAAGAATTTTTGCGTATGTTTGTGTCTATTTTCTCCTTCTGTATGTGCAATTGATAATCTGCGCGCGATATATTCACATGTACATTTGTGTTTATGTCTTCATGTGGATTTTTCAAGGAGTTTAGTGTACAAGGTTTGGGGTTAGGGAGGATTTATATGCAATGTGGAATATTGGGGATCGCGTTTGTTTTTTTTTACGTTATTGAACCGTTCGACATTTGTCGTAAGACTCGCGCGCAGTATTAATCCCGTTCTTATTATTTTGTTTGTTTAACTTATGAATTATATTAACATTAAGGGAACCTTTTTGTTAGGAGTGATTTTCATTCTGCGTCATCGTCGTATCATTTAGTTTTAGTTTGTCGAGCCTCGGGTACAATATCACGATGAAAATCTCAAAAATCGCCCGTGATTTTTCTATTTTCATCGCGATTACCGTCGTCGGCTCCATTGTACTAGGCTTCATAGTACCTTCACAATAGTGACGACAAAGAGACGAGCGCGTGGCTCAGCGAGCACCAGCGCCACGTTGCGGTAGCGTCGCTTAACCACACGCGTATCCTCTTTGCAGCAGCTTAATTCGTTTCTGGATATATTATGGCACGTTTCGGGCATGAGATGTCCGAGGCAAGTTTCAATTTGACAAAGTACCTTTAGATTTATCCTCAACTTAGTCTTTTGATTGACATACTTAAAGCTCGCAAAAAATTCATTGCTTCGCTTTCTAGGTTAGAAAAGTTTTTATTCGAGTGCCCAACCAGACATGCACATTGTGACTTTCGTGGATATTTGCTCTCGGAACAATCTCTTGCCGTACAACGATCTAAGCATTAAAAGGGTTGTTGTATTTGAAATCCGCAAAAATCTACGGATCTCAAAGATCACTATGATTATTTTCTTTCCATCATATCGCAAACCTGCGAAGGAAAATTACTCGCAGAGCTCGCGAAAAAGTTTCCTTCGCAAGAATGACGAACGAGTGTAATTTCCTTCTGTACGAATACAATCGATTATACGCTTCAATCCCTGAATCTTAAAAACGACTTATCAGACACTTAACAAATGAAGTCTAGTCCAGTCGGACAGGATCATTTCCACGCGAAAAGTTTGAATCGCACTCGCGTATGATTGGAACGACGAGCTTTGCGAAAGTACGTGATTACATTCGTCATAATTCGCGATACGGTATTGTCCGGTATTGTTTAATGTCTAAAAATGTAGTCCATCGCCGAGATTCCTCCTGGGGATCCCGACGAATAATGTCTTTAGGAAGTTTTTTTGTATTGTTTAGTATGTACTGCTGAGACAGTGAGTGATTTTCTTCTTGACCGCACTTGAACGCTTGCACGACACAATGAACTATTATTGATGTTGATAACTTTTATTCGAGGCACCACGAAGTTGTTTTTATAAAACTTCTTGTTGTTACACTGGAGAACCTACGCGTTCTCTCCGGTGCCATCAACGTTATTCATGTCGTCAGCTTTCCTCTTGACGCCACACTGTTCCTCGTGATGTTGACCGACGATTGTCGAAGAGCTCTGTTGCTCGTTCAACGGGGTCGAACGTTCTTGCTGCTGCAACCGTTGCTGTTGCTGTTGTTGCTGCTGCAATTGCTGTTGTTGTTGCTGAAGTTGATGCTGATGTTGCTGCAACTGTTGCTGTTGATGCAATTGCTGTTGTTGCTGCAACTGTTGATGTTGTTGCTGCAACTGATGCTGCAATTCACGCTCGACCTGAAGTGCCGTTGCTGAGGAAGCTGCTGCTGCCGAATCGGACTGCTGCGATTGCGCCCAAGGGGTCCACTCGTCTCAGTAGTAACTGAACTTTCATGGTTGCTGATTGTTTTGCTGATTGACAACGTGCTGGAGGGTGAAACCAAGAGCTCGTGGATCACCATGAAGCCTCAGTGCTTGCGCTAATCGTTGCTCTTGTAGCTGTAGTGCCTCCCCTGATGATGGAATGAGGCTTGCTGTCAATTTGACCCGTTTCCGGGACTGCGCGTCACCAATGCCGCCGCCGCTGCCACCGCCTCCACCACCACTACCACCAAGACCACCACCAGCAGCGGAGAATCTCTCGTTTTGCATATAGCTGTTAACGAGACCCTCGCCAAGACTCGTCGGCGGCGTTCCTGACGTTGTCCCAGTTCCCCCGATCATCAGATTCGTCGTTGACGACTTACCTAGGTCTGGCGATAGCGTGTCCGATTGTGACAACTGCTGATTCCCATGATGTCCACCGGGCATTCCGGATCCGCCACCAACACCACCACCTCCGCCAACACTACCACCACCTCCACCGTTGTGTTGGCCAAGGTGATGCCTCATGTCACCACCAGCGGCCGAACTTGCCGCTGCTACTTGCGATACCTGCATCCGGAACAAATGTAACATTGAATCAAAATGGAAATTGGGGGGACAGTTTGTTATCAGATCCAGAAAAAAGAGAGAGAGAGAGAGAGAGAGAGAGAGAGAGACTTTTAAATCAAAATTTATTAACATTTCCGTTAGGTCGAAGCTCATTTCGTTTGGAAATGACTTCTTACTGATTTTTACTCAACTTGGGAACATTACTGGGCTTATTTGATGCTGGGAGTAATCAACTTACCGCCAGTCTCAGAGCAGCTTCCGCCTGCGATCTCAACAATGCTTCAGCCTGATGCATCCTGAGTGCCTGTTCGGGTCCTCCACCCTGACCCACACCCTGTTGTTGTTGTCCCGTCGAGCCTTGGCCCCCACCGCCCATATCACCATTGTTGCCCATTCTCATCGCTGCTGCCAACGAAGCAACGTCCACTGGCGAAAGATTCGGCGACACTGAGTTTTGCAGACCTAAATCCGATGTCGTCGCCCAAATATTATGGACAAGAGAAAATATGAATCGTCAGCTCTTCTCATTGAATTTCTAGTCAAATAATAAGATTCCATTTGTGGAGCCGAGTATGTCATTTGTCAACATGAGGTTATCATTTTGGAACGGTAGCGAATTAAAGATTAGTAAAGAAGTTGCAAATAAGTTATTTTATCATCACGTAACTGAGACAAAGTCTTTAGGAGCTTTTTTGTATTCGTTGTCACATGGAGAGATACGGTGACTAATGAAAATGGTAGGTAGGATCAATTTTGCGGACTTACCCGCTTGCACCGCCGCCATTACTGCCATACGTTGTTGCTGCGATTGCATATCATCGTGATACTGTTGTGCTGATGCCTGCTGACTTCCGGCTCTCAGCATCTCACTGAGCTTGTTACCGCTTGATCCTGGTGACGCCATGTTGTTGTTGTTGTTGTTGTTATTATTGTTCAGGAGACCGGCGCCTGTGCAAAAATCTGCTCTCGTCAGTAAATCCAAACTAACGAAATTCCACGACGAATGGGATAACTTTGAAAAAAATTGTTTGTCTGTTTTTGGAGGTATGGCGACTGATAACTTAAAATTTTCTTTCTTAATTGTTTGTTTTGTTAGTTCGAGCGGGTTTATCGAGTCTCGGACGAGTGTCTTTTGGGAATTGGATGTCTCCGTGTTCTCCAGAGGAGGCTGGCAAGTGCCTGGCCCATTAAATGAGTTTTTCTACCACTAAAACTGAGTGGTTGGAGGCTGAAGGCACTTTGTAGTGGATAAGGAATGTTATGTTTGTTTTCTTTTTGTCAACGAGAATCGATATCGGAGCGTACCAGGTTCACTACCGGCCGAGGACAGCCTTCCATTTCCACTACTGCTGTCCGAATGGGCCGAGGGCGATGGGCACATAGATGGCTGCTGCAAGTTCTGACCTCCTCCCGACTGACTCGTCAAGACACCGAGGCCCGCTCCTGAACATCATCCGAAATGTGTGACGATTTCATTTTCATGGCCGAACGACAAATGTTTCAAGGATATTTAAAGGAGGGAAAAGGGAGAACGGAGCTTTGGTTCGATTTTTCTTTTGAAGACGATTAACTCACCTAAACTGGAGCCTGCCAGGAGTTCTCGTTCTCTTCTTTCTGCGGCCGCACGACTCAGCACGTACTGAGCTGCAAACTGATGTTTAGGGTCCATTCTCATGTGCTCCATGTGACTAAGCAAACCTGTAATCGATAATTGACAAGTTTCGGTTCTTTGTTTTTTCGACAATCCACAAATTTCAATTGAACTGACATGAAGTAATTTGATCCAGTTAAAACCCATATGGTGGATCTTTCTTTATTTCGAGGAGATTTTTAATGGAAACTCACCACTCTCGTGAGTGAACACAGCTTGGCACACCGAACACGGCCACATCCTGAGACTCGTGCTCAACTGGCTGGTCTCCGGATGACAAGCTAGATGCTTTCGAAGACTACCCTCGTTGACATAATGTTTTCCACATACGGGGCACGGATGATTTGCTGTCCTTCGCTTCGCTAGGTAAACCCCGGCAACGGAGGTTGTGCAGTCAGCGGGGGGCACAATAGGGCGACACAATGTCGAGGTCAATGCCAAGCAGGTACAAGCGTTTCCCAAGTTTACCAAAGCTTATATTTATACCATACTCTTTTCACTTTCAGCCATACTGTTTTTTCTTCTTGTTCTGTCGTTCATTCTTTCTTTTTTTCTCGAACTGCAGTTCTGTACGATCATATTATTCTTCAATGATTGCACCAAAAATTAGATGGTCCATTGCGAGGACCCAATTACCTTTTCAAGACCCGAATTTTCAGTCGTAAGTTTGAGCCCAAGTACAATTTAAAGTTCAAAATGACTGCACGATTGAAGCAACTTTGGTACGAAATGATGACTAAAAATTCGGATCTTAAGGTATACGTGAGTCAGTTTCAGAGAGATATCTATCAAGCCACCAAGTGTAACCCATTTCTATGAATATACGTGACTGTACTTTTGAGGTTTGTGTGAATTAGTGGAAAGTAATGATTCAAGAGTTAGTTTTACAATGTACACTGTACAGATTGACCATTTTTTTCTTAGAGAGATTTTATATTTTCCCAAGTTTGTGTAATTATATTCATATTAAAAATCGAAAAGCCCTTTTGGTGGAATAAAGTTGTACGAAAGTTAGTTTTCGCGGGCTTTCCGCGCCACGTGCTCGGCAGTTCACCCACGCCATCGTGCTGTGGCGCCACTGAACCGAGCCGAGCCGAGACTTTTAACAACGATACACCTGATTTCTATACTAATCCAATGCCCGCGCCAAAGCGTATTTCCGGGAATATATTTAATAATAATTGTTCTCGTATCTTTATCTTGAATTCTTAGAAGTTCATCGATCACTCGTGACTATTTTTAACCAATGTGATCATCTTACTTTCGTTCATTTGTTATTTTTAATCTCTCATACGAATGTTTTTTCTTACTTAAAATAATCTGCACTTTCTCTCTCCAGCTTTCGATATTTTTCTATGCAATTTTGAATTAAACAAGCACCACCACCTTAATCCCAATTTGAAAAAAGATCCGAGCCTCCGTCTCTTTGGTGACGGTACGAAAGATATCGGTTAGAAATCATTTAAAAAATCGTTGCTATCCTTTCACCAAACAAACGGAGAATCAATTGGAAATTTCGGATCTCAATAGCAAGGCATAGCACATGAAGAAACCGAGCTGGAGAGCTTTTCGCGAGTTTTGCGGATCGATAGATCGAACGAATTTCGTGTTAATTTTTTGTTTTCTTTTCTAAATCATCGAAGAAGTGATTTTTTTTATCTACTTACTGGCAACTCCCGATGCATTTGGATCCTTGTGGGTGTGCTTCATGTGTTCCATAAGCGCTTCAGCACCGAGAAATAGCTTATGACAGACCGGACAGCTGGTGGCATTTGGACCGCCGATGAGTGCGGCATGTTGCTGGAACACAACACGCTGTTGCAACTCCTTTTTTTTTTGTCGATTTTTGATTTTTCATTTGGATATTCGCGGAGATTTTGAAGACCAATTTGCGCAGCGACGAAGAGGATTCGGACACCAAGCCAGGAGTTGCGGACAGCGGTGGTTTTTTTTTGTTTTTTTTTTTGGTTGGTGATGGTAGTAGTAGTAGGTGGTAGTAGACCGCGCGGGCACGTAACAGATGTGCGTGTGTGGTAGTAGAGGTAGCCGACCAACAGATAACCGAGACCCCCACAGATTGTGTGTGCGTACCAGAAGCGGGCAGGACACAGGCAGGCACAGAACAGAACGATATAATACCAGTGAGAGTCAAGGCACCAATTATTATTATTATTCATTATTCATCATCATTATTATTATTATTATTATTATTATTATTATTATTATTATTATTATTATTCAAATGATTAATAAACCCACGACCACCGTACGTTATTATATACTACGACTTGCTCCTACATTCCGGGACAAGGATCAGGAATCGTCTAGGACTCTCTTATGGTTGGATATTTTTTAGTAAAATTGGTGAATGGACGCTGAAGACTTTAACGAAGGCGATCGGGCCTTCCGTTCATTTTTTTTTACAGCCCACCAAAAGATTTTTCCTGAGATAAAAATCTTTTGGAGGTAATTTGAGACGATAGTCCAATGGATTTGAGGTGAACGTAGGACATCGTATTTAGTGTTTTATCGAAAAAAATTTAGCTTAAGGCTTACAATAAGAAGCGAGGTCAAGGTTTTCGGTTAAGAAAAAACAAGTCCAGAGCATTTACATTTAAAGATAAAAATTAATCGAGCGTGATTGACAAAGATTTCTTTTGTTGTTGTTGTTGTTGTTCGTATTCAATTGTGCACATGATACGGAAGAACTTTTCAATCGCACACCGTTATCGTCATTGGATCTGTGGGGCAGAAGGGCTGGGATTTGGGACCGGAAGTTATGCATTGGAAAATTGATCGGATGGAGCGAATCAATATTACGAAATTTTTTGTATTTTTTTTTGTTTTCAACGTTAACGATTGTCTACAATTCTTTACTATACAGAAATACGACGTCCTTCACTCATTATTCATTATCATCATCCCTATTTTATTTTGAACATTTTTAAACGTTACAATCTTACCGATGATCCCTGGTAGAAAATGTCGAATTTTACCGGAGGGTTTTAATGAAGCCAAATAAAGGGGCTCGAAATTTTCCACCAGAGACTTCAATGCCGAGGAGCTGCGCGTTATCGAAGATCATAGACAGAGGCACGATTTGGCGGGTCACACTAGTCTCCAGAAATCGTAATTTCAATCGTATAAAAAATCTGTGCGTTTATGAAGGAGCAAAAGGAGCGAAAAAAATAAGGAACAAACCGGGGCAACGCTGCGATCGAGGCAACATTGTCCCAGGTCAAGGAACGACATCTGTTGAAGAAACCTCGTAACTTGTGCGATACACGCGGTGTTGACGAAAGAAGAGGAAGAAAAAAAAAAGAATTATCCGACAAAAGAAGAAGAAAAAGAAAAAAGGCGGGGAAGAGTCTAAAACCAGCGTTGGCGGCAATGACCCCAAGGTTTTGGGGACCTCGACGTTTTCTTTATCTTTTTTACATCGTACCCTTACCCCGACCACTCCCACGTTTCTGCAGCTATACGTTTTCTTCCCGCTCGTATATTCCCCCTTGCGGACTCTTTTTCGTAATTCCTTTTTTTTCTTCTTTACCCCCACCTCTTGACCTCCCGCCCCCCCGTCAGCGCCTTTCCTACCCTGATGCTCAGCAGCATCTCGCCCGCAGCGTCGCGCGTCTTTCCTCCACTTCTTCTTATCCATCCTTTCTTTTTTCTCGTTCTACCTCTTCTTTTTATTTCTTCTCTCTTTCTCTCTTCTTTTTCTTCTGCGCGTTCTTGCAGACTCCCGGACCTGGGGCAACCGCCGGAGCGTTGAGCGTTCCCCGGGGCCACGACGAGTCACTGCATACACACATACACGAACTCTTGGTGGAGCTCGTTCTTTTTTCTTCTTCGTTCCTTTTTTTCTTTATCTTTCGTGCGGCTATTTCCCTCACTCTTATTCGCAAAAGCCCGCGCGTCGCGCGATAGAAGAGTACATCTCGCGATGAGAGCGCATGCAAGTTATTCTTGGAGGGAAGGTTTTAGTTTGTCCGCTCTTTTGCTCGGCCAGCGAGTTTGTGGAGCCTGCGAGGGCAAAGCATGGCGAGTGCTCGGTACTCTCAAGCATGTATATGTATATGTGTGTACCCAGGCAAAGGTTCGACGCCCCGACCTGGCCCAACTGGAAAAAACCGGTTTCTTCCTTGTGCTTTTCCTTTTTTGCCGCTGACACGACGGTTTTTGCTCTGGCGCGGGGCGCCCGCGCTCGCGGACTTCTCTTGTCGACCGACCAGCATCCACGCGGGGTATCTCTCGTTGTGTACCGAGAGAGCGAGAGAAAGATTCAACCAGTAAGAGGTAAAAAAAAGAGATGGGATGAAAAAGAAAAAAGACGAAAGAGAGACACGAGAATGCTCTTTCTTTTCTATCTCAGCCGCGTGGTGTGCGTTTCACCAACGCACCGCATGGATCATCTCTTTCTCACTCGTTCTTTCTTTCTTTCTTTCTTTCTGCGGTTGTTTTGTGTATGCTTGACTTGCGGGATGACGCTGGCGATGCTGCGGTCGACAGCGCTGCAACACCCGCGTGGGCGACTCTTTTTGCCTCTCGGCAGGGAACTTTATGACTCTCCGTGACCAGATTCATCACCGTGGCTATATGTCTGGCGTGTCCCTGGACTCTCGTATCCTCGAGTTTTGCGGGGCTGGACTAGAGAAGAAGTTGTTCTCATTCCTGCACATTGATTGAGGAACTCGCTGAGAAAAACAAACTAAGTAAAGACTCGGAGGATCTTTTTACAAGCGGAAGTCAATGTCGAAGTGTCATCATTGAATCCCAACTGCTCTCGATGTCTCCAGTTTGTGGATTTATTGGATGATGACTGTCGAGGATTTGTTGAAATCTCTGCAGAGCTCTAAACTCGTACAGATTTTGAGGCTGAAGACTTCCGGGTCTTATCAGAGATTCTCTTTGGATGATCACTCTGAATCAACTGTGAGAAACTTTTGGGTCTTATTTTTGGGGATCCTCATTGAAAATTTATGCCTCCAATTATCACTAACCAACTGATGCGCATACTTTTGTCCGATGTGCGGTGGTCGATCCATTGTTATGCTTGGCGATACTGCGACATCTCTACGAACATTCCCGAAGCTCCGAGTTTATTCTATTCGGGCGAAGAGAAAATGTTCGATTCTCAGAGTCATAATAATCCATAGGGGATTCGCCTTCGAAGATCAATACAGAACTAACGAGCCCCACCGGCGCGGCTAATCATTTTCAATGCAACGTTAAGGCCTCACCAAGAGTCTGCGTGTGCATGTTTTACCGATGTTCTCTCTCTTTCTCTGCGTTATATAGACCTACGTGGTTCTCGTGACCCTCTTTCCCATCGTTCAACGAGGGTTCAAAACTCATCCGAGTGAGCCCTTTCGCGCCCTCGCCTAACCACCTCACCCCGCCCCCGTTTGAGTTGCCTTTCGCGCACTTCCGCAAGCCTTCAAACTCCCGTGCCCGTCTCGCACACATAGAATCTCCCCCTTTCGTCCCTCAAGAGGCTCGTGAGCTATGAGTTTACCAGGTCGTTTCTATGTAACATGCAGCAGAGCCTCACGCTACAAAAGGGAAAAGCCGGGGAGTGGCGTAAAAAGGAAGTGGGTGTGAGCGAATGCGTGGCGATGCGTGACGATCCGATGAGAGCTGAAGGCTCTGGCGCCATGCATGCAGAAGTCATTTCTCCGGGTATCCGTTTGTCCGCAATCAGCCATTTTGTTTTTGGACACTTAACTCATCGAATAGATCGTGAGTTCGCTGAATTGTACTTGAGCTTTTCTTCGTAAAAATGTCCAATGCAGTTTGGAGCTTGGACCTTTCAGCGAGATAGTAGCGTCTCGGGAAAGAAACCATTTTATCCGGAAAAACAACTGCCATTTTGTTGTCATGCACGTGTGATATTGGATTTGAAACTATGTTGAATACCGCGAGCTTAAATCATCCAAGGTCAAAGAGGTTCAAGCTTCGGCACATCATCAGTTGTCCTCTATTTACGAAGTGACATTTGCAATGGTCGGATGCTGCGAGCAATCCTTTGCCCGAGTTTTCTTTGTCCAAGATAATCCTTCGTCTAAAATATCTCAAGACTGCGACGAATCATCAGAGATTTGAAAATCATTGAACGTCAAAGTTTATCGAGACAGTTGGAGAGTTCATGGGCTTTAGTTTCGAGATTTGCAACAAGGTCGAGTTATTCGATGGTCAAATGTTCTTCCAAGAGACCACCGGTAAACAATTGTGCGACACGGGTGGATCGAGTCGGACTCGACATCACCAGAATTATTTTTCCTTTTTAATGAAAAATCAACGTCGAAAAAGTGAAAGGGGAAGCAAACGCCTGGTCCGGGAATTTGTGGCTGACGGGGACAAGGCAAACGTGTTTTCATACCCGAAGAATCGGGGTCAATGCTCGTAAATTGAGGGAACAACTCACGAATTTATCCCGGCACGCCCACCCTCTCATAAATGATCATCTCAAAATGAAGATCGATCGAAAATAAATGAGCATTTTTGTTGCTTTATTCTGTTCTTATCGCGTTTACTTCATACTAATTTTTCCGCGAGAATAAATTTTCCCGAATGAATGAAAATTGTATTTTTTGGGAGGATACAATGAACACGTCAAAGTTCATTTCATCGCATACAAACGTGACGATGAAATAATTTAAAGAAATTTCTTTGTTAAACGAAAAGAATGAAGCGAGCATTGGTGTATCGATGAAACTACCTTGACCCCTTACTATTTTTTTTTATCCCACCACACAATTCAGAAGAGTTGCTCTCAAGGACTGACGCGAATTGCAGCCAATTCTTCAGCTCCCCCTGCATCTTCCTTTTTTTTTCTTCTTCTTCGTACTTGCTTTTTTTAGTTGCCCGTCTCCTTCATTCTTTCTTTCTCTCTCTTAGAGTTTTTTCGTACTTTTTTTTAAATCTTCTTGTTCTGTTTCTTCGAGGCCACGAGACGCACCGGCAGACAACCTTCGCCCGGGCTACTGCTCGGCTTACTCTCCGTACACTATATACATATATATATATATATATACATCGTGTTTCACCCCCTCTCTTATTTTTCCTTCTGCATGCCATAGCTCGGAGCAGCACTTCGGTTAAAGTACTTAATCTTTTATTTCGTTTTTTCTCGATGCTTCCATGCCCTGATCGGCCAGTCAAATCTCTTTCTCGTCTTTATCGTTCTATCTGGGGTATCGCTTCTCGGCAACCAACAGTCTGATCCTTCCATTGGACGGGTACTTTTGCCCCGAGGGCAAAAGATACCTTTTGTACGAATAAAACCTATACGTCGAAGAGGATCCACCCGACTTTGGTATTTGTTCAATTGCAAAAAGATTCGAGAGCGAAAGGTAAAATCGTCTGGTCCTTTTCAGTCTGGCTTTTGGCACTCTCTTACGGAAATAACCCCACGAAATCAGACTCGATTCAATCCTTTTATTTTTTTCTATTTTTTTTTTCTTCTCATTGGCGTTTCTTTTGTTCCATTACAAATCGCGACTGGATAAAATTCGAATGATTCACCGTTGGATCAGCCAAGATTTAAATGCTGCTCGCATTCTCTTCGGCAAATACAAACTCGTGATTTTTATCCAAGGATTTTAATGGATAAAACGATGTGCTAATTCTTTCATACTAGTCTTAATCGTGAGGAAAAAAAACTTGCAAAAAAGCTTTAGCCGGCCAAGTTACACGAGGGGGTAGTTTTAAAGAGAAATGAATGAACGTGCTGGCTGCGACCCTTTCTCGTGTCATTCTCCTGTTTTGCCAATATGGGAACCAAAACCCGATCGTTCGCTGATGTGCGTTGATATAGAAAGGATTGAAAAAAAAAGTAAATTGAGAGAGAAATAAGGGATGAAAAAAAAAAAAAAAAAAAAAAAAAAAAAAAAAAACAGAACCAGTCGAGACACTGGAGGGAGGGTCGATCCAGCAATACGTTAAAAAAAGGGGTAAAACTGGCGCCCGAAATTGCAACAATAGATGTTACAGTGGGGGAACGAGAGGTAAAAAAAAGGCTCGCCACCCTGCTGGGTAGATTCGAACTGTAGAATCATTTCGTTTTATCACCCCTCGACGATCATAGGGGTGGATTTTTGTCGTGGCGCGAAAGGGGAGAACCGGTCGAGAGACAAAAAAATCCAATCCACACGAGAACTGTGGGGTGGAGCATAAAAAATGTAGGGTGTATCGAGAACGCAGAAAAAATAAACGTGTTTCCTAACCTCGAATGTACCGATAGTAACAAAATGGTGGTCTCGAAATTAGGGCAGAAAATCTTTGATTTTCATTGCATCGATCAAGTTTTTGCATTTTACAAAAATCTTCCAAATAAAAAAAAAAACTCAGAAACAAAATGGGGGCTGAAAATGATTGAATAAGTTTATGTAAAAAAAATTTGAGAAATTTTCTACTGCATCGAATGTCACATTTTATTGTTTGTTTAAAATGGTGCATGAAAATATTTTCGTCTGATTTGGGCATCGAAATAATCGTAGCTCTAAAATTCGCGGGTAAGGGGCTGCCGCGAGTTTACTTCGCGTTTCTCAGAACGCAACTTTAACGGCTATCGTGGCGAAAAGGAACGTCCCACTTTTCTATTTTAACTCCAACGACGACGAAAAAAAAAAGAAAAAACAAAAAGACGACAAAGATCCTTCCGTGGCTGGATAGTCGCCAATGTTTCTCAACCCCCACTTGCATCGGGAAAAAAAAATTCTTCATGGGCTAAATATGTTATTTTAGTTCCGGAAAAAAATAATAATTGTAATTTAAACAAAAAAATTGTTTGAATTAAATTGTTGTTATTTGAATGATAATTGTAAAAAAAAAAAATCAATCAGGCAAAGTAGATTTTGATCCATACAATATGAGCTTCATTTAGATTGGTTGAATTTGAACTTTTTTTTAGCTTGCGCGACTTGCCCATAAGTTTCGAAAAACGAAATGTTCAATGGAATTACCAATTAATTATATTTTTGATGAAAACTTCTTCTACATCTTGGATATATTTTTGCATGTATTTATTGTCCATTACAAAAAGGGGGTTAGAAAATGAGTATAATAATTATTTTTTTTAATACAAAAATAAATGAAAAATTGATCGAGGCAAACGATGACACGTGGATTTGTCGTTTTTACGATTAGTGGTCACGATTTTGTGAACGATATACGAACAGAACCCTAAGAGGTATCAGAGGGTTCAGAGCGAAAAAGAAAGAGTGGAAAGGGGTAGAAAATATATTTCATCGTCATAACGAGTTTTTATCCAGAAGCTCATCCTGTACACTGTGAAAACAGTGTCGTGGCTTCTCTCTGGCAATTAAAACATTGGGGTTGAGGCGACAGTAGGGTTTAAAGTGATGCAAGACGTTTCATCAAGGATCTCCCCAACAAGTTTCAACAAATTTATGAGTCTAGACTGGTTAGAAACAATTTTTTTCCCCCTCTCAAACAATTGACGATTAAAAACCATTTTTTATTAAATATTACCTAAGGAAATAAAAAAAAATCCAAATAAATCACGAATTTTACATGACAATTTTTCGTAATTATTTTTTTTCCCTGGCAATTAAAACATTGAGTAAGATTGGGTAAAAAAAAATGTATGTGTATCTAGACTGGCTAGCAACCATTTTTTTCCCCTCACAAACATTTGACGAACAAAAAGTATTTTTTCTTCAAATATTTAATAACAAACAAAATTGTCTCAAATAATCGACGAATTTAACGTTTGAAATTTTCATAATAATTCTTCGAGGCACGACTTTAGTAGTCGATAATTTTTCTCATTTTTTTAAACATTCCCAGAGGCAAGAAAAACTATGGAGTGTTCCTCTCGACGATCGATCGACAAAAAAAGCTTCCGCACAGAGTTCGTTTATAGAACACGTCACGCGTAGGATATGCCTTACCGAGACTATTTTTTCCTCTTTCCCTCTCACCCTCTTCTGACCTATTATGATATGGCAGCCTCCTCGCCAAACATTATTGGACGACCAAAAATAATTTTTCCTCAATATTTAATTTAAAGAAAAGGAACAGCCAAATAATTTACAAATTTGTCGTTTGAAATTTTAATAATTATTTTTTGTTTTGAGGGATGATTTTGGTGGTCGACAATTTTTTTTTTTTTAACCGTTTTTAGAGACAAGATGGAGTGTCCAGCGTGTCGATCGATCGACAAAAACAGCTCTTGCACAGAGTTTCGTTTATAGAACACGGTACGCATAGGTTGAAAAAATCCTCACCGAGACCATCTCTCTCTCTCTCTCTCTCCCCCTCGCCCATACCACCCTTTTCTGACCTATTATAATATTGTAGTCCCCGTACCTTTTTCAATGCTATTCCCGTATCGTATTCTGTCTTTCTTGGCCGTATTATAACGTTCCTGGGACACGCCAACTACTTTCCACTTTGTCCCTGGCAACTCTTTCGTTTATCCTCAACCATTTTACAGCAACCTTTCTACCTTTTCTTCTATAATATTTATTATTATTATTATTATTCGACTATTCTTATTATAAATTTGTAAGTGATAGTGAGTACAATTTTCCCCTTCTTTTTACTTTCCAACCCTCATTTATTACTACAGATAAATTATTTACTTGATTCGTTTGATTTAATAAAAAAAGGGAGAAAATTTTCAATTTACGAAAATGAATTCATGTATATTTTTAAAAAAAATCTTATTCGCGTTTATTCGTCAAAGTTTTCCCCACGTTGAATTGGAGAACTGGACTCTCCGTGGAGGAAAATAATTTATTTTCAAGAAATCTTGTTTTAAGAGAGAAATATGAAAATTTGATTAGCCAAGAGAGAGAGAGAGATAGAGAGTAAACCTAAGATGGGCTTTTCTCTCTGAGGCCGTCCAGTTTTGTTTTATCATTTTATCATTATTTTCAACGTCATCATCGCCTCGACCTTCTCCTACAGGGCAAGTCACCTAGTTTTCATCGTTTTATATTAATTTTCATCTTCATCGTCGACGTCAAGGACAGCAGAGCCCTCTACCAGCATAATATACTCAAAAGCACTACAGGATACTCTGATTTCACTTCTGAGTGTTTTAATTACACCGGCAGAGAGAGAGAGAGAGAGAGAGAAGGATGAAAATGAAGAAAAAAAAGGATAAACGACGAGTAAGAAGATTGAGCGAGAAAGGAGAGAGTCCACGAAGAAAGAAACAGAAAAAAAAAATACGATCAAGGGGAGAGAAAGAAAGCAGGGCCAGTAAAACCAGCGCCGTGAAACAAACTCGACAGATGTCTTCCCACGTTTTTTTTTTTTTTTTTTTCTCTTAACTTCTCGATGCCTCTAACATGTGCTCTCCTCTCGCGAGACGAAAGGGTTGAACATTTTTCGTTCACACAAACTTCTCGATTCGTAAGTTCTTAATGTAACGCCTGTTATGTATATACATATACATATATGTATATATATATATATATATATATATATATATAAAACTTTCGTTTTATTCGTTTGCAGGGCAAAAAAGAAATCAACCCTATACTCAGTATATATATATATATACATACAAAGAGGGATACGAGAGAGTCGAGATTCGCGGTGCAGAGAGACGAGAGTTCGTTGCATCGCCATTGTTCGAGGGGTGAATTTGATTACGCGTCGAGGCCCTCGAGGCATCCTCTCTATAATCTTGTATCAATTTCTTTTTCCTCCTTTTCTCTCCCTTTTTTATGGTTCTTCTACCTCTCCTTCTCTCTTTCGTGTTTTTTCCCATAACCCTTTTTCTTGGGCTCAATTTTTTTTCAACTCTTATATAGTTTCAGCAAGTGTGGCCGAACCTTTTCCTTTGTCTAACGCGAGAATTTCTGTGTTAAAGTTGAGGGGACTCAATAAATTTTTAGTTTTTCTCACGATTGGTTTATAATCGAATACTCAAGCTATCGAAACTTTTTTTTAAAGGCGATTATTATTATTATTGGATTATTTAATTAATTTATCTATATTTCTGAATTTTCTACCAGGTGACTGTCTCTTGAACGTAAATTGAGAATAACAATATGCACCTCGCATATACTGAAAAATGTAGAAAAACAGAAAGTAATACAATACAAGAAATAAAAGCAATCTAACAAAATCGTAGCCTAACGAATAAAATAGCATTTTTAAATTAAAAAGATTACAAAAGAAACGAGCATCAAGTAGAGCAATTCCATCCCAAAGAAAATGTAGAAAAATTTTAGTAAATCAATTTATATTTTATAGAAATAAAAATAAATGAACAATCTTGTATTGATGTATTTTTCCATTGAATGTGAATCGATTTATTGCCATTTCTGTCAATACTTAAAAAATAAAAAAAGATTAACCCAGAAGGATATTTTTATAAAATATTATTTAACATTTGTGCTGGCTCGAATGCGCGGTTTTAAATTATCTGTCTTCGATAAACTTTTTCCGCCTGATGGGAAATAATATTTGTTCACCTCGTATGAATTCCCTATCGAAGCCAGAAAACTTTTCTCGTCTCAATTATAGAACACCCGGAACGTTTTGGGTGATAATTCGATTGTTCGAAATACACCACTCAGTTTTCTATTTTCTGTCTACCTGTATATTCTCATTCGCTCTTCGACAAGGGAGAAGCGAAGATTATTCAGATTAGCTATTAGTATAAACGGGATGGAAGAAAACGAAAAAAAAAAAAAATGTTTGTAAAAATAAAATTCGAAACAAGCGTGACCCACCACCATCTGCGCATACTTCATTTTTTTTCTTAAATTAATACTTATTTTTGTATAAAATTTTTAAAAATATTATTATTACTACGATAATGCCCAAAAGAAAATTAAGACAGGTGGAAAAATAGCAGATTTTGTTAATGAAACAGCGAGATGGATTATTTTTTCGCGTCTCTGTAGCTTTAAAGTCTTTTTAGAGAATTGTAGTTTTTTTTTTAGTTTTTTTTATTAATTGAATTTTCTTTCTCCGGCAAAGGATAGAGAGATAGAGAGAGTGAAATTTTGGACGTCGGATTTTTTTTTTGGTACATACATGACTGACCTTCGACGTGTGGGTCCGGAGGCTGGATTCAGTCGCGAAACCCTTGCCGCATATACTGCAGTGAAACGGACGATTCTTCGCCCTTTCCACCTGCGCGTCGTGGTTTCTCAGGTGTTGCTGGAGATTCGACAGCTGGATGAAGGCACGCCCGCACTCGGGTAGGTGGCACTTGTACGGTCGTTCACCTGGAACGAAAAGAGGGAAAACCAGCGTGTTTGAAAAAAAGGGTTGAATAAGGCCCCCCCAAAAAAAACGTTAAGGGTAAAAGGTTTTGATGAGCCGGGGTCATCGAACTGGTCATTGATCGTGCCCGATTGGAAAGAAAAAAAATTATTCGTTAGCCTACAAAAACTCAAATACACGCAGCCATTAAAAAAAAGCATACCCTGGTCTTTAAAAACCCCAATATATCATCAGATTCATTTGAAAAGAAAAAAAATATTCATTTTTTAATGCCAAGAATTCCTACCTAAAAGAGCACTTAATTGAAAATAAAATTTCGTAGCCTGGAAGAATCCCAAATATATCGAATGATTTATTTAAAAAAAAGTTAATGCAAATAATTATCTTCGAACAGACGAAAGCGTTTGTTTGGAATAAAAAATATTTTCTTGCCTGCGAAAGCTCAAATGCAACGTGATATTACTATGAAAAATGTGCAAAAAGTAAATTTATACAGCAACAGGTTTTTCTCTTTTTTCATCCTATCCGACTTTTTTTTACCTCTTCTCATTCCCATGGCTCATATTTTATTCAACTCACTCCGTTTAATTGAATAATTTTGTGCCTCGAGGGATAAGAAAAAAAATAAAAGGAAATTCTTCGATATCTGATATTTTCGCTATCCCTTATACTTTTTTAAATCTTTTTTTCATCCCTCTCCGCCTTCAGCCCTGGTACGTTCTTTGTCCGATACTATGTATACTTTTATTGGAAAATACTGTGGGCAATGTAATCCAGAAATCCCTGAGTTATTAGAGTTTGATTGGCTGCAGGCGATTTGATTTAAAAGCCAAGACAAGATGGAAACATAATCTCAATCTTCGAACTCGTGGAAAATATTGCCATTTTTTATATCTACCCAAACAACTAGTTCACAATCACATTTTTCATAATTTTCACAAACATTTTTCACAAGTGACTAGAATTCTCGTATTATTAATGAGACACGAATTTGTGAGAATTCGTGAGAAAACAATTTATTGATTTTCATTCGTTCATCTTTGAGAAAAACGTGTCGAATATTTTGAGGTTGTAGGGCAAAAATCTTAACACAGTTGGCAATATGAATATGACACTGTGAGGAGTTTTACCATCAACATCCAATGGCCCAAGGCTAGAAAAAAGTCTGCACTAATCAAACGCTGGTTTATTTATTTATTGTGTATGCACCGACGCCCCCTATAACTATTATCCTTGAAGTAGACCAGCGGCGAGGGGTTCGACATGCATATGCATCTTTTTCCATTTAATCGTTGCTGGCCCCAGCAAATGTAGTTCGTTTCGTACACCTCGGAACGGTCACCCTCGTATATTTTCTATCCCGATTGCAATTAAAATCGCATTAATAAGCTAGGTTAGAAAACCCAACGTAAACTTGATGTTTTACAATTATACACGTACGAACTATATCACATTTGCCAACATGGGTGATTGACCGAGACTCTTTTCACTTTTTTCTTTTATTTCCCCTCATCATCCGCTCGAACGCTTAATTACACCCTTAAAAATTAATCCCTATACGACGTAGCGAACGAAAGAACTCAACTAGCCAAGTCTATTATATCGTTGTATGCCTTGGTTTCCCAGAGCCTTTGTCGGAGATTATTTGCGTTGGTGTGTTTTGTACGCAAGGGCACTTGCGATTTCCCTCAATTGGATGCAATTATTTTCCTATTATCTTTCACCGTAAATTCTTCTTCCTTAATTTCCTATCATCTTCTTTCGAATTCAGCCCACGGAGAGGGAAATACACGGAAAAATTAACATCCATTCAAACAGCTCGGTAATAATCGTACCAGGAAAAAAATAAATTACAGTCAAGCCCCTTTATCAATGACAAATATTTTCTAACGAACGCTCAACATCACAAGTAAATTTAACAATCATTGCAACCCTTGAAAACTTTAATTTGTCAATTGAAAAAAAAAAAAAATCGTTGACGAAGAATAAATAATTTCAAACTTTATGAATTTTTCTATCGAGTCCACGTCTCTATTTTTCAACATGGCGCCATAAAATTTCGAGAGTTTCTCTGTGCGGGTCTAGTTTCCTCGGTGATTTCACCGCGTGCGAAAAAAAAAAATCCCGCGGGGTTTAGAAACAAAAAAAAACTACCCGAGCGAACATCGCCGTTGCGCTCGTCAAAATCTCCATGTAGAGGGGTAGTTTGTCGAGAAAAAAGTTGGAAAGTCACCAAGAGCCAGGAGAGTGCATGCGCTTCACCACTACAAACTTTCCCGGCTATGTGCGAAAAAGTATGTGTGTGTGTATCGTGTGACGTTGGCCGAAAGTGGGGAGTGAGTAGAGCACACGCTGGTTGTGGGAGAATCAGGGGGTGGTTCGAGGGTTGACCGGACGGATAAGGGCGAGGAGGTGAGGAAGGGGCTTGGTGAACGAAGAAGCGGGAAGAGAGAAATGCATGTACTCGGTTGCGCACGGGACACTGTCCACTCTCACCCCCCCAAAATTACACTTCAACCCCCTCTTCAGCTCCCTCTTTCCACTTCATTCTCCTGGGTATATACCATTTCTATCTCTCTCCGTTCAACCCTCTTTAGACATTCGAGCCCTCTCGCTTTCGGCTTCACATGAGCGACCTCTCTGGCGACCACCCCTATATTTTCAACCCCCTCCTATACATATAAACACACATACTAATACACAAGTACCAGCCTATAGTTTTACATCTCGCTTTTGCTCGTAGAGAAATTCGCACAGCTCCGAGCTGCCTGAGCCTAACTACCCCCAGTGTTCGCCCCTCCCCGCAATCGCCATCACCGAGTCTCCTACGAGCTTCTCTCTCTTCCGTGTTGCTCCAACACTGCTGCACCCCACTACACGTCCGCGCCAGAAAATTAATGTCCCCTGCAATCCCATGTATAATGCATTTGAGTTTCGTTCGGTTCGCGTACAATGTACGCGAACAAATGAACGCACAGCCAGAAAATTTACGTTCTACGACTTCCCCCGCCTCCGACTGCCCCAATGCGAGGCAAAATGACTGCATGTATGTGTATGTCGCAATCGGGAAGTGCATAGAGGGATTTTTCAACACTGGATCATGGCATAGTGTGACAGAGAGATAGAGCGAGAGAGAGGGAGAGAGAGAGACAGACAGACAGACAGACAGACAGACAGAGAGACAGTTTAAGACTCGGCTTATAAGGAGCTACACGCAGCGCTTTCTGATGAGAGTGAGAAGGAATGAGGGACCGATCGAGTGACGCCAGGATACGATAAATTTAATACTTAGGGTTACCATTTTCTCGTTTTCTCTGTGAAAATCGCCATCGAATCTCAACAAACTCAAACCCATATCTCTACTCGAGCAGACACCGCCGGCTACAAAAATCCCTTTCCAAAATCCTCTGTGACCGGTTCATTCCTCGCGAGCTCCAAAATCCCTCGTGACCCTTCCGTTCCGTGTCCACCCCGCATCCCTTCGCCGCTCGTTCGGCGTCATCGAAATTCCGCGCTGAAAATCATTAAATTGCCCACGCACTCACATGCAGACGCGCCCTCTTCCCAACGCAGATATCCTATATATTTATCGTCATCCAGGCTGCCGTTTCGATCCACACCCCTTTATTCTGTATAGAGCGAGAGAGAGAGCGAGCGAGAGAGAGAGAGAGAGAGAGAGAGAGAGAGAGTTTCATGATTTTCATGATTTTCATTGCTCTCCCAGAACGAGAGTTTCGAGTGCCTCTCCCTCCTCATCCCTTTGGCCTCTGCACATTCAACTGCCTGCTATCAAAATATTTCGAAGCGTTCCATGTGTGTACTTTGCCAGTTTATATAACTCTCTATTTCTCGCGATACAAAATCTACCCCATCCCATCCCAATGACGCCGACCACTGCCACCTCCCCTCCCCCTCCACCTTTACCACCTTGTGGTGCTCTGCAACCCCTGAATGCCGCCTGGGAGTCTGGCAGTTCTTCAATCCGTTGAGCGCACCTCGAGAACATAAAATTATACACGCCGAACAATTTAACGTGTTACTGCGCTGGAATGTATTTAACCCAATCGTGTTTTGTTGCCGATTTTTCGAGAATAAAAAAATACAACGTTGAGCGTGAATCGTATCGAAATTTCCCCTTCGAAATTTCGATACGAGACTCGGTGAGAAGATTTAACGAGAGTTTTACGCGGTGATAAACTCGGAATTGATGACTATATCCTCTTTGTTTTTGATAGCGTTTTTTTTCCCCTACGAAATGGATATGGACAAGCTGACGAAATTCTTCAGACATGGCGGAGTTGATGGGGTTTTAGGTTAGCTCTGTAATTTTATTGGCTAATACGAAAATCGGGTGTCGTCGAAATGACCATGTGACGGTCAAACATAAAAATGAGGTAAAAGCTCCCTTGGAATTTTTAGATGTCATTAGGGACATTTTTTGGATAACGTTGAAAAAACAGTCAGGATTTTGAAAAATAAAAATACGTCGTCTTAATCTATAAATTGACAACGACGAAGCTACACTTTCTTCTATTTTGCTACATTCGTCAATTTGCTGATATTGCTGAATGCATGCATTGTTGGAGGTTAAAAAGAAAATATTTAATAAAAGAAAAAAAATCAAAAGCAAAAGTGTGCAAATGAACTGGAGGAAGAATCACCTGGCTGGCCGGAACGAGTGAGACCCCGAGGGCTCTGATAGAGCCAGAACTCTTCGCGTTCCTTTGCAAACCAGTTTTACCATTTTTTTCCATTTAGCCTGCTCTCATCATCGTCTCTTTCTCTCTCTCTCTCTCGGTTCAACCACTTGGAAATTCACTATGCGAATTTAATTCCGACGAATTGGTGTTGGAACAAAAAAAAATTTACCAGCAATGACACCTCGACAAGAGGGCAATATGTGGGGTGGAAACACGAGAATGGGGTAGCTCAATGAAAACCAGTAGCAACTCATTTTAATTGAGTCCGTATTCATATTCATAAAGCCACCATTAATATGAGCCTCGACGATTTCAGAGAGTGCAATTCATCCAGAGAAGATTTGTAAATGGTCATTAAAGATGTAGAAATTAAAAAAATTTTGATTAACTTTCTCCAAAACTCGAGTTTGAATTTGTCATCTCATCTCACCACAGCACTCGCTGCAGCCTTGATAAGCTCGAAATCCATTTGTAATATTTCAATACGTTCATTCATCAAAGGATTTTTCATGAAAACTTGCATTTTAAGCTGCATCGAATTTCCACGCATCATTAAAAAAACATCAATAAATATTTTAAAAGTACAGCGAAAAAAAAAATGGCTTTCTATCGAAAATCACAAAATTCTATATGAATGATAAATCGTTTTTCAAAACCTTCTCTGAGCTAAAATCCTATCTACAAATTACTGCATCACACCAAGCTAAATGGTCATTTGAATCTTCTTCGATTGTGTACTAGGCTGACGTAACACCCCAATATATCGATAGTTCGTTGAACTCCCTTGAATAACCCAAAGGAAAATCCTCCGACAACGCAACAAATGATTCATCAAAATTTCTAAAAGGTATCGCAACAGACCAAATCCTGGAATTAAATACAGGAACGAGAATCAAGTTGAATGATCGCCAGGATATTGAAGCTTTTTGTTTGCACACAAAAACTACTTGTCTCCTCACAAGAAATATAGTCCACGAGTCTGCAAACAATAGAGTCGGGTCTGAGAAGAAGCAACAGATGGACCAAGATGATCCAATATAGTGCAAAAAAAAATAAGACAAATCCGAGAAGATGGGGAGTACGATGACCCCAACTTCCACGTAAAATATAAATTGCACAGTATGAAAAGACCTCTCGGTATCCAAGCTGTTCCATAACCTGCATTAATTCTACATCCTTTCATCCCTATACACAATGCATCATCGAACTCCATAGAGGGCGCATTAGCATGATTTTCTCGTTTAATTGTTTAACGTTATGAATAAGTGTCTAATTTCGGTACCGAGTACACACACACACACACACACACACACACACACACACATGAGAGAGAGAGAGAGAGAGAGAGAGAGAGAGAGAGAGAGTGGACATTTCGCATGGATATTCGAAGGGGGCACTCTTATGGACGCCTCCCCCCTGCAAGCGTCCTTCGTCCAAGCGCTAGAAAGCACTCTTGCATGGAAACGTTCACAGGGACTGGCCAAACCCTGGTGCTGGAGCATGGTCATGAGGCACGCATACCATTTCTTGCTACCTCTCTCTCTCTCTCGCCATCTCGCTCTCTCACTCTCTCTCGCTGATGTACGTTGTTCGTTCTAACCCTCCTCCAACTCATCCAGCAACCTCCCCCATATTCACCCGCGCAAACTATGCAGCATGCATGCAAGAGCGATGCATAGCAGCAGCAGCAGCAGCAGCAGCGCCAGCAAGGCGTTTCACGCATGCATGGAAATCATTAAAATAAAATGGCCGATAACGAATGACTGTTGCAGAGGGGATCGAGAACGGAAGGGTTTTACGCCGTGTGTGTGTGTGAATGTATGAGGGCTTGTTGATGCCAGAACAAGAGCAGGGGTGAGAGGATGGTGAAGAACCTCGTGTACAATCGGTCGGCCATCTTGGTTCACGTGACCGTCATCCAGGCAACCACGAGCACGCCACGCCCATTTAATGATTTCTACCCCCCTGTGACTCTCGCTCGAGTCTCTCCGCAACTCTCTCTCTCTCTCGCGCTTCTCTATGTGCGAAATTTGCACCAAGGCCTGTTCCTGTCCTAACGCCCCATGTGTTAGTGCGTATGTGTTTTTGGGTGTGGGACTGTGGCCAGAGCAATCCTCCCTGCATGTATTGCTGGTGTACATAAGCACACACACACACACACACAGACACATAAGCACACAGTCATCATCAGTTGGCGAGAGCACGAGAATTTACCGAGCTAAAAGCTCTCCCTCAACCCCGATAACGTGCGAAATTTCATCGAAAATTCCTGACCAGTCTGAATCATTGAAATTTTTGTTAAAATTCCGAGAAAAAAAAATGGTTTTCTTTTAATCCCGGAATTGCTCCCGGGGATTCCAGAGGGGTGCATGAGAGAGGCTTTATTAAACATTCTGCGGCAGGGAATTCGAAATCCTTGGTGCATTGGTAGATATTTTTGATGATTTTTGGATAATCCCTCGGAGAAATTTGGGGTTACGGAAGGTTCGATGACCCCCGAGGCGTGGTAATTTGATTTCGATGCCCTTGGAAATTTATAGGTTTTTTTTTTTTTTTAGCCGAGGGGTTTTGGCAAATTGTGCAGGGATGCGTTTAATTTCTGCACAATAAACGTTTGATGATTTTAGTTGAGAAATGAGGTAGAAACGAGTGTCGCGACAGCAGGATCATTGAAAGTTTTATTACAATTGCGAGAAAAATGGTTCATTAATCTCGATATTACTCCCGGAAAAATCCGGAGGGTACAACAGATAGCGTGAGGCCTTATGAAAGATTCCACGACTGGGAATTCGATATTTTATGTATTCGTGGATATTTTTGATGATTTTTTGAGCTAATCCCCTGGAGAAATTTGGGGTTATGGAACGGTCGATGACCCCTTTTGGTACATTATTAAGGGATTCGGGTTTAATTTCGGTATTATGAACGTTTGATCATCTTTGTTGAGAATATACGTACAGAAACAAAAGTAGGGTTAAAGTTCAAAGCGCGGGAGAATCATCGGAGGCGTGAGAAAAAACAGTAAACGGTTGGCATCAGCCGATCGGTGAATAAAACTTGGCTACGATGGATATTTTTGATGATTTTTTGGGCCCTCCCTTGAGAAATTTGGGGTTATGGAACGGTCGATGACCCCTTTTGGTAAATTATTAAGGGATTCGGGTTTAACTTCGGTATTATGAACGTTTGATCATCTTTGTTGAGAATATACGTACAGAAACAAAAGTAGGGTTAAAGTTCAAAGCGCGGGAGAATCATCGGAGGCGTGAGAAAAAACAGTAAACGGTTGGCATCAGCCGATCGGTGAATAAAACTTGGCTACGATGGATATTTTTGATGATTTTTTGGGCCCCTCCTTGAGAAATTTGGGGTTATGGAACGGTCGATGACCCCTTTTGGTAAATTATTAAGGGATTCGGGTTTAACTTCGGTATGATGAACGTTTGATTATCTTTGTTGAGAATATACGTACAGAAACAAAAGTAGGGTTAAAGTTGAAAGCGCGGGAGAATCATCGGAGGCGTGAGAAAAAACAGTAAACGGTTGGCATCAGCCGATCGGTGAATCAAACTTGGTTACGATGGATATTTTTGATGATTTTTTGGGCCCCTCCTTGAGAAATTTGGGGTTATGGAACGGTCGATGACCCCTTTTGGTAAATTATTAAGGGATTCGGGTTTAATTTCGGTATTATGAACGTTTGATCATCTTTGTTGAGAATATACGTACAGAAACAAAAGTAGGGTTAAAGTTCAAAGCGCGGGAGAATCATCGGAGGCGTGAGGAAAATCAGTAAACGGTTGACATCAGCCGATCGGTGAATCAAACTTGGTTACGATGGATATTTTTGATGATTTTTTGGGCCCCTCCTTGAGAAATTTGGGGTTATGGAACGGTCGATGACCCCTTTTGGTAAATTATTAAGGGATTCGGGTTTAACTTCGGTATGATGAACGTTTGATCATCTTTGTTGAGAATATACGTACAGAAACAAAAGTAGGGTTAAAGTTGAAAGCGCGGGAGAATCATCGGAGGCGTGAGAAAAAACAGTAAACGGTTGGCATCAGCCGATCGGTGAATAAAACTTGGCTACGATGGATATTTTTGATGATTTTTTGGGCCCTCCCTTGAGAAATTTGGGGTTATGGAACGGTCGATGACCCCTTTTGGTAAATTATTAAGGGATTCGGGTTTAACTTCGGTATGATGAACGTTTGATCATCTTTGTTGAGAATATACGTACAGAAACAAAAGTAGGGTTAAAGTTGAAAGCGCGGGAGAATCATCGGAGGCGTGAGAAAAAACAGTAAACGGTTGGCATCAGCCGATCAGTGAATAAAACTTTGTTACAATGGCGCGGGTGGAACGTAACTCAGGCATATGTTGCCCTTTCTATTTTTTTCCCTGTGCCCTTCCCACCTGCCCCGAGCCTACCTAAACTTTTTTCCTGTATGACCTTTTTTTTTCTTTTACTCTTCACTCTCGTTAGGCTTTTTTTCTTCGTTTATTTCTTCAGCGATTCTTCCTTAACTTGCTTTCTATAAACATTCACGACTCTCGATAGCCGCACTTCGGCTTTTTGATGGGGTGAAGGAAGAAGAGGAGGGGGGAGGGTGCGCGGGAGGACATGCTGATGGCGACCCACACCTAGGGAGAGTGCGAGGTCATCGACCGAGCGCGCGAGCCTCCCTAACCCTTTCCCTACTGATCGTTCGAAACGGTACAGCACACACACACACATACCTCGTTTCCTTGTTTCCCCGTAGCAGGCCTCTGTGGCCACCCTAAGGGCGATGAACCGTCAATTTTCATAGGTCATTGAATTATTTTTCTCTTTTTTTTAATCATTTTATTATTTAATGAGCATTTTGCATTGAAATTTTCTGCCAATTCTCCAAGTGGCCTGTTCCTAGACCAGGTGAATAGTTTTGGTCATGAAACAGTTTTTCGCACAAATTAGTATTATTTCTTACCGCAGAGACCTGCCATTTTGATCGCACTAGTCTTTTTCCACCATTTTGCGTCTTGAATTGGCTTGAATTTATTTATTTTTTTTACATTCTTCGTACTTTTGTATTCTCGTGGATCATCGAGTGGTTTTATTTCTCTATCGGTCATCCAGTATTAATATTTCCCGCCAAATTGCAAAGCACCCTGTTCCCAGAAATAACCTCAAATTTTCGCTACCTAAGGACGAAATTTGAAAAAAAAAGTTTACGATATTATCTGAATTTACTAGTTTCGCTTATAAATCATTTACCCTCACAATTTAGTAATGTTTTTGAATGAGAAAAAGAGCTCAACTCGGCCATTTTTATGAGATCATTATTTTTCCACCATTTTGTGTCTCGAATTGACTGAATTTTTTTTTTGTTTTCATTTCCCCGAGTAATATGGAATCTATCGATTCGCTGACGCAGTTTTCAGCGAACGACCAGCATACGAATGTATACGAAGGGTGAAGGGTGAAGGGGGGTGGCATGCTTGATGACTGACGGGAAAATGATTGCGTCGCTTCAATTTTCGTTCGCCGTTAACAAAACGAGACTCGTAAACATTTCGTCCCAGCCCCGTTCCACCAGGCAATAAAACTGAGACAGTTATACTATTTCAGCATGTAGTGCAGCTTGTAAAACACGTAAACGAATTGGCTGTTG
This sequence comes from Dyspetes luteomarginatus, assembly GCA_963669185.1. NCBI lineage: Eukaryota > Metazoa > Arthropoda > Insecta > Hymenoptera > Ichneumonidae > Dyspetes > Dyspetes luteomarginatus. The sequence goes on from OY769906.1 coordinate 18,346,570, forward strand.
ATAGGTTTTTTTTTTTTTTTTTTTTTTTTTTTAATTCGATGAGAATTACTCAACGTTCATTCTCGACATTTTATAAATAAGATTTTTAATCGTTTTTTTGCATTATCGTTTAAAGTTCTTCTGATAAAAAAATTCTGCTCGAGGACGAGGACAATTCCTGATAATTTTTCTTTACTTCTCAGCCCTCTCGTGCCGTATAATTTAACCCCGATAGCTGATGAGTTTCGTTGTGAGAATCAGACGCTTTTGGACATGATCGGGAGATATAAAAATTGGCCTGGACAAAATTTGACAAAAATCAATTGGACAAATTCTAAAAATAAAATTTTATCGTCACATTTACGAAAAATTCAACCCCCACTTATGATTCTGAAGACAAAAGGTATTCGTAATTCCCTACGCCAGGCAAAGTCTCCTGAATAAAAAAGTGCAAAGCGTTTAACGGCTCGTAAAAAATGTGAGAAAAAAATGGCCGTCACCACTTTGGTCAGACCGGCGATTAAAGGCACCCCGGTGAATAATGAAAGACTTCCCGAGTATGAAGAGTAACCAATAAGGACAAACTTCTTTTTAACAGATCGTTGTCGTTGCTTCGCCGAGTAATAATAAAAGTTAAAACGTTAAGGGTGAGCACAGGAAACCTCGAAGATATTCATAATGAAGCTAAGAAGACGAAGTAGAAAAAAAAAATAAGCACAAAACCCATTTCGTATCGCCCCATTAAAATGGAGTCTATATCGTTGTTCATAATATTATCCCCCTGTCTCGATTTCTGCTCGGGGGAATGGAGAACAAATGTGACGATTATAGTCATCAACGTTACCGATAGCCCTCAAAAGTACAATTCCACCATGAAAAAAAATTTATATATATATATATACTTTGTTATACCGAAAATAAAATTGACGACGATTCTGACCACTTAACAGGGCTTTCGTCGAGGCTTTTTCATGCCTCTCTCTTTCTCCTTCTCTTTTTTCCTCGTAAAGAAACGCTGTACGAGCAAGGGGTTGGGTACACTCGGGTCATTAGGCAGAAACGGGCTCCTCTGCCCAGCCAGTCCACTCACCCTTTTTTCACCCCCATCCTCTCTCCTCAAAGCAGGACGATTTCTCGCGAAAGGGGTAAAAATTAATGTCTCAGAATGAATGTCCCGCAAGAGCGAGGGAGAGAGAGAGAGAGAAAATAAGGAAAAAGACGATGAAGAAAAAAAAAGCAAAAAGAGAGATGGAGAAAACTCGAGAAAGTACTCGAGCAAGTACGACGTCGACGCGACGAGAATCCTCGGCTAAATTTTTATGATTTCCACTCTCGTATCATTTGTCTCGAACGTCCTTGCATAACCCCCCCGTGTCATGTTGAACGCGAGAATAAGAACTTTTCCGCTGGCTCGATCATTTTTCTTGAGAATTTTTTTACCTCGATCGTCACTAGACTTATTTACGATTTTTCGAATTTCGACATGAAATTTCTAAGTTCTCGATGAATAATCGGCGTGATTCCTGATCAGCGGGATTTTCCGATTGAACGATATCGTTAAAATGTACGCTAAGAGAGAAAAATATATTTTTCTTCTTTTACGAAACCTAAAAATATGAAAATTTCCAATGGCCATAATTTTTCTTCTGTTTAGCCGATTTAGACCGATATTGAGAGTTTTAAAAACGCCAAGAGTATATTTAAAAAATGGTTTTCAGTGTATACCGAAGTCGCATTTTTTTCGGCCCACTTACAAATCACCAAAAATCAATCGTAAGAGCGATAAAAAATGTTCAATATATTTTTGTAAGAAGAAAAATCATTTCTGTCGCATGAAATGTACGAGAGGCGATATTGAGCCATTTGCAAAATGTTCGAAAAGTCTTGATTGAATCTAATAATTCAATGAAATAAATCTCATCGAATAAAAAACGTTTCAATGCCCCATATTCGTGACTCCGGGACAAGCGCATCGGACGATTAATAGGGCTGAGGCTCTTTCGTTTGTGGCCCGACGTGTGTTTTCGTGCACGTAGGCCGCGAACGCGGTTCTTGAAATGTACACACGCTAAGAAGCAAATAAAAAGAGAAAGAGAGAGAGAGGGAGAGAGATAGAGAGAGAAAGAGAGAGAGAGAGAGAGAGAGAGAGAGAGAGAGAGAGAAAAAGTATGTGTGTCCGAGCGTCTAAAGTTATAAGTGCAGCAACGGCAGCACACACGCGGTCTCTCGTATGCCGTATGGCGTCTTGACTCCCACACGTGCCTGTCCTCCTTCCTTCGTATCCACCCGATACACCCCCTTGCCATCCTCCTCTAACGCCCGCGTACGCTCGCTCGACTCTGAGCCGCGACGTCGTAGAAAGTTACTAGATGGAAATCTATATCTTATTTTATGACCGTGCTCAATATTCCAAAGCTGTGGGCTTCATGCTTCGTTTGCTTCGATAAAAAGATCACGTAAAACTTAATTTTTTTTCTCTACATTCTTGGTCCAGAGTAAAAAATCATTAATTACCGATGATATGAGATTTGTTATCAATTTTAAATATTAACAATTTTTTCATCAATGCCGAGGTATATTAAGGGAAGGGTTAGTCAAATCTTGACGTTGTAGCGAATTGGAATAAGCAATTTTGAGGTTAATTTTAATAGGACTTAGAAAAAAAGGAACCGAAATATATTTGGCGATGGCTAGATCGGGGATGATGCCTTTAGTACGATTTTTTTTGAATATTTGTTGAAAATTAGAAGGCCTAAAGATTTCTTGTTGGCAGAGAAGAGTTTAGAAAAAAAAGTTACTAGACAAATGGCCGATCCTTATTACTGAGCTCGATTCCGAATAATAAGAAAAAGTTTTTACTTTTAAGTTGTTGCGGACTTATGAGTTATTTATATTTGCATGTTACATTGTAGGAAAAAAATTCACATTGGATGTCGTTAACCTACTGACCGGTTCTCGAGGCGTCTCGCTGAAACGCGGAACTGCGTTGGAACCGTGAATGTCTCGGTCTAACACGCAGCAGGACACGTGAGATATATAAAATAAGAAAAAGAACATTGAGATGCTTGTAATCGAAAAGAAAAAAAAAGACTTCACTTTAGCAGAGACGAGATTAGAAAGCTTTTCATTCGATGCAGAATGAATTTTTGTTGCAATGTCGAGGAACCATTTCTATATAATAACTTGGGGCATATATAGAGGGCTTGGACGAACGTAAGCGGATGTTCCATCGTCACGGTTGAAGAAAATTATATCATTATGTTGGATCTTGACGAGTCCCGCCTGGAAGATCAGCACGTCACACCCAACTTTATCGTTCAAGATGGCGTCGCGTTACGTGCGGCTGTTTTGCAAAATCCTCACATTGACCCAGGCCAATAATCTTGACGCGTTAGCAAAATTATGCAATGAAAAATTTTCATGTTCAAAGTTTCCCCATCACTTGAAACCAGAATGAAGAAATTCGGAATTAATTTGAACGAATGCGAATGTATTGAAAACTCGAGGTGGCGAGACAAAGGAAAATCTTTTCATACTTTGCTGTGTAAGATCTTGACGATAAAAAAAGAAAAAAAAACGAGAAAAGTTTGGGAGCTTCGATAGTCTTCACGAGTGGTCAGAACGACGATAAGATTGTGCCGATTATGCCAATGAATAATTCGTTAGACCCTCATAAAAGAATTAACCTAACTTTCTTTGGATGACGAGATGTATTCTTTATTCTACCGCTCACTTTCGACTCCCTGTGTATGCTTCTTGATCTCAAGGGGATGTACGAAGAGGCAGCAAATATCTGAGGGGAAAAGAAGAAGTAGTCTCGAGGCAAAAGGGTTGAAACTAAGTCAGTAATGCTAAGTCGGTGCTAGTAAATATATACAGTCGTTTCGTAAAGGGGAGCCGGAGCCTGTGGGGAAAGATCCTTTTGCGCTCAAGTAACCGATGTTCTTGTGAAACCTACAAGGCAGGCTCCTCTTTAAGGGACCTTGACAAAACAGTCTTAAAGACACCGTCTTAATCTTGTATAAAAGCGCTCGATCCTCAATTCTCAGGTGTAACAATTTGCACACACGTTTCATCTCTCTTATACATAAGTCGTGCTAACTACACTCGTGTACGGCCATATATATTTAAATGAAGTAAATTTTAGTTTTTCCATTGTCATTGTGGGCTTGGCTAAACCGTAATTATTCATTAATTCAATTAACGATATGTAAAAGTCTCACTTAACCACGAAAAAAAAAAAAAAAATCAACCAATTCGGTGTTAATAAAAATTCTGCAGGTCATGTAATGTACTTTTTTCTATCATCAGTAATACATTTTTTTTCAAACTCATCACTTCTTCTTGGATTTTATTCGAGAGGAATTTTTTTAATGACTAAGCGATCCTGATGGCGCGCCGAATGTTTTTTTCTTTATTACACGATGGCCCGATTTGTCAAGAAAAATTTTGCTGCCTCGTCAGTATTTCCTGAACTCAACGATTGAAAAATGCATGTAACATCACAGTGACGATAAGTTGGATGCGACAAATCCAAGAGGGGATGATCCCACATTTCTTTGTTCTTTCGATTTGCACACATGGCTTATTCACATATAGTTAACGACCTAGACAGTTGAGTTTAAAACAAAACTAAATTCTGCACAGCTGGTTTCAAGATCATTATAAATACAGAGTGCAACGCAAATCTATTTTAATAATAATATCAAATAATGATAATGATGATAATAATAAGTTTTATCGTAATAATGTAATTGTAAATAGGAAAGAATTCTAATGCAGGCTGGCATCGACGATGGAACATGATTCGAATATTTTATCAAGGCAGAATCTAACTTTTTACGAACCAGTGAGTGAGAAAAAAATTATAGGGACGAAAAAGATAATGGGGTGGTTTTGGTGCCAGCCAAAGTGCCATTTGCGGTTGAATGCCGGTTACATATGTGGCTCTTGGCCACTGTGTGCGTGTGTGTGGTCAACCACAAATTTCGCGTGTGAAAACCTTAAAATAACACTTGGCCAACAGCCCACGTTGATAAAAATCGTATTCGGCCTTGATCCCAAAACACCGATCGTTTCCTGGACGCTTTCATTCTTGCAGCTTTGTATTTTAAGTGCATAATTATTTTTCAAATAATAATTTATACAGATGAATATAAGAAAATTGAGAATAAAATTTAAGTGGTTTAAATTTGTATGGTTATAATGGAGAATAAAATTTGTATCGTTTAAATTTTTTCGAATAGAAAAGTTTCATTGCATCGATGGTGCGAGACCAGTTTTGCAGTTTAGCTCGATGCATTTAGTGGAGGCCCATTGCAGTCTTTTATCTGCAAACGACGCGCTGATAAGATAACCGAGTGTCGAGAGTCACAAGAGGCATCATTGAGCGAGATGGAAAATAGGAAAGAGACGAGTCTGGGAAAGAGAGAGTCGACGGTTTTGAAGAAAAAGAAAAAATAATAAATAAATAAAAAATATTACATTCTCATGGCAACAATCTGGAGGACGAACCGAACCGATTGGGATTTGCAACGGATTGCGTGTCATAGTAAAGGTCGATCGCATTCGGTGAGATTTCAAAACGAGACTATTTTTTCATCGCGCATTTTATTCGCTACAAAGAGGGTTTCAATATATTTTTAATAAATCTCGGAATTCATCATTTGATTATTTCAGCTATATTTTCATTTAAATATAAATATTTTTTTGATTTTATTTATATAAAATCTTGCTGGAATAATAAAATGATGAATTTTACAAATAAACATTTGTAAATTTCATTACGAATAATCCATTTCAACGAGGAATAAAATGCCAGCGTTTAAAACTCACAGCAAACGGAAGAGGACAAGAAGAAAAATGAATAGAAAAAGTAAGCACTCGACGAACAACGGTTAGTAAAGCTTTTAAGTTAGGTGGTTTGTCCGGCATACATACGTGTGCGAGGAAAGAAAAGAGGCAAAGTCCCCGACCGAGGTTCTCCGGTAACCGAGCCATTAAAATTTAATTAACACCGGGAAAAACCAACCCCCCGCCCCCTCGTGCCGCTCAACGGACACGACTTTGAAGATAGTAGCTGTCTCGATTTTTTTTTCTGGCAATCATACGCGAATTCTTCGTGAAGTGATCATTCATAGCTAATTAATCGATTAAATAATATTTTTATCTTACTAATTTTAAATAAAATTGTACCGAAATGAATCTCCTGTAATGCAAATTAATATTTTTTTATAAAATTATATTTAATATGATCTAATTTTTTTTTTTTTCATAAACACAATATTTGTATAATTTTTCATTGAATTTATTTCAATTATTTAATTCCAGAGGTAACGAACAAATGTACGTCTGTACAAAGGATAAAATCTCAGTGTTAACGGCTGATGAAAAAATAGGAAAAAAAATTACTTATTACATGCTTGTTCGACGAAAGGGTAGCAGCGAGAGGGTTAGACATAAAAAAAAATTGGTGGGTTCTAAAATAGAGCGTTGCGTAGGCTGGGTCGAATCGATGAAACAAGAAATAAAGGAAGAAAAAAAATAAGAGGGTGAAGATACGAAAAAAAAAAAAAAAAAAAAATTGAAAGAAAGTCATGAGTGTGGGCGTTTCGGCTGTCCACGTGGCCCAGGGACGGTGGCCTATTCAAATTAAACCTGACGGAAAAAAAGTACAAGGGGAGGGTATGAGCAAGGGATTGAGAGAGAATTAGAATAGGGCCACTGTGTGTCCACGTATTGGGTACTATATGCAGATGCCCCGATGACTACGTCAATTTACTAACTATGCTCGCCATAAGGCGTTTTTATACATTCATTAGCCTCATTTTTTTTTATCGTTTTTTTTTTTCATTTCTTAAATATATATTTTTGTGGCAGTTGGTATTTCTTCAGATAAGACCCCATGAGCACAAAAATTCCACCGAGAAAAATTATTAAACGAATTAATAAATCGCCGATAAATTATAATTTTTTAATATATCATTTGAGTCGAGCAAAATCATTTTATTAAAATATAAGTAAAATAAATTTTATTCGAGTAAAATTTTGGAAGCAATAGTTTTTTTTTTACATTCAAAGTTCATTGAAAAATTAAATAAACCTTTGGCCATCATTTTGAGCAGGTACTTTTTTTCATTCTCGCACGTTCTACTTATTTATTCATTTATTTATCCCGGTGCACTTTTGCGGACAGAAGAGAAATTATACGAGAGAAGTGTCTCATAGAGTAGATGTCGGGGATTTTCCACTTTGTTTAATCTTTAATAACGATTTCGCTTGCCATTTGTGATGAAAAAAGGGTGAAAAAAAAAAAAAAAAAAAAAACGAGAGACCATCTCTCGAGAGTCCAGCCGAGCCAGAGAGTCGTTGGCACTTTGCTTTGATTTTTTTTCCTCTTGCACGATGACATAGACGACGAGAAAACATGACGTCTGGAGCGTTCCGTCGTTCGTGAATTCTTAAACCCCAGCGAAATTAGCGAATTAAAATTAGAACCGGGGAGAGTCTGAGACATGAAATGCCATGAAAAAAAAAGATCGATTAAGGGGTTGGCGAGAAGGGGTTGAAAAAAATCAGCAAAGGGTGCTGAACGACTCGAAGGCAAATTTGTAAAACACATCCATAAAACTGAAGTCAATCCATTTTGGCAGTAAAAAAAAATCATCCCCTCGCAAACCATCCCCAAGCCTCTATCAACCAAAAAATAACGCGCGTACAAGCGTTGAATAATATTTTGTACTCGTAATTTTTATTCATGCAACGCGACGAAAAGGCAATTTTTCTTGGTATTAAGTTCGTCCCATTTTCGAAAGGGGTAGAAAGGGGGTAGTTGTGGTGAAAACGGCTCTAAAATTGTCCGGTCAATTTCGCCAGGAATACGTGACGCTTTTTCCAAGTGTCCCGTTCTTTTGCACGTTAAACGCGACGAGTAGGAAAGAAGATCGACGGGGCGACACTGGAGGGATGGGGAGGAGGTGAAAAGGGGTAGTTGAAACGAACCCCTTGGCACACCTTGATCGAGGGGATGGACCGGAACTCCGATCATTTTTCTTCCGTCTTCGTTTACCCTTTGCGAATCAGTACCCACCCCACCATTTTTCATATATTTTTTAATCTACCCCTAAGCCCCTCTTGAACGCTTTTGCGAAAATTGTCCAAGCGGGGATCAATTAGTTATGAAAATAATACATCATATTGGCCATTACGTCATTGGGTGATGACATTTTCGAAATTCTACATATAATCAGCAATAAATTTCCGAAATTTCAATTTAGTCATTAAGTAGGTTTAGTCATTAAGGGTAAGATAAATTTGGTTTTTTTATATTGAAGAAATCTAGCACGAAATTTGAATTTTGAACGTTCATCCGTGGCAGCCCCCGTTTAGATGCAAGCGACGAAAAGCGATTAAACCAGCATAGGGCATGAAGTGTACATGCGTCCTGCGTTAGCTCCAACCCCCTTTACCCTGCCTCATGCCACCCTTCATTAGATTTTGGTCGCCAAATCGAGTTTTGCGTACGAAGAGATAATCTTTGATAGCCTCTGGCAGATATAGAGATATATGTATATGTATATGTATATATATACACACACATATGTATACACATATGTAGTATACACTATATGTATGTGTCTATTCGATGTGAATTTGAAATGCTTTTTGCCCGGGCTCAGCCTTCTCACCCCTATTCCATGCACCTAGCTCGATCTCTATATAGGTATGTCCACATATATAGTAGATGAAGTTAAATTTAAAGGCAACAATATTCCTTTATTTTTGTTGAAATAATTATCCTGCCTATCCTCTCTGAATCAACAAATTGAAAATATTGAAAAATAATTTCACCCGTTACAATTGATTGACATATTTTTAGTAAATATTCGAAATAGTGCCTCGTGGATAATTCACCCCGGGGCATAACATTTCTCGAGATGATTTGTACAACGCGAAAGATATAAAACTCCATTTAAATTAATTTTTACGAATTCAACAAAAATTATTTTAATTTAGTTTGAGATAAAAATGTATGCTGATGTATAAAAGCGATTGCCATGCTTCTCTCTTTCAAATATGCAGTATATATATATTCATGAAAATTGGTAGAATATTCCAAGGATCATGAAAATGCAATACACAAATATCGTCGAATTAAATTTTCATTTGAATTACCGGAAGCTTGAAATTTTCGGGGACGCGAACGTCCTGGATATGATTAAGGGATGAATTTTTAAAATGTTCGACTAGCTTGTGCTTCCGGTGAAAAGAGCCGCAGCTGTTGAGATTCAATAACCGATTTGTAGTTTTCTTTTCCATTTGGTGAAATAAATGATGCGATAATTGGTTTTTGTCATACATTTTTAAGCATATCGAAATCATTCAATGCAATACAAATAAAAAAATGGTGATGTGATGACGATGTGAAATTTTATGGACCAATTAAGCGCATAGATATTAGTTCTGGATGCTTTGTGATAACGACGGTTAGCATTCACCCCATCTCCCTTATTTCCGATCTACCGTATACGTATGCATATAATATATATATATATATATAAAACCATATATAACGTCATTATCTAAACACCTATACATAAGTGATCCCCAACTATTACTGTGTTCAGCAAATGCACGGATAGAATTTATTCTCTCTCTCACTTTTGTCGAATGCGTTGCACGCATGTGCGTTTCTGTTTTCCCGAATGCGATAGCCCCGTAAGAGGCGCTGGCTGCACTGGCCGTTTGACCGGCGCATGGGTCCCCGGTAACTTCGCTTCCATTATTGAGCGATTCGACCGATTGAAAAAAAATTCCCGCGCTTTTTTTCCCGCCACTTTGTCGGGCAGTGGGGAGAGCAGTGCAGCTATTGGCCAGTCCGTACCACGCTGGCTTCTCCCACCTCGCTCTCTCTCTTTGCGCGTCCGCTCGACCACCGCGCCACTATTCATGTGCCTGAAGCCTCCAGAACGAACCCCGCGCCAACTACCCAATAACTTATTTGTCTGCACCCGGGTGCGAGCCCTCGCTTCGATTCTCTCTCCCACCCTTCTCGCCCCGTAACTATTGACCGGCTATCGATATCGTTACTATACAACACGAGACCGAGAGATATTATATTCTCCTCTCTCACGGGTACCATCAAAACCTTTATGCGTTGGCAAAAGCTTCCGCCCAATTCACAATTTCATTTCACGACAACTCGCACCCTCCACCTCTCGAAATTTCCAGTTATATGATTTACCGTACCGAATACGAAACGTCCGTTTAGAACCGTACGAGCGTTATCCTCGAATCACCATTGTTTGGCCTTTTGTTTCGGTCTATGTTTGATTTTACATTTTCCACGAATGTTTTGCAACTTTTAAATTTTATCGCCGATAAACTGACGTTCGAATTTGTGATAAATGAACAGTGAGAATTTCGGTTGAAAATTCTTCGGCCATTGCATGGTCGTGCGAGGAATTTTGTATTATGTATTTTCATTCGGGCATTCCATCATAGAGACCCGATATATAATATACATCCCAGAAGGTGGTTTTTCAATCGATTTTACCCTTTGTCTCATTTTCGACTGAATATGACCATGTAGCGTGTTCTTGGCTGGGTTTCAGTTACTAGAAATGTTCTTTGATATTATCAGGAATATTTGAGGCTGAATTTTGTGAGAATTATTTTTATATTATTCGCGTTCATTTGACCCAACAGGAGGGTCCGTTATCCCGCCGAAATTATTCCAAAGAGAATTTAGATTTTTATACTCGGCAGCTAACGAAGAGGACACTATACAGGTTGCAAGCGTTAACATTCCCTTTGATACCCATTTCGATACTTCGACGATAATTTCAAACGACCAGATCTATTTATCCTGTAATTCGGAATTGCATATTTCAATCAAAGAACGTATTCACTGGTTTAAGGACCTTTTACAATTCATTTGAGTGTTCACTCCATTTACGATAAACGTAATCGAATGCATGGGATAGGAAAGCCTTTCATACTATAAACAGCGGGGAGCAATTGACAACAAAGTACATTCGTTATTAATTTAACGTGCCCGTATTATAATAATCGTGCTGGGTATTAATTCTCGAAACTACCAGAGACATAAGTGAACGTTGGCGGATGCATTATTCATCGGTGATTATTTATGGATTTGGAACTAAGCAGTGAATGTTACGGAGATGGTGATTTTTGAGGGGGATCATTCTTTCCAACAAGACACTTTGAATTTTGGACTACGACAAAGCTGATATTTTTAAAATCTCACCTATCTGTATCTGGTATTTACCATTGGATGGACATAAAAGTCTGCTATTGATTTTAGTATCGGAACGGTCATTAGTTAAACTCCTTATAAGGGGCAATTTGTTTGTCCCTTAAAATCATCCACTTGAGAGCTATCCGCGCTCCATTTTCATATAGTCAGTCAACTTCATTGGACATGAATTTTACAATATTCCGATTGGGTAATAGTTTAACACGTCCGTAACTTTAAGTCTGAATCTCTCCATTCATTCTTCCATTCATCGGACTTGACTTTTGCAATATATAGATCGAGTAATCGATAATTTCGCATTTTCGGCTATCGACCCGTAATATATCAAGTCCAAATATATTAAGTGAGTCCTGAAATATTATGGGTGTTCGGTTCACAAGCACCGGCTTATTTGCACGTATTAATCGTGATTAGTTGAGACTTGAGTTCCGCAAAATTCCGATCGAGTTAACTCTAGCCGTAAATGGCCGTAACCTGCAATTCCGATTGTGTCGAGCAAGGTCTAAAATATTATAGTTAAACCGTTCATAAGTGGGAAGTGTTTTGCACGTCTAAAATGTCATCAGTTTATTGGACTTTGATTTTGTACCATTTCGGTCGATATATCGATAACCATAAAATGTCCATGACCTTCAAGTCCGAATAAATCGAGTCAGGCCTGAAATATTACCGTCGATTGGTCCGCAATCGTCAATCTTCATGCAAATCTACGATGTTTCTAGTTCATTGAACTTGATGTTTATCCTATACCGATCGAGCTATCAATAGCCGTAAATGTTTACAACCTTCAAGTCCAAATATATCAAGCCAGGCCTGCAATATTACCGTCGATTGGTCTACAATCGTCAATCTTCATGCAAATCTACAATGTGCCTAGTTCATTGAACTTGATGTTTATCCTATACCGATCGAGTTATCGAATGCCGTAAATGTTTATAACCTTCAAGTCCGAATATAGCAAGCCAGGCCTGAAATATTACCGTCAATTGGTACAAAATCGTCAATCTTCATGCAATTCTACGATGTTTCTAGTTCACTGAACTTGACCCTTATCTTATACCGCTCGAGTTATCGAATGCCGTAAATGTTTATAACCTTCAAGTCCGAATATATCAAGCCAGGCCTGAAATATTACCGTCAATTGGTACACAATCGTCAATCTTCATGCAATTCTACGATGTTTCTAGTTCACTGAACTTGATCCTTATCTTATACCGCTCGAGTTATCGATAGCCGTAAATGTTTATAACCTTTAAGTCCGATAATATCAAGCCAGGCCTGAAATATTACCGTCGATAGGTCCACACTCGACAATCTTCATGCAAATCTACGACGTTTTTAATTCATTGGACTTGATTTTGGTGCTATACCAATTGAGTTATCGACAGCCGTAAGTGTCCATGAACTTCGAGTCCGAATATATCAAGCCAGGCCTGATATATTACCCATGATCGGTCAGAACGCGTCGGTTTTCTTGCACGTCGAAGATCAAGCTGAACGTGTAGACGAACTATACATATAATAACGTCTGTCTACCTTTCTCTCTATCACTCAGCTCTCCCCCCTCCCTTCTCTTGCCGCACTAACACTACGTCAAAACGCTCTCTGTCTCTGCTCTAGATCTGTCAGGGTCGTGCTTTGAACTTAGCGACGTGTCAAGGTCGTTGGGCGACGAGTATTTTAAACTTTGCACCGTTGTCTCCCCCTCCCCCTCTCATCCAACGCAACCGTTGTTAAATATATACACATATATACATTGACGGCTGCTTCTGTGTCGTTGCTCCGCTTCTCTTTCAGTATGTCTATATATAGGTACCCATATACATTTGCATATATGTACATTTATATAGCTATATATATCTATATATATATATATATATATATATATATATATATATATATATATATATATACAGACAGAGAACCGGATCTGTTTGTGTTTCAGCTGTACTATTTCGTCCCGTATTATTACGATGTAAGGGCCAAATGAAGGCTGTTTTGTGGTCGTTCGTAGTTTCACTATAGACAGTAGAAAGGGTTGCTTTATTAATGCAAAGGGGTCGCACCGAACAAGCTATAGTTATTTAGGGTGGCCGATGCGATGGGGAGTTTTTTCTACTTCTTCTTCTTCTTCTTCTTCAGGGATATGTAAAATCAATGCGAGCCTCTCTTTTTTCACTGTGAGCTTACGTTGAACCGTGAATATATATTTTAATAAAAGAATAAAATTGCTACAGAGCGAAATATCAATTCGACCAACACCAGGAAATTTCTAATCAAGAAAAGAAAAAAAGAAATTTTGACGATTTCGGCTATATATACAAGGGGCTGTAAGGATCCTTTCTCGGGCTTGGTCAAGGGCTCTATCAAATAATTCGCATACCTACGAGCCTTGCTTTATTTTTCATTGTCCGAATGAGCAAGCTTCTCCACCCTCAGCTTCGTGTACTCTTCATCCCCCCCCCCCCCCGAAATCTTTCGGCTTTTCCTCTGTTTTTCTTTTTAATTCCCGTCAGACACTACGAGCTATCGCGGTGGTTCTCTCGTGAAAGTACATCTTAATTCGGCCCAATGAGATTTTTACGAGAGGGCTGACAGTGGAAGGGGGGGGGCGGGGTTGGTCCGAGCTCTGGCCAGGGATCTTTCCGCAGTCGGATAGTCCGAGCCCGGGCTAATACCTTCCGACTGACTACCTTCCCCAGCCCGTAATGAAATTCTTTCTGCCTTTCGCCCAGCCGAGACTCATGTAAAGCCCTTATTTTTTATAACCCCTCCCCCCCTCTTCGCCCCCCTCCCCCACTGCCCCTATTTTTTTAACGTTCTATTTTCAATGGGCTCAGCGATGCATCGGCATCAGATTTAAATCTGGCTCGCGGAACAAACTTTTTTGAGAGCATCAATATTTTTTTTTTCTTTTTCCAATAACTTTTCAATAACTTTACGCAGGGGAAGACATGAGTGAGATAAAAAATTGTTTTCTTTTTCTGTATTCTTAAAAATTCGTATCAAAGTATAATTGCTTTTTCTACTTATGGGACGTGAAATTCCTACTCATCTGGGATCGTAATTACGGTAGCAAACGTAGAAATTTTGACCCTCGGCCGGCAAAGCTCAGTTTATCGAACGAGCCAATGAAATTTTTCGATTGAAAAATCTGCAAACTTTTGCCATATTCCTCCGAATCATTTAGCCACCCCCCTGCTCATCAACTTTTCACATTTGCACTACAAGAACGCACTATAAAAATTTATTTATTCCATGCCAACATTCGAAAAAAAAAAAAAAAAAAAAAACAAAACAAAACAAAAAAAAAAATATAAAACAAAAAATAAAAAATAAAAACAAAAAAAAAAGATTAAAAAAAAAGATAACAAACACGCAGTGTTTCATCACATTCGCTTCGCCGTTCGAGGGTCAATACACATATATAGATAAATAGAAATTTTTTGTTTCACTCACGTCCTCCATTAAAGGCAATAGACCTAGAAACTGTTGCAACAGATGAATATTTTTTTCTACAAGCTTACTCCTAATCCTTATATTGTACGAATTATTCATATAATAATCATCGTGCGCTACTTCTTTTCTTTCTATCACAATTGTTGCTTTTAGAGTTGAGATATATTTTTTTTTGTTAATTTTTATTTTCCAACAAGAAAAAAAAAAATGAAATTTTGGGCTTTGAATTTTTTTAACATTTTTTTTCGTTTAAATTTATTTATTAATTTTTGTTCCAGTATCGAAATAATAATGGAGTGACTTACCCGTGTGTAGTCTGGTGTGTTGTTGAACGTGACTTAGCTGCTTGAACCTTCTGTCACAGTAGCTGCACTTGTAAGGCTTCTCACCGGTATGTACCCTTATGTGTTGTACGAGCTGATGATTGCTTGAGAATGACTTGAGACATTGCTGGCACTGATGGGGCTTGACCTCGTTGCCGGGTATCATGCCGGGTCCAACGCCGACGCCAACGCCGACGCCGAGACCGGCTAGTCCGCCGCCACCGGGTCTAGCGCCCAGAGCGCCCCCAAGATCTCTAGCGTGCATGGCGCTCTGCATAGCGCTCACGCTCTTGTGCATGAATATCTGCGAGAAGAACTGCCGGGGTTAGTTGGTATGCTGTACTCTTTGCCGAGTAAAGGGGGATGCAATATCATTTCATAATTTAAAAAATTAAAAAAATAACATTCAATAAATATTTAAACAAAAAAAAAAAAAAAAATACACACATTCGTGCAATCTTGCAAAATTTTTCATTTATATAAAATATTTCTTAGGCAATACAAAGCAAAATTTTTGAGTGTTGGGAGTGCGATTGAGTGTAGATGTAAATATGCAATACTAGCAGATGCTCGCATTCCACAAAACGAAAAAAAATATATATATAATTTTACAAATTTCTTCATTTTTTAATGGAATTTTTGCATCTCTGGACAAGTGGACACTTGTATCAAACGATTATAAACCGTTTATTGCAATCGATGACATATTACGATATGGTCATTTTTTTTTTTCGTCATAAAACCCGGCTGATCCATAACAGTAGTATCTACTAATTCTTACAATTCTTTTACGTTTCGACAAGACAGTCGAGACAGTCTCGCTTATTAGCCTTTATGCAGCAACTTGTATCTGCCGAGGGCCCGGATAAAGATTAAGGGAACGATGGGAGTGAAATGAAAAAAAAAAAAAAAAAAAAAAAAAAAAAACACCGACGAGGAGAGGAAACGTTTATTCGGGCCGCTCAAGGGAACAGGTGTTGGCGTACGCCTGGGCCACAGGCTAACTGCCTGGTGCCTGTGCATAGCTTGGCCGCCCGCGTTATCCACGTATATTTTTCAAGCGTAGGTGTGGAGTGGGCGAACGAAGCGGAAAGGGTTAAAACGTTCCCTCGTAGCATACAGTCGGAGATAAAAGTGAGACGGTTGAACATTCGTTGAGACGTATGGAGAATTTTTTTTTTTGAAGGGGGAAGGAAAGGTCGGATGGGGGGGGGAGGAGGAGGATTATACAAGAACATTCGAAGATTTGGCTGTCGAGAGTCATCCTCGAAAGAATTGAAAAATATTTGATTCGAGATAGGGTGACTATGGGAGTTGAGTATTGAAGGAAAAAGCCAAAGAGGGATGAAAGAATAAAAGGGGCTCCGTAGAATTTTATTAAAATATGTTAAAACTGTAATTAAAATTGAAAAATTTCTCGCTCTTGCGTTTCAAGGAGGCTAAAAAGTTTTAAGAATCTCGAGGCAAAAGGACCGAATGAAAGAGAGAAAGAGAGAAAAAGAAAAAGTGAGATTGGTACGTTTGTGGAGCTACGACTGGACTCTCCACGTAGACCGGAAGCTTACCGGAAAGAAGGAGAAGAGTGTCGAGTAAAATGGTAAGGGTTGAATTGAAATTGTCACTGAGGAGATTCTCAAGTTTCTTCGCTAAGGAAATTCTACTTCTCTGTGCTAAGAAGAACGTCTCTCGTTTCTTTTTTCTCTCTCTCTCTCTCTCCCTTGGCCCCATCACGACCCTTTCGTGCCCAGGGCATTCTCATCTCTTTCACTCTCTTTTTTTCCTGACTTTTTTTTCCAGGCTTCTTCTATTTTTCTCTGCTCCAACGGTGAGGGGAATATGACGCGATCGGGACTGCTCGGGCATGTTCCACTCTTAATCCTCGTGAGATCGACGTGCCTGGGAGTCACGATAGAGAGAGAGAGAGAGGGAGAAAGAGAGAGAGGGAGAAAGAGAGAGAGAGAGAGAGAGAGAGAGAGAGAGAAAGAGTCATGGAGAGATTCGATTTGGGTCTTTGCATATCTTTTATTTTTCACTCCTTATCTCTTAGACTACTCTTTTTCACGCTCAATCCTCAAAACTCTTTTTATCCCTTTGTAGATTTTTCACCGATATTGACAGAGGGGGAGAGAATCCCCATTTTTTTCCATTATTTTTTTTAATTCTCGTGGCTATCAATCGAGACTGAAATAAAAAGGAGTTGTTCTAATTTACTGATGATTTTTTATCATCAGCCAATTACCACCAAACTCGACAATTGCTTGAACAATCATCCAAAAAAAGCTTGTCATTTGCTTATTTTTCACACCCTCGAACTCATCGCCTTGAATTTTATCATCGCAACCCTCTCGCGTTAAAAATGACACAGGGGCCGTTTCCTAATTCACCGAAACGCACTCGCCATTAATCATATTTTTATCTCAAGCCAGACGGAAAATTGCTGTTGGTTCCTTGTGCAGAGTCTGGCCACAGACGACTTTGCCGGTCTCGTTGTCGCCGGCATCCTTGGTCATAGACCCAGCCTCTGCAATCCCCTCTCCTCCTCCCCCTCCACCCCTCTTCGCAAAAGGGTTGAATCTTTTTTTCTGATTTATCGTCGTCGTCGGGCACAAATGAAGAAAAAAAAAAATAAGTGGAAGCAGAGAATCGTGGCCAGCCTGCTTAATGCCCTTTGATAATGAAAATAAATATCAAAGAAGAAACCAAGTGTATCCCTGAAATGGTCACCAGCCATCAGAATCTTTATGAGAAACCACAAGAAGTCTGACAATCTGTGACGTGTTATTTTCCTGCTGGTTTTTTCTCATTCCCCTTCTTTCACTCATTCTTTCCATTTAATTTTTCGCCCTTATTTCGTGTTTATTTACGAGTGATTCGAGGGCCATTCGGCTACTTAACGCACTTCCATGTTGAAATACAAAAGAAAGTTGATGTCCTCCCACCCCCACCCTCACCTGCTTGCCATATGTCCGTGTGTTTGATGGTGGTCAATGCTTCGGGTGCAACGAGTCGACGTGCTGCTCGACAAACAAGCAGCGGAACATCGACCATTGCATACATACATTCACTTGTATGAATTATAACTATATATATATATATATATGTACGTATATAGTAGATGGTACACGTGAGAGACAATCCACCCACGCTCGTTGGCTACCGCGCATATGTTGGGGCATGGGGCAACCCGAGGATGACTCGCGAGGTGTGTGCAGTTGGGGCAACATCATTGGCAAGGAGAACCAGAGACGGTTTTTGAATATAAAGGAAAAGGGTTGAGGAGAGTTGGGAAGGGTTGAGTAAACGAAGAGAGAAAGAACAAGGGCTACACTGGATGCCAGAACTTTTTACGTCCATGTCTGTGTGTGTGTGTATGTGTGTGTAATTGTCGGTTTTAATCCGGTTGGATCGTTCAACGAGGATCCAAAGGATCGCAGCATGTTTCATGGATATATCTTTGAACGTCTTCCGGTTGGGCTGGGGGCAAGGGGGAGATCAAAAGTGAGTGGGAGTCCGCGATCGTCCAACCGTCGAATGTGACCTGCTGTTGCAGCCACGAGTCAAGCAAAAAATAAAAGACAATGTAGTTGGTTACCAAGCTCGAGTGTTTTCGATGTAGGCGTCATGCGCTTAGGGAATAGATTTTTTATTTCATGGTTGCCTTTGAACATTTTTCATTAAGAGTCTCGTTAAGAGGACATTGAAACTCAATGGTTCATTAGCCTGGGTGTCAAAGTGTTGACATAAAATTTGCCAAACTGTTGCTTCTGCCATTTTTTTTTTTCGTAATGGTTTTCACGTTTTACACTGTAACTTTGGTTCTGGGTGTCATTGATTGAAAATACTCAGTAGAGACTCTGTCAAGACGGTAAGAAGCGTGGAAAAAGCTGAGCCTCATTGATCGGCACTGGTGGGCAACGACGGAAGGTCTGCCAAAATAAATTTTGGGTTGAAGGGATACATTCAAATTTATGTTTTCAGTCAGATTGTCATTTCGTATCGTTTTCATATTTTAAGCTGTAACTCGAGTTCCATGCTTGACCGTAAATATTTGATAAGCTTTCTAGCCAGTTGACATGAATAGGGAAAAATGGAAAACCTGTTATTTCCATTGAACCATTTTCCTTCCCAAAAGAAGGTAGAAGGACCATCTAGCATCACTTGTGGAACGAAGATTTTCTGTTTTCCGTTAGCGCTTCGTTGCACAATGCGGTGATTAAGCGATGAAAAGTGGGCAGGCCAACTCATCAGGGTGACAAGTCATCGAGAAAAAAAAAAATAGGACAACGTCGAGAAATTACCTGGGACGGCAGACGATGAGGATGTTGGTAAAAAGAGGGACCATACGGTGAATGATTCGAGTGATCGTGGCCATAGGGACCGTTTGAGCGAACATGAGGTTGATGCTCTGCCTGGGGAGCTTGAGGCAAATTTGTTGGGGGTGGTGTCCAGCGTGCCTCGACGCTGGAAACGTGATTCTCGTTCGTACCGTACATCCTTTCATCCGTTGAAGACTTTTTCCCTCGTTCAATCAATCCAATCCAATTCTAACTGTTTCATGACATTCTTTATCTATTTTTTTGTTTTTTTTTTTTTTTTTTTTCACGCACTAAGAAAACGTACTCGTTTTACTCGGCACTCTCTCATCACTTTGTACGGATATTCGAAAACGAAAAAAAAAAACTATCACCTCAATTTTCCGAATATTTCAACCACGAGAACTTTGTTAACAGCAAGAACTATTTTATCGATGAAAATTAACGTGACAATTGTTTATGTTGCGTAAAGTAAAAAAAAAAGAAAATGGTCATTCGGAAAGAAAACGAATCACGTAATCACTCGCGAAGAAGAAAGTACTCGATTTTCATAACAGTCAACAGCAAGAAAAGTAAAGTTCCGAAAAGGTTTAAGCCCGCGAAAATCTGCGTCGAGATAAATCACAAGACTTAACTCTCACACTCGATCCATTTGCAATAAAGTTTGGTAATAATTTTTTTTTATCTTCACATTACACTGTCGTTTCTCCGATAATCACGAACTCGCGAGATTTCAAGATCTTTGGAAAAAAAAAAGGAAATAAAATGGAAACTCTCTTCTAACTCAGCCTCATTTTTATTTCGCGAATATCCAATTAATCAGACCGATTAAAAAATGTTGGTTTAGTCGCGTGGACGCAGCGCCGTGCGCCAGCGAGTGGCGTAGCGAACTAAAAGAGGCGGGGGACGAAGTGGATTTCTTCAGTGTCTCGTTCAGTGCTTATGGCGATGAGGAGGACGAGGGCAATAGATAAAAAATAATAAAAAAATGCAAAAATATATATATGTATAAATAATGTAAAAAACTGGGCTAGAGGGGTGCGAGGGGTTGAGTGCAGAGAGCAAAGACTATGAGAGAACGATCATCGTGTGGTATAGCGAGAACTATGATAGTGATGATGGTGGCGGAGAAGCCAAGAGCTGGTCTTCTGATAAGAGCATGCAATTTTTTATTCGTTAAATCGGTATAGGCCACGTTGGCGCAGATATCGATTGAAATAACAGAGATTCTTCGTTTGCCGGCCAATGATGATCGGTCAGAGTTGCGGAATCAGCCAATCCAAAACGTTATCCCCCATAAAACGTTTTCCGTGCTATCTATTGCCTGTCTTCTCGCGCACTCTTTACACCGCAATAGAGACCCCCTCATCGCTGCTTCTTTTCTTCACTCTTGTCCCTCTCACTCGCCCCTACCCCTGTCACTTTTTCACTCTTTCCATCTCTCCCTCTCTCTCTCTCTCTCTCTCTCTCTCTCCCTTTCTCTCTATTTCTATCTTTCTTGATTCGCTATTGCCAACTGACCGGTTGGCGAACTCCCGCCATTGAATAGAGAAGTTCCGCTATTCAACAAGCATCGGGGCTATCTGGTTCAGGGCCTCATGCTGGCATGAACCAGACTCTGGGATACATCCGGAATTTTTCCATACGATTTTACATGTCGCGTATACCATCGCCAAGTACTGCTATTGCCAGTTTGAAAGTGGCAGTGGCAACACTGTTATGGGGAGAAGAAACGATTACGATCGGCGAATTGGCCTCTCTCAGACACGAACGAGACATACGAGTCTGGCAAGACCACCGAGCGGAGGCGTTAAGATCTATTTGGAATCGAAGATGGTTGATTCGTTTGAGCAGTGGGGAGGTCCGGGACGTGAAGAAGACACCGTTATGGGCATCTTCGGTCCATTCACAACGTGGAGTTGAATTGCTGATTTTAGATAATTAAATGACAATGTTACGGTTGACCGGATAATTATTTATAATTGTGGGAAGAACTTTTATACATGGACTAGCTATGTGGATTGATGGACATTGCTGAGGAAGGGTTTTTGAGCGGAAGCGTTAAGATCTATTTGTAATCGACGAAGGTTGATTCGATTGAGCAGTGGGGAGGTCCGGGACGTGAAGAAGACACCGTTATGGGCATCTTCGGTCCATTCACAATGTGGAGTTGAATTGCTGATTTCAGATAATTAAATGACAATGTTACGGTTGAGCGGATAATTATTTATAATTGTGAGAAGAACTTTTATACATGGACTAGCTATGTGGATTGATGGACATTGCTGAGGAAGGGTTTTTGAGCGGAAGCGTTAAGATCTATTTGTAATCGACGAAGGTTGATTCGATTGAGCAGTGGGGAGGTCCGGGACGTGAAGAAGACACCGTTATGGGAATCTTCGGTCCATTCACAATGTGGAGTTGAATGGCTGATTTTAGATAATTAAATGACAATGTTACGGTTGACCGGATAATTATTTATAATTGTGGGAAGAACTTTTATACATGGACCAGCCATGTGGATTGATGGACATTGCTGAGGAAGGGTTTTTGAGCGGAAGCGTTAAGATCTATTTGCAATCGACGAAGGTTGATTCGATTGAGCAGTGGGGAGATCCGGGACGTGAAGAAGACACCGTTATGGGCATCTTCGGTCCATTCACAATGTGGAGTTGAATTGCTGATTTCAGATAATTAAATGACAATGTTACGGTTGACCGGATAATTATTTATAATTGTGGGAAGAACTTTTATACATGGACCAGCCATGTGGATTGATGGACATTGCTGAGGAAGGGTTTTTGAGCGGAAGCGTTAAGATCTATTTGCAATCGACGAAGGTTGATTCGATTGAGCAGTGGGGAGATCCGGGACGTGAAGAAGACACCGTTATGGGCATCTTCGGTCCATTCACAATGTGGAGTTGAATTGCTGATTTCAGATAATTAAATGACAATGTTACGGTTGACCGGATAATTATTTATAATTGTGGGAAGAACTTTTATACATGGACCAGCCATGTGGATTGATGGACATTGCTGTGGAAGGGTTTTTGGGACAGTAGTCAGGATTATTGAAAAAGAAAATTCAGGAAAAGACATTCATATGAGAGCTTTTCGTTTTTAAGTGGGAAATTAATTGCTAATTATTGTTAATTAATTAACGATATAATGAACAATTAGTAGGGAAAACTCTTGGACAAAATGGGTCGACTGACATGTCCCAAGAAATTATTTTGGGACAGCAGGTCAGGTTATTGAAAAAGGAACTTCGTGAGAAAACATTCATGTTAGAGCTTTCCATTTATACAGGGAAATTAATTATTGATTCACGATAATTAATTGACAGTGGAATCAAAAGACATTAGTACGAAGAACTCGTGGACACTGTGAATCGACTGACATGTCCTAAGGAAGGGTTTTGGGACAGCAGCTCAAATTATTTATAAAGGGAAAAAAGGCATTCCAGTATGGGAGCTTTCAATTTATATAATGAATCACTGATTTCCGATCATTAAATGACAACGGAACGATCCGTCCGAAAGAAATTTTTTGAGAGAACGGCCCAAGCTGTTAAAAAAAATTGTTTAGATTTTTCCTAAAAAGTAGCTGATACACGTTAATTTTATGTATTTATTTTAAAGTTGTTTAATTGTCCTCTGGCATATGTCAGGACCTCGGAAAGGACATACTTCTCCGAGAAGGAGAAGGTTTTAGAGTCCGGAACGGAAATCGTTAGCACATGCTCAAACTTAAGTTCGCACATAAATCTGAATTTAGGGTCAGACTCAAATTGACCTAAATGTACATTTAACTTTTAACTAATGATTGAACTTGAGCCCTGCGATAATTCCATTCTATTTGGGCCTTGGACCGCCAACTAAAGGGATAAATGTGCCAACGTAAAATAATCTCACCTCCAGAATTAGATATCAAAACGTCCGAAATTAAAAGTGTAACTCTTAACAATGATAAATAGACACAAAAAAAAAGTTTGTCATCTCATATCGACTAATCCAATACAATGAAGTCTTTATTCGCGATTCGGATGTGCCATTTTAATGCTGAGTTTGTCTTATCGTTGACAAAAAAATACGATCACGACATTGTGGCATTGATAAAAAGCCAAGAGTACATTCCATAAGTGAAATCTCGAGTACGCTAGAGAAAGAAAAATGGGTGGAGTCTATTCTGGGGATGACGGTGGGGCTGGTTTGGGGAAAAAAAGACGTTTCCTCTATCTACGAACGAGCTGGTCTAGAATGGCTGACTCTTTTTCTTATCAGTGACGTATACGAAAGTGTTGAGATAAGAGAGCGAGAAAAGGGGCATCCAAGTGTGAACTGCGGATTTGTACGGTCGCGTGGCTATCTTAAGACGCTCTTTTCCCAACGAAGATACTTTCAAGCTAACTAGCAAAAGTATAAACAGATCATGATGATATGAAATATTTATGGTCGATAACGCGCAGTGCAATTCCTTCACAAAATAACTGACTATGATTAAGGGGCTTTTTTTCCCCCGATGGTCCATCACAATGCTGTGGACAAAACAATTGAGAGGCTGGGGGGAGGGGGAGAAAACGACTCCACATCTATTGGGGAAGGAAGAAGGGCAATGAGAGAACGAGGCTTGCTTGCTTTGATGCTTGGGGAAAATAAGTGAATAACGAAAGAAGCAAATAAAAATGGTCTCCTCTCTCTTTCTTTTCTTCTTTCGTTCTCTCTCTCTCTTGCTTTCTCTCTGTGGCTTTCGGACCTCGTCGTTTAGTTGGCACGACGTGCCAGACAAGCTGCGCGGTTCTTGTGGAGTACAGAATAAGAGTTTGCATTGGGAGAAAGAGGATGAGAAAGAGGTGGTGGAGGGGAATGAGAAGAAAGAAGAAAAGAAAGAAGAGAGAGAAAAAAAAATAAGAAAGAGTCAGAATGTACAGAGTGCTCGAAAGAAGCACCGAGTGAGAAGAACCCGGTCGGCCAGTGCGGGGCAGAGGAAAACGGCAGACGGGGGCGTGAGGAAAGAGGGACAGGGGAAAGGGGCAAGACAGCAGCGGGGGCTGGGGGGGGGGAGGCCAACGCCGCGAGAAGAGGGAAAAAAATAAAAGTCCGGCAGGCCTTGGCTGCTGCATTTGTCGAGGCCGCGTTGCCAAGTCTCATTTGTTTATCACGAACCGCGAGAGGAGATCTTTGAGCTGAGACTCACGCGCGTGGACCTCATTCCAGAAATTCAGCGGCTGATTTTAATGATTATGAAGTTAAAATTAAAAAAAAAACGAAAAAAAAAATGAATTCTGCTCGTTTAATTCTGTATTTTATTGGGGGTACCGGAAAGTTTTTACGGTTTAATTATAATACTGCATTTGTTAATAATAATAAAAATACATATGGGTAATCAATGATCATAGGTCACCATGATTTTCAATAACAACGTCTCATCTCTCAATAAGCTTTTCTATTCCCTGTTTGTAACAATATTATAATTGCGCTAATTAAAGGGTTAAAAGAGCGAAAAGACTTTCCACTAACCCTAATATTTAGGCACTCAAAGTCTGTTCCATATGTGCAAAAGCATGGGGTAACGAGGTAAAATTAAATTACTTGAACTTATCCTTTCAGAAAAATTGTATAGGAGAGATCCTGTAATGTGATGTGTTTGCTGAAAAGCAGATATTTTTTGTACGATTGATTCAATTTTATTTTCCGTCAAAAGTAAGATAAACGTCCCAGAATCTCCGGACAGGAAGCTGCAGCCAGAGAAATGACGTTAATCTCGATCTGTATATTTATTTTTTTCGTAAATGCTTGAGTGTATATAGTGCTTATATATACAGAGGTTAGAATTATTTGGCTCGTGTCCGATGACTGCAACGTTTTTACCTGCATAAATTTTGCTTATTAAAAGTCGAGCTTAATTGACAAAAATGAATAAAATAATTTTAAAAAATTATTAAATTCAACCATTATCATCATCTTGATGATTTTATCGGTTATTCATGCCACTTGTATGCTCTGTCGAAAAATAATATATTTCAGACACTCCGAGTTCATTTCTCAAACAGAAATGACAAATAACAAAAAGCATTAATTTTTTTTTTTTTTCATGAAATTTAAGCAAAAAGAGGTTAATTTATTTTTTGGCCCGTAATACTTTGGCGCAAGAAACTGAGAAAAGACGCTGCGGCCAAGGGGGTTCTCGACTTTCCTCGCGACTCGTTTCTGAGTCATCGTATATGCACGCTCTGCAATACGTACATGCGCCCAGCAGCGTCTACGGTACCAGCACTATCACCCAGGAATAACCGCATTATATTCAAATAAACCTACTCGGCGTATCGTATTGTGGCGAGTTTTATTAATAATCACTACAACGCCTCACAAAAACGCCACGTTGACTTTGCAAAATGTGTCGTTTTATTCTTGGTATAATATATAAATTGCACATACATATGCGCATATATGTATAATACGATGGGTCCTACAAGTCGAAAGTGACCGTTCAAAGTGGGGTTGCTTGGGGGCGGAGGGGGGTTGCCGCCGCCGACCCCCCCCCCCCCAAACGACGTGAATATATAATACATACAAACCACAAGCTATACTGGCCCAACAACACGCTGAAAGATAGACCATCGCTAATCCAGAATCTCACGTGACTGGCCAACATTAAACTCGTCTGAATCTCTCGTACGTTTATATAAAGCCAATATTCATATTTATGTGCATATGTATAGACCCCTTCACCGGCACATGTGCGAATATATATGCGTGCGTGTTTTCAAAATCTCCGCGAGGCCTTCATTATACTGCTCTATCCTCTTATTTTTCTTTCACAGCTGAGCTGTACGATCTGCATCTTTGTCCAAGGTGGAGAAAAAAAAAATTCGGCCGAATCTGCGGCACCTTTTTTTAGGGCCAGTGCCTGTAAATATTGGCCATCAAGAAATAAAAAAATAAATTGACGAAAATTAGGTCGAATCACAGATGAAAAATATATATATATAGTACGGACATGTTAGTTTTGATTTGGGCTTTGCTTATTTTTAATAGTAACGGTTTTAGTTTATCCGATGCTTGCCCACACGCAACGCTAACCGTTTCCGCATTCTCGCGACCATTCACGAACGTGTACTCGACGATTTCTACAACGGGAATCCTACATCGGTCAGGATTCAGAGATTCTGTTTCGCGATTTACATTTCGTTCGAGTATCTCGAGTGATCTTCTTACGCTGTTAAATGAATGCTTGAGGCCGATACCAAAAATCGAAAAGAAGACATTATAAATGTATACGAATGGTCGACGCGTCATCGGGATGATGCACTTTGGTCATCAACGTTAAATTCGCAATCGTTTTCAATTTAGAGCAAATAATTGATATAACTTTTTTTTTTCTCATCAAACGCACTCGTCGACAATACGATATGAGATTGTCGACAGTGCCGAGCGCGTTGGGAGTTGTAAGAAGTTACTAGGAGGCATTAAAAAAAAAAAAAAACAAAAGAAAAATAATTGTGACACGAAGCCGTGGATGACATGATCACGGTCTGTGTGGATCCGTTGGGATCCAGCTGCGCATTACATCCGCATAAGAACGTGTCGGATTACGTCTCACGACTCTTCTACTCCTCTCTACCATTGCGAGCACGCTTCTTCATTTTTTTGTTCCCTCTCCTTTCGACTTGCCAGTACTACGACTTACCGAACGTTTGTGATGTGCCGATTTGACACCGATAGAGTGTAAAAGGTACCGAAAGCTTTCTTTACAGAAAATAACTGTAAATTGGGACCTTAACCTTCCGTAGTCATACTGGGTAGAATCGACCAGTTGATTTTTTGAGTGAACAAGTATTCTTCTTGCGCATTGACCTCATCATGATTTTTTTTATGCCTTAAATTATGCCGCTAATGCCAGCGTGCTACTGGCAGCACCTGCACAGTCCAGAACTGGTGCTATTTGAACTGCCAGTATCGTTCGGTGTTATCGTGTTGGTAATGGGAGACTGCTGGTCTAGTACTGGCCGCCAGTACTACCGAGCAGTTTGATTTAGAGTCGAGTCAAGATTTGGTTGAGGGCAGAGGACGTATTAGGCAATAATTAAATGTTTTACCGGGAAGAAAATATTTTTAGTTCTCTGCTGACCAGTACCAAATCATAATCAAAGGCCAGTACTGACATGAATTTATATTTTTCGCCAGTATCGGCAAGCGTCTGAATCAAAATGAGTTATTGCTTTCAAAGATCTCAAAGAGTCCGGTGACGATGTTTTCCGACCGTGGCATCGAATTTGTCGGGTCAACGAACCCATATCACGTTCGATTTCTCCACTGTTCAATTCATCGCGTTGGGTCATTGGAGGAGTCATGCTAAGTGCAAGTGGCATGCCTGACAGAAGGCCAGAAAAAAAGAGTGGGCCTTTTCAAGCAAGAGGGCCTTCACCACGGGTATACATCAGAGTCAATCCCCGCGTCTTTCTCCCGCGTAATTCTTTCTTTCACGTTTCGTTCACGGGTACACTCGCCTTGTGGCGGTAACCTTGTGACTCGCGTCACACGTACACGAGCTGCTTATTGTTTTTTGCTCTCTCTTTCTCTTTCGCTGTTCCTCCACTTTATCGTATCAAGCATATGCCAACACACGACAATGAACATCGACCATTCGATGGAAATGAACGAACGAGCATCGAAGAAAGAAATACCGAGAGAGCGCGCGAAACTGATATCGACGGCCCCCTCTTTCCTCTCGCCCCAGCATCTTGTCGACCTGATCCCCCCTCGAGGTGAGACAATATGAACAGGTTTGTCGGTGGTCAGTAACAAAGCAAAAAAGTACAGTCCATGATAAACCCATTCAAACGATATTATCTTTTACATCTTCTGGGTCAAGTGATTTTTTTTTTATCATCGCCAATTTCTTTCACTCGTTCAACACAAGCTAATGATCGGAAGAAATTCCTCTGATCCCGAAAGTTTTTACACGATTTTTCGTATCTAAAACTGAGTACCAGAATGTGAAAGCATAAACCTATTTTTTAATTTACATCAATTTTTAAGCTCTTCCATTTTAAATGAATTAATTAAATGTCTCTAAAATGGAAAACGATATTTTTCTTCAATTAAAGCGTTTAAAATATAATAATTGAACGAGCAGCCAGTATTGAGAAAAAAAAGAGAAACAATTAAATTTCAATGGCCCTATGAGGCAGTAACGGGTCATTATACGAATTATCTTATACGCCAGTATCGCGAGATATGCGGGGGGTGTGGGGGGAGGGGGGGCATCAATAATAAATCATGATTATATTATCGTTCTCTGGCTATGAACAAGTCTGTCAAAAAAGTACTGCCCTTTCTCACAAAATAATTTCCATATAAAATAATTTTTTTTTTTCGTTCAATACAAAAATGGCGACAAAATTTTATTGAATCGTCAATAATGAGTCTGAAGTAATGAAAAACTTAGCCAGTATCGAAAAGAAAATTGAAAAATAATAAAGTTTTAATGCACCGGTGTCAGTTGATGGAGTTATTCTTGTTTTTTAATTATTTTTATAGCTCAGCACTGTGAGGTGTGCGGAGAGAGGTGGGTGAGGGGGGGGGGGGCAACAATAATAAATCATGATTATATTATCGTTCCAATAAACTCTGTCCAAAGGGGGGAATGAACGTGAATTTATAAAAAGAAATGCCCCGAGGGACAACAAAAAAAAATATATATATAAAAAATATAAAAATGTAAGGCCAAGCCGGTTCCAATGGTGATTGGGCAGCAACGATACGAGGATCGAGAGGGTCGGGGGGGGGGGGGGCGACCTGATAATCTTTAATTTATTTTAATGACGGCGAGGCGTGACTCGTCTCCTCTTGTAAAGTCGTATGGCAATTCTGCGACGAAGCAGACGACGATTGAAATGGCGCGAGACGCGGAGAGCGGAGATGACGTGGGGCGGTGAGGAGGGGGGGGCGGTGGGGGCAAGAAGAGGGATGCTTCGATGCAATCGCAGCAAGCGGTGAATGTGTGGCAGCGTGCGCGTTGTCGGAGGTCAGGTTCAGCAGCCGTGCGCATTCGACTGCGTTTCGCTCCATCAAAGAGAGAAAGAGAGAGAGAGAGAGAGAGAGAGAGAAAGTCTCTGGTGCTTCGCCGCATAAAAAATACTGGGTAATAAAACGGCGAAGCTTGTGTAGAAAAAAATTGCACTAATTTTTTCGAAATGTGGTGTTAAAATGAAAAAAAAAAATTGAGTCGAGATAATTTTTTTTTGATAATAATAGTAATAATAATAATAATAATACATTATTATTTATTATTTAAAAATTAATAACAAATAATTTATCGTTTAATTAACTCGCACCAAGACTTGGAGCTAAATTTCCTATTTTTGCGTTATTTTTGTTTAACGCTCCAAAGACTCAATTTTTTTTCTCCCGAGCCGTTCGACTCGGGAAAAAAAAATAAAAAAATAATAGAGTGGAGGTTACGGAGAGTTAAGAACGTACGAGGGCGGCGTCATGGTCGCACTCGCGCCTTTTGCCTTCTTCTTGGTTTCTTCGTCGACTTTGCGCGGCGCGCGGAAAAATAACTATATACATGTATATAAAAGCCGGCCGGTGAGGCCGCCGACGCCGCGCAGCTCTTCGGTACTCCGCGAGAAAACGAGCGTTGGATGCTGCACAGCTATCTATCTCTCTCTTTCTCTGTGCATCTTGCATATATGTATGTTTTATGTCAGAGCGTGCATTCTGCATTTGCGCCGTTGCCACGTCCGACCTGATCTTTTATCCTCTTCTTTCTCCATCTTTATATATATATATAAATTCTCTTTTCTCACTCTTCTTCTTCTTCTTCTTTCTCACTTCGCATTACTTATTCTCTTCTCCCTCTTCGTTCTTTCATTTCTTTCTGTGTATCCCCAGCCCCCCCCCCCCCCCCCCCCCACACACAAATACGCACACACACACACAAATACACACACTCGCGACATATTTCTCAAAGCCCCCAGCACCGACGCAAAGTCATTGAACTCGAGGAAGGAAAAAAAGGAGGAGAAGAAGAAGAAGAAAAAGAAATGAAGAAAAAAAAACCTCGACGAGGCGAAAGAAGTCCGAGAGAAGATGGCCGAAGAAGTGGAGAAGAAAAAGAAGAAAAAAAAGATGGTGGATTGCAAGATTTTGCCCGAGGCAATGTGTGCATGTGTGCGTGTGTGTGTGTGGTGGGTGGCGGGGCAAAAACCGCTTTTATTGGCCTGCGATTCAACTACACGAGTCTTAACCTCGCTTAACCTTACCAGCATTTTTATAAGTTAGATATTTCTTCAACCTTTTGTAAGTAATAAAAAGTATCACCGATTTTTCAGAATGAATTTCTTGCTCGTTTTATCCTCAATTTGGACGTGTTTGAATTGTTCAGTACTTGAGAATTTGTCCGGCTTTAATTAGACAATGAATAAGAAACGAGTCCCAATTGAATTAGTTTGCGATTCATTATTTTAATAATTAATTTTATTAAAGATCCTTTGAAATTTCAGAAATGATCAGATCAAAAATTCATCCAATCAAAAATTATCCTCATCGATTATCAGCCAGTTTTTCGCAAGAAAATAACTCGAAATTTTAGCATCTCGCGAATGAGTGTGAAAAAGACGGTTCAAAAAAGCGTTCGCGATCTTATTTTTATCTTTCCGAGGAAAAATGGTGGTCGACATTTTGGAGCTTTTCGGTTGGGCGAACGCCACGAGGTCGGTGTGTGCATCTTTGCGCTCTCTCTCATTCGCGCATGCACGCAGTCAACGGAGCAGTCATCGGTGTACGAGCGATTCGTTACACGCGCCTTATTGTCGTAGGTCGGGATTCTCGGCGCCACCGAAAGAGGCACAGAGAGAAAGACTTTCTGGTCTCATCGTCTGTCTGAATAGCATCTTTGATGCGCGAGATTTATTCTTATTCTTTTTCCATCTCGATCAATTCTTTTATAAACACATCATCGTCAGTTATAATGTGACACCTTCGACCAGCTCGTAAAGACATTTCCGGTTATGCACACGTGACGCCTGTGGTAGGGATGTGAAATTTTATAGCGTAGGACAGGTCTCGATTTCGTTTTAAGCGGTTCGTGCTTGAAGGAGCGCGTCGTCCTCGTTCCAGAATTCATATGTACACACTGACAGGACATTTAACGTGAACCTCATGTGGCCTCGCTGGCACGAACGAATCAGAACGATTAATTGTTAAATTTGAGGACAGAAAAAAATTAGCTTATTTGATCTTGAACGATTTATACGGTCTCATGACCCTCAACTGTGACTTTCGGTATCCTGTCTTAAAAGCTGACACAATGGCCAGTACTGGCTCCATTATTGGCTGCCAGTATTCGGTATTGACATTGTGCCAGTGCCGGTAAAAGTTTAGATCGGATTGGGACCATACTGGACTACATCAGTTTTGTGCAAGTATGAAAAGTTTTCATATGGTGGCTAGCCAGTACTGAGCAAGGGCCACGAGCCAGTACTGAGCCGACGTTGGTGGGAACACTGTCAGGCTGATCATACCAACATTTCTCCCCCCCCCCCCCCCACCCCCCTCGAGTGGAACTAAGTCTGCTGCTAGTGGAACATTTGCCAGTATCCATTTTTCTACTGCCAGTGCCAGGCCAATGGTATATAATTTTTGGCTATTCGCACAGTCATAACGCTACGTCACTAATGCAAATGCCAGTGCATCGCTGACAGAATGTAAACCGTCCAATACTGGCTAAAGTTTTATACCAGCAATATACTTGTATTCGTGAACAGAAACTATCTTCACACGTTAGTAATTATATGTAAATATAATTACTCTGAAAATTACGTACAATCTAAATATTAGTTTTTATATCGAGCATGTGAAGTTAGTGCATATAGGAAATAGTTGCCCTCTTTAACTTCTGATCTCAACAAGAAAAAAAAAACGAAATTCACGGATCGGGTACGATTAAGGTCTTACCTCAATGGCTGTGCGGTGGGTGGTCTGGTGGTCTCAAATAGAATCACAGTAACGCGCCAGTAGTAGCCAATACCAGTATAGTTGTATACGTTCGTATTTACATGTACTAGTGATAGCCGTAACGATAATAGTAGTAGTATTGGTTATACTTTGATAAATGGATACGAAAAAGATTTAAAAAACTGATCACAATGTATGGCACACTTTTCCTCGTGTTCATCGTGTTTTTCCCTTTCACCACTATGGGATTGAAATAATCCCCCTTTTAAAAAAAAAACCGCCTGTCGTTGAGTGACTTTGTTCAAAACAAAACAATGACTTTTTTTTTAAACAAGCCCGTGCAAAATCAACCTCGAACAACTCCACACTGAAGAGGTTAAGACGAAAAATTCAATTTTTTTTTTTGCTTGTTTGTTTCCGTCGTTAATGCACACGCACTTGACGATGTCAGCTGTCAAACAACGCGGCGCGCGAACACCGGAGCTGCTCGGCTCTCGGGGCACCTCCGTCAGCGTGTACGGGACGACAACTCAGCGTGAGGCCAAGTACGCGAGTAGAGACGGTATCGAGGCAGCGCCACGGACCGCCCCAACGACGCCCGTCATCGGCACGATCGGCAGTCACACACGAGAGCGTGAGCGTGCCCACCAAAAGAGTTCTCTTACCACTGCTCGATTGACGAACAAGTGACTTTCAATGAAAGAGGAGTTAATTAAACGAAAAGAAAAAACACTTTTTTATCGTTCAAAGTTAGCTCTAAAGATCCATTCTAAGATAATTTAATGAAACTAGAAGAGTATTCACCCCAAAGTTGACCAAAATTTAAGAGAACATTGAAAAAAACAACAATACAGTAAATTGATACTGGCTTCAGAAAAAAATGAACACCAGAAAAAAACTAAGTCGATTAACCGGAAAAAGTGTTCGAGGATCAATTGCTTATCGAGCGCGATGCCTGCGCATGTTTTACGTTGTCACCGATTTTCAGGCAAAACAATAACAGAACCAGAAAAAAATGGAATTGCGAAAAGATTCGTCGTTATACCCCGGCGTGATGATGTTGCGTGCGCACCTTACTTCGTTAAAGAGTCTTTTCCGTATAAAATGCTGGGGCGCCGTCGAGAGAACCCCGCTCATCGTCACACACACATACACACAATTTACCGAGGACAGAGAAGGATATACTTGCAAAAAAAAGAATAACGAATAAGAAGAGAGAAAAAACGAGTGAGATGAGGAGTCGCGTTGCAGGCACTGTAAGTGTGCTGGCCGTCCTCGGGACCGATTGGTCCGCAGGCAGCGTGGTGGGAGTGCTGGCGCGAAGGTCTGAAGGTGCAGCAGCCCGAGCCCAATAGTCACAGCACCAGATTGAACAACGCACTCGAAGTATAAGCACAGCAGTGCATCGAAACACGTTATGAAGTAAAATAAAAACTTCGTGGAGTGAAGAGGGGCTATTGGAACACCGGAACAGAGTGAGGAGGGGAGAGTCGGTTGGGCCTTTTCAGGGAACCGTCTGAAACGAGAGAAAATCCACGGAGAAAGGCCGAGGCCGGAGATAAATGACACGAATTACCATTCAGAGATACTCGTTCTCATGCCGCATCGCGATCCCCTTAAATTTTTTCACATTTGGGCCTTACGGACCAAAAACCCCTTTAAATATCACTTACGCCCTAGTAACAAGAGGCTAAGCCCGGAATTATCTGCAAATGTTTCACTCACAGACAGTATCAATTTTTACATTCGGATCTGCCTGTGCCCAAAATAATAAATGTAGGGTCCTTGTAGGGACGCTGGCTAGAAGCTACCGGAACGGATAGTGGGAGTAGTGGAGTCGAGCCAATGGCCGCTCGGGAAATTTGGGCCATGCTGAGGGAGGGGCTCCAGTTGATGCAGGCTCCGTTGAGCTCGACCTCCCCACGTGGGGACTCACGGTAATGCTGGGGCCCGAAGCGCCGTTTCTAAAGTGTCCGTGATAGGTGCGCGCGCCGTTCAGCCTAGACTCCCGCCTAGACTGAAAAGCGCGCGTAGTCCAGAAACGAAAGATTCTCCGTGGGTCGAGCGATGCCCCCTCGCGGTGTTTGCTACAGATGCAAAAATGGAGGATTCGTCAATGCAACTTTCTTCACCACCACATTCTCCTACACTAAATTTGCAATGTTTGCGTTGTTGATGTAGTTTTAGAGTTTAGCGTAATATATACGATAATACTGCAACGCTCCAAGTCCGATACTCTCACTCGCTTGTACTATGCTCTCCCTCCTTTCCCTTCACCGCCCGGCAGTGCGTCAGCATCTGTCCACCCGCGCCCTCCCACTCCACACACACACACACAGTTGTATCTCTCACAGCAACATTGCCCAGGCTATTCACCCACGCATGCCACATGAGATGATGACGATTCCCGGCTCTACCGCAACTCCCTATCTTCCACCCCCTTCTCTCTTCTTTCCCTTGTCCTATAACGACGGGTCCTATGCGAAGACTAAACTCGCTGCTAACTGCATACACGAGTTACGAATTTTCCAACTTTCGACACACATTGAAACGATCCTACGTTTAATGGAGTGATGCTGCTGGCATATCGTACAAAAGAGTATGACCATTGTGGTGGATGGCCTTATTTTTATTTTATCTTCTTTTCGTTGCCCTTCGAGCTTCATGGCCGGAGGGCAAGGGGGGAGGAGAAAAACAGGCAGAAATAAAAGAGGAACGACATTGCGAACGCCCGTTGGAGAGAGAGAACAAAGAAAACGAGTCTCTTGTGCACCAGGGTGGGAGAGAGGCTCGAGGATAAAAGAATCTCGGCCCTGGGCCGATCGATTGCAACGTTTCTTTTTTTCTTATTTTTTTTTTAACCATAGCGCTTGCTTCTTATTCTTGCTATTCTCGTTTACGAATAAGCTGCGCGTGTATATTTACGTGTACATGTGCATCTCCCGTGACCCAGATTCCGAATTGGCTCTATTTCTTTTTTTCCAACCCGAACGGCCGTTTTTATCTTTTCGTCCGTATACTCTCACTCTGTCTCTAGTGCGCGACTTCTTCTGGCCCCCTACCCCCCTCCAGCAGCCCCCCGCCCGCACAGCGATTTCTGCTTCGCCACGTTGCAGACGACGCCGTTGCATTTCCCCTTCCGCACGCCACCAACCGTCAACCCCACCTCGCTGGTACGTTTTTCCCCACCCCGGGGTTTACTCGTGGCTTCTCGACCATCACTTACTCCCCACCATGCTGTGCACGACTTCCACTTCTCCGCAGCTCCTTGCCCCACTCTTTGCTTCTCGCGGCGTCCCACCACCCCTGCCCCTCCAACGCGTCGTCTGTTTATCATTCTCTCTCTTACACGCGCCCGTCCCCGCTAGATCCTGACCTACGACTACGTTTTCGCGGGCTTCACGAATTTCAGCTGCATTTGCTGTTTGTCCCCACATCCACGTGTTCGCGAGTCTTTCAGATTTTCAGGTTATGATTGAGACCTTTTTCCAGATGCATTTGGCAACAATGATACCAGCCTGGTCTTGTCAGACTTAAATTGACGATGATTTTTTTTTGGCTTGTAAAGAAGTGATTTTTGTCAGAGAAGTGTTACATTACACTAAAAGTTAACGTCAATGGAGTCGAAGAATAATGGAGGTACAAATTTTCAATTTCCAGCTTATGACGCCATTTTTCGGTGCCAAAGAATATTTCTGAACCCGATGAATGTCTATCGCGTGTTTTTTTGTTCTCTTCTTCTGGCGCGTAACGAATGCACGAGAAGAAGGAGACAGAGAGAATGAGAAAAAGACAGGGCGTTGGGGGGGGGGGGGGGGATTGGTAGAGAGCGGGAACTTGGGATGGGGGCGATCCACGGCAATATACACGCGAAGAAGCCGCAGAGCAGGCAAAACTTTGCTCACGCAGTTTTGCTATTCGATTTTGCAAACTTATATTTAGAAGGGCAACGATCTTTTGCCGAGACGACGACGACGACGCGTTCCCGCGCGCGCTCTCTTTATCCCGCTAATTCGTGCCACCCGAGAGTCCCACACATGTGCACGCACTCCATATTGAAGATTTTACTGAGAGTTTTGCGCTGGCGCTGGTTACCGAAGTGACCGAACCATCTTTTTGTTCTGGTAGCATTTTTTTTTTTTTCATTCGTGGATCAAAATAGAATATATTTTCAATAAAGGCACCAAATTATAAGTTTTGGTCTGTTTTTTTTTTCAATGTTTGCATTACTTTTTATGATTGGAGGATAAAAATGACGTACCCAATAGTGGCGCTGATTCGTAAAGTGTTCGTTCCATACGCCAGATGTGTGGACCGATCGAAACCACAAAAATGCTTTCCTTTCATGATCTGAGCTAAGCAGACCCTATACGATCCCTAACGGACCCTACAAATCTTTGTTGTAGTCTTTTTTCAGGCCCTCTAAGTCGAATCTGGTGGCTAAAATAGAATTAGGCTCTTCAAAATCATCTCAAAACCGGAAGTTCCGGTGAGAAATACCAAATCATCCGGAGGCAATCCATCATGACCTATTCAGAAGTAACGAAATCAATCTTGAGAGAGTGTATATATGAAAAGTATCAGTAATGAACAGTCAAAGTATCCGAATACGTGATAAATGTTTCAAAAAAATATTAAAACTTTTAGCAAAGTACCGAAACGTGCAAATTATTTCATCGCAGAGTTTCTCATCTTGCTTTCCTCTTACATACATACTCATTGCATCTGTTTTCTTATAGCTTTCACGTTGTGTATCTCGTTTGTGCGCGTTACTCGTGCCGTGACCTACCCCAGGAAGCGGCAGAGCTCTCTCGCCCACACGGGCTCAAAAGTGTGCATTTCGCAACGCACTAGCGAAAGAGTACAACACGCGTAAAACGACGACGTGTGGAAGCACCGAGTTTATTCTTTGTGTTTGGTCGCGACAGACCTCGCGCCCTCTCGTGTGTGCATATGTGTTTTTTTTATCGTTCGTTGACTCCGAGCATTCTGTGTGCATTTCACACTCTTATGGTCCAACCGCGGGAGGTGTGGCGGGGCGGGGGGTGGGGGGGGGGGGGCATCGTCGCCCTGGCCTGAGAGCGTCCCGAACTCGCTCCCCTTGCGTCCATTTCTCTCTCATGTATCCACACTCGTGCGGCATTCTCGCTTTTTCCTCACTTTTCGTTACTCCCGACACTTCTCTCGCGCCACAACGTGGCACGATAAGATTGTCGTTGCCATTTGTGACCAGCGAGGCTAAACTGGACCACAGCTGGCAGCTCGAGAGATGAATTCTTCGCGAATCTCTCATCTTGGTATGCGTGAAATACTTTTTTTCCATGCAATTATTTCATTGCGAAAACAAATATGGAGAATTTGGGGTGAAATCCTGATGGAATGAAATTATACCTCAGGGTGAGATTGACGGAATAAATAATTTTAAGGTTAAAGTCATGATCAAACAGAGTCATGTATGCGCTATTATAGGTGAAAAGTTTGTGCCATGCATGAATACGCAAAATTCTCAAAATTGGCCTGCTACTGGCAATGTCATTATTGACTTGGATCTGGCACCAGAACTGCCAGTACCAGACTGGCGCCACACTGGCACAACATTGGAAACGATTTGCCAATACTGGCCTGGCAACTGGCACCGGCTCAGCCAGTATTGGCAAAAATATGGTGCCAGCCTACAATTCAATTAGGTCAATCACCAGGACAGTGTTGGTATGATTGTACTTGTTAAATAATTCAGGTCAATACTGGCCCGTATTTTTGACTCAATACATTGCCATTCAGCATAGAAAATGTTTTGCTACCGACAGAAAACAAATATTTCCCACAAACTCCACGATTGTGGGAAATATCTTGGCCTTGACCCAAATGTGATCACTCGGAAATACCGTTTAGCAGGATTGGTCGAGTACTGGCCCAGTACTTTATTGATACTGGACCAAAATAGTGCCAGTTCCGCGGCATACAAACTATATCAGCAGTCCATCAATACTCGTATTAGAGATCTTCATTGATTACGCACATTTCTATACTAAACGCGCGTAATACGTTTTCGTTCGTTATATTATACAGGAACAACGCCAATTTCGCAAGGATTAGAAAGTTACGAAATAATCGAAGTACTCGACATTTTCAACAACACATTGAGAATATTTCGAAATGAATTGATGACAGAAGAAAAATTATATTTAAAGCACAACCAAATAATAAATAAATTTAATCCGTAACATCTCATGAGTCTGCCAATGTATTGTAATATCCATACACACACACATATATATATATATATATATATATATATATATATATATATATGTACCCAATATAATATAGCGTGCGATCGAAACCCTTTCACGAAAATAGGAATATCTCGAAGTTTTACGATGAATCCTCGAATGTAACCTGTACATTACTGTTGCCGATCATGCGATCTTGAAATCACAGAAAATTACTGAAAACCCCGAAGAAACGCTGAACGCGATTATCCGGGGATAGCGAGAATATAGTCGGGGGTTGATTCGCCGGAGATTCGTCTATATCAAGGGCTGTATATATCGGGACGTTATAATTTTGTCTCAGGCAGGCCGTAACGGCTCCGGAACACGAAAGCCAACACGGATTTCTTCGTTTCGAAACGGAAAAGCTCGCTTTCGATCGGTAAACGCGTTATGTCCCACGGTGGAAGGGCGGGGGAGGGGGAGGGGTGACACGTAAGAGGGCAAAAGACAATGAACCGAAGAAAGTTAAGAGTTTGCAAGAATGATAGAAGCGCGTAGGTAAGATGAAAGAAATTATCTCGGCCTCGTGCAACTAAAATAATGCTATCCCCTATCCCCTATGAGAGTAAAAAAATAATATCCCTGTTCCCCTCTCCGCGCCGGATTATTCTCCCAGAGCCGTGAACGGTTATTCAAATCTCGATGTAGGTTCGCCGAGAGGTAATCGGTTGAAGGTAAGAAGACGAGAAAAAAAAAATGGCATTTCTGAAGGGTCGAGTCGGATGAAGGGAGGCGAGAGATGATGGCAGAGTCAGGGGTAGGGGGTAACGTGAGAAAGCGTTGCGGAGGGTCTCTTTTTCTTGGCTAGATTTTCAACCCTTCGGGGTTCCTTTTCAAAATTATTGTGTGCTCGCCTGAGACAATAACCAAAGCGCACCTATCCAATTTGCATTGTTCTTTTTCATCCCCCCCCCCCCGCCCCCCGCCTGCCCGGCCCCGTTTTCCCTTTCACTGCACGATCTTTCCTCCTTGAAGAGCTTTTTTTTTATATCTAGGCTTTCTTTGAAATCGTAATTTCCGATCCGGTTTTCATTGTAAAATAATGAGGTGGAGGGGCAAATTTTTGGCAAGCAGCTGTCACCGCGATTTTTCGTCGACCCTGTGCAACCCTGTATGCTGAGTATGCGCATTGGATAGGTGTGAGGAAAGAAAAAAAAAAGAAGAATTTTGTAAACTATATCACGGGCCCACATTGGAGCAAGCATGAGATGGGATAGCGAGCAGGAGGAAGATGAGAAAAGGAGGGGAAGTGGAAAAAAAAATCATTTGAATCCCATAAAAGCGAGAGCGTGTACGAAGGGGTCGAGGGCGAGGCGACGAAATAATTGGATTTTAATTTACGCGTCCCCGTTTTTTTTTTTCTCGCTCTCTCTCGAGCTCAGAGATTCGCAGCAAAATCGCTAAGGGATGAAGCAGAGCAAAAAAAAGAGTGTATCAACTTCTCGCACCAACGTGAAGAGCTTAACTCGTTCATTGGGCGGTTTGTTTTACGAACGTGACCGTGAACAAAGGAAACACTCCACTCGACGCGGTATTTTTGTTAGGAAACTTTTTTTCCGTCCCTCTTTCTCCTTCTTTGCTTCTGTATTTTCTCACGAGAGCTATGAATATTGCCTCGTGTGGGGAGTGAATTTCGATGTGCTCTCATGGCTACGTTTTGTTTCAATTAATTTTCAACTGCGATGGGGGTGCAAGGGAGGGTTGGTTGACGAGAGTCAACGGTTGGGGGGATGCTGATCGACGACAGCCATTTTGTGTTTGATTTTGACAATTTACGATTGGACACATGAAATTCGTGAGTGTCGCATACATGCTCGCATTGTATGGAGTAAACCACCCCCTCCGATCGGGACACCCGCTGTGCCAACATGGGGGATGAATCTCGAAAAATTGCTTGTTTGGAGAAAAGGAGGAACGTCTCTATTGAACGTCATTCATCCCCTCTTGCCAACAACGGCCTACTATTTCTGCTTCGGAGGCTGTCATTTTCACACTTTTTTTGGGTGGACTGTGTTTAAAATTATGCGGTGAGGGTGAAAATCGTGATGCCTGGTTGACAAATTAAAAGCTCACAAAATAGTCGAGAATCGAAAATCGAATGTTTCGTATATAAGATAAAAACTTTGTATGATCAATACTTAGCAGGGAAATAAACCGCCAAAAATCTCTTTTTATAAAGATTTTTTTCTTTCTTATTTTTTAGTATGAAATGTTCGGATTTGCATAAAAGTTTCACCCAATTTGTTACGAGTGAAACATTTCCTGTCTGACAAGATTTTAATAATGATTAGAGATAGACATTACGCACATAAAAACGACACGATGAGGTGAATTTCTCCTACAACTTTTATACCATAAAATTGCAAATCAACGAGTCACATTTATACCGCGAAAACTAAATGTTAGATCGATAGAAAATCACGTAAAATTAGATAAATAAATTGTCGAAGTTTATCAGACGCTAAAAAAAGTTATTTGCCACCTATAAGAAGCATCTGACGCTTAAAAGCAAAAGTAAGCTAATGTTTTAATTAAATCTCTGTGAAACACGAAAAGTTTGCCATTTGTGGCTCCACAAATGTGTTTTTTTAAATACTTTTTTGTTCAGATTTTCCACGAGTTTCTTCGTCTCGTCGTCGAGTCATAGAAAAAGATAGAAAATAAAGGCAAGATGAAAAAAAAGGGATGTAAAACCGACCCCCCGTCTCGGTG
Source organism: Dyspetes luteomarginatus (assembly GCA_963669185.1). Lineage (NCBI taxonomy): Eukaryota > Metazoa > Arthropoda > Insecta > Hymenoptera > Ichneumonidae > Dyspetes > Dyspetes luteomarginatus. Next base: position 18,387,876 of record OY769906.1, read on the forward strand.
GCTGGTCCGGCGCAGCTTCTCATCCTCCTCCCAGCCCACATTTTCACGTTGGAAAGAGAAGCGCTGAGTCGGGTGCTACACTTCGGTGGGAAAAAAGACGAGAAAGAAGAGAAAAAAAGTTTAAAGAGACCGCAACAACAAAAGAGCGTTGGCTACTTAACGAAACAAATTGTTGCTTCGTTCCTCGGATGGAGAATTTAAAAGTTATTCCACCTCAACGTCGGACCGTTCTCTTTCCGCTTTTTCTCAACCAGCTTTATTTTTACTCTCATATATAGTCCAATCTCCGCAGTTTCTCTCAACACGACGCCCCTCACGCCACCTGCACTCGAACCACTCTTCTCCAATCTCTCCTGTTCTCTCCCACCGCTCCTTCTTCTGCTCATTCTTTCCATTCGTGTACAACCTAACCTAACACAATTCAACGCTCGTTAGCGATGCTTTCTTTCGAATCCGTTTCCTTCGTCTAGTGAAGGCCACTCCAGGATTTGTCCTCCAAGTGCGCACTCGCCTGAAGGACCTCGTCATCGACTTCTATACCTCTATGTCTGGACGAGAAAAAAGAATTTGCCTCTTTATCACGAATTCAAAAAAAAATTAAGAAAAAAAAAAGAATCGTAAGAATATTTTTGTAACTTGAATCAAAATTATCGGCACTCACTTCAAAATTTTAAACATATTTTTCTTAGCGATGAGTGAATAGAGATCAATGAATCATTTTCCAATCATAGGGGGATCATGGCACGCATACAGTCTAAAAATTTCATTGGCCAGCTATATTTTATCCAGCTATATTCGAGGAAATAGCGTTACACATTTTTGAGGTTAGATCGCAGATTTACCACAGCTGTTGACCACCCGCCATTACGATTAGTTTCGGGTATCGACTAGAATAAACACCCACTTAGTTTTTAATACCGGATTTTCAACATTTTTTATATCGGTATGAGTAATTTGGTCATATTGTGTCCACTTATCCTTGCCATTGCACGTATTATTAACTCTAACGATAAAGAAATGTATCAACATTATTTTTGTGACAATTATATATGATATTTCTATCGCTATCTAATGTTAAACAGAAAGTACATCGAGTAAAAAAAATTACGAGACAACATGAAAAATTCTTAATAAACATGCCAAGATGCACTGGATGGTTTTTCGATTATTTGATGGTTGAATAAATTCATCAATGATGTTGTTTAAAAAAAAAAAGAAGAACAGCAGTTGATGCTAAATAATCGATGCGTGCTCGAGGGGCATTGCGAGGAAATCGATTCCAAGCAACAACAAAAAGTGTCAATAAAAAACAATGATGAACTTGGGTCTGGTTCCCGGTCTGCTGGAAGTTTATCGAGTACCAGGATGCGAGTCGTGCAATATGAATAAGCACGAATGGTCGAAACGAAAAGTGGAAATAAAAACTGAAGATTTTTGTTTGCATGCTCGGGCATTGAAGCTCGGAGCTTGATATGGTCAAGCGGGGGGGTGGGGGATGGAGAGTAAACAAAGAAAAGATTTGTTCTATTTTTGCTTGAAGTGCAAAACTAAATTGATAAGCAAAAAAGAAAATGAAAAGGAATACAATATCAACAACAACAATAACAATAAAAACAACAACAACAACAACAACAACAGCAGCAACGACAATGAGGCGATTAACCGAAGCTGCGTGAAAACGGTCTGAGTGTTCAACTCACTCGCTGCAGAGTCGACCAGCATTCCTCGAGGGTACGCTCGTTGATGTTGCCCATTCCTCCGCCGCCACCACCACCGGCACCGCCAAGACCGGCTACAGCAGCAGAGGCACGAGACTAGTCGGGGCAAGAGTAGAAGATTCGACATGTTAGTTCAGGTGGATCAAGAATCCAAAAATCTAATAATTCGAGCCTAAATGCCTTCCTTTTTTGTCCTAACTCGTAGAAATTTTGTTTGATTCCGGTATGGCAAAAGAGTAGCAACAGCAAGCGGATCACACGTGACCAAAGTTCTTAACATCTTTGAGACTCTCGATGGTCTTTACATGGGCGAATAACCCCGAAAAAAGCGTTTATAAAATGGAATGAGTGACCACTAACGTTTTCTAATCGTTACACTAGTTTGAAAAATAAATTGTACGCTTGATCAACCGAAATGGTAATCAAATGGCACGATCCGAGACTCACCGGGCTAACTCTGTTCAATTCCATTACAGTTTACCAAAATACGAGTAGGTTCTATAATTCCATCAAAAACCTAAGTTTGACCGGAATCTACCCAAAAGTCTACCAAAATTATCGAGCGAACTTTTCTTAACTTGCTCGTATACCTTAAGCCTCGTTCAATTTTGGCAGACTTTTGCTAATCTTTTAGCATACTTTGGTAGCATCTGATACTTTGGATGATCCTCGAATGCGTTTACCAGCTTCTAGAAGTTCGGCTGATCATCGTAAAATTATCAAAGCCAACGACAATTCTAGGATCTTCAACATCCCAGAAATCATTGGGAGAAAAATTTTCAGGTTTCTACGGAGCATCTCAAAATATTTTTCATATACGAGTACGTAAGAAATAATCTTGTAACTGTGTGTATATATATATATATATGTATCCAGCGGCAAAATCCGTCGTACTTGTTGTATAAGCCGAGGCAATGCAGCAAACTGTGCCACGACGTTAAATTTTCTCGGTAACATCTTCTCGTTCGCCTCCATCTTTGCTTACGTGTGTGTGTGTGTGTGTGTGTGTGTGTGTGTGTGTGTGTGTGTGTGTGTGTGTGTGTGTGTGTGTGTGTGTGTGTGTGTGTGTGTGTGTACAAGTCTGCATCTTGGTGTAAAAGCTAGGCTGACTCTGCTTTCCGATGACGTATACATCCAATATATATACACACGAGTATGGTTATATTATCTGTGTTGCGCGGGTCAAGAACCCCAGGCAGACGTATCTGCATCTCTCGGACGTCGAGGCGCTCTCATCTCATGTTTGTGACTGTATCTGTGCATGGGAGTTCGTGTATGCATGTGTGTATGTTGGTTCGCGAATGCCTCGTGTATTCGTTCCTCATACACATTTGAGATGAATACTCGGTTGAAGGCGCGGGTGCGGGTATGCGTGCTCGAGTTCGCGGTTCGTGGTGGCCGCGTGCTGCTGCTTCTGCTTCTGCCTCGTTATATCTCTTTTCTATATAAGCCCGTTCATTCCCTGACCCGCCTCCCGCACTCGCTAAACTCGTATTTGGCAGTTTCCCTAAACCATTCCGTAAAGATGGAAGGACTCCGATGATGGTAACGAGTACCATTTGTCATTACGATTCTGTGATTGCACTGAAAACGATTTTTCATTTTTCCATACGATTTTGTTTGTTGCAAAAAGAATTTTCAGTTACGGAAAACACTTGGTAAATATTCATTGCAAATTGGATGATGTTTGGTTCTCAATTATGCGAAATCGACTGAACATTATGTTCGAAAATCGACTTGAAGCTAGAAATTATGGGTCCCTGTCCATTCATTATGTGTTTAAAGTTGTGTTTCAATTTTATTATCGAGACTTTAATTGATTTTCATTGAAGGAATTTCTGTAATATGCTGAGGTGCAGAGGGAAAGAGAGAGAGAAAGAAATAGATATTTGTGTACCCTGGAAAAGTTTGGACTTGTTGAAGAAAAAAAGGGTATCGCGACAATATCGATACGGAGATTCGTACACACACAAAACATGATTCATTTCATTCTATTGGCACGTCTCGTCTCGATGCAAGATATGGCGCCGAATAACTCTCCCAGAAAAGCATTAAACAACAAAGTTTCAAATAACAACTGGCAAGATCTAATGGAGGGTCAAATCCGTTAGAAAAAAAGGATAGAAAATCATTGTGAATGCTAACCTGTAGCTCATTGACGAGTTTCTCGGTGAGTGTCGCGTCATGAGAGTCCTGACTTCCAGCGCCAGGACTGAGCATCGAATTTTGCGAATTTTGTTGTTGATTGGCACCACCAACGTTCATACCCCCGAGTCCACCATTCTGTCCCATCGTACCGGCTATATTGAGTGCCTGTTGTTGCAGATTTTGCGTCAAATTTTGCGCCTGTTGTTGCAAATTTTGACTCAAATTCTGCGCCTGCTGTTGTAACGCTTGCTGATTCAGGCTCTGTCCAAGATTTTGACTCAGATTTTGCGCCTGCTGCTGCAACGATTGTGACAAATTTTGACTAAGATTTTGCGCCTGATTCTGAAGATTTTGTTGTAACGCGGCAGCCTGCTGCGCAGCGCCCGCTTGACTAAGATTTTGCGGCTGATTGAGCAACTGTTGTTGTTGTTGGGGTGACAAGCTTGGTGTCAAGCTCTGGGCAAGATTGTGCTGTAACGTTTGTCCAAGATTTTGCTGCATGTTCTGTGTCAGTGCCTGAGTCAATGCTTGGCCAAGATTTTGATTGAGAGCCTGGGCCGCTTGTACTGCCAATGATGGGCTTGACGCCTGTGACATTGACTGTTGAGCCTGGGCCAAGCTATGAAGACTCTGTGCCATACTCGAACTTATGCTACCCTGATGATCAGCCTGCTGATGTGGTGATGGTGTTGTCGGTGCAGGCGATGACTGATGTCCACTCTGTGAATTCTGCTGATTCAAAGTCATTGCATGCTGTTGTTGCTGCTGCTGTTGATGTTGTTGCATCTGCGAGGCAACGCTCTGGCTCATCACGTTATTGGAATTTTGTTGTTGCAGCTGCTGTTGTTGCGCTGCGTTAACCTGCTGTTGTTGCTGTCCAAGTGGACTGTGCATGGAAGCCTGTTGATTATGCTGCTGCTGAGTCACTTGCTGTTGCGTCTGTTGCTGCTGTTGTTGTTGTTGTTGTTGTTGCTGTTGCTGTTGCTGTTGCTGCTGCTGTTGCGCAGCAGCAACCGCAACCGCATTTGACAGCGGGCTGTTGTGCTGTTGGAGACCAGGTGAATGCTGAGGTGGACCACGTTGTGGCTGCTGCCAATAATCTGACATCTTGAAGACGTGTTGGCGTAACGCGTGAAGATTTGCCGCAGCCGCTGAAACGGCCGATGCCTGAACCTCCATTGGTTCCGAGTCTTGTTCGAGGTCCGGCTCCGGTGAGCTCGGCTCCTCGTCCTCCTCGTCCTCTTCCTCTCTCTCCGTTATGTCCTCCTCGTCCTCGTGAATTCTCACGGATGATCTCACGATATCGGCAGGGTCTATCAATCCACCGGCACTTATTATTCCACTTCCTTGCTGTTGCAGCAATTGTGCTTGTTGCTGCTGCTGTTGATGATGATGTTGATGCTGCTGCTGTTGTTGTTGCTGTTGATGTTGATGATGAAGATTTCCCTCACCGGTCAATGGGCTTCCACCACCTGATCCTGGACCCTGACCACTTTCTGTTCCTTGGTTTTCAATTGTACTTCCTCCGCCACCACCACCACCTCCACCACCAGCTACCCCACCCCCCGAATCGCCAGAGTGAAGTTGAGAATTGGTACCACCCGGCGGTAACGGTGGATGATGCGGATGATGATGCAGATGCAGCGGATGCGGACGGGGTTGTTGCTGACCCTCTGGATTTTGATTCTGATGATGTTGTTGCTGTTGCTGTAACTGTTGCTGTTGCTGCTGTTGTTGTTGTTGTTGCTCTTGTTGTTGCTGCTGCTGATCTTGTTGGTGCTCTTGCTGATTTTGCTGTTGCTGTTGCTGTTGTTGTTGTTGTTGTTGTTGTTGTTGCTGCTGCTGGTGGTGATGCTGTTGCTCCACCACCAGGCCACCACCAAAGTCTGGCGGCGGTACTTGTGTCGTCTGGGCGCGCAGGTCCAGGGCCGCCGTCGCGTCCGAAATCTTGAGGCCTTCGCGCGAAGCCCGGGCTACCCCCTTCCGGCGCAGCTTGCCCGCTTTTTCTCACCCCTTTGCACGTTAATTTGCAGCAGCAGCTCGTCGTCGAGGAGCGGCAGCGGCGGCGCGTCACGACACGCGGCCCCGCCGTTACTCAACGATGATACTACGTATGTAACAGCAGCCACCCTGGACTCGTCAATTTTTTTATCGAGGATCTTTCTTCCTCTGTTGTTGTTGATATCGTCGTTGTTGTTATTGTTGTTGTTGTTCCTGCTCTCGTATAGTCTACCGTTTTCTTCTTTTTTCTTCCCTGTTTGTTGTTTTCCGACTCTCTTACGGGCTTTTACCTAACTCCTGGCAGATGTTATGGCTATGCTTTCTCCTCTCGCCACCTCCTCTGTCCTCTTCGTCTTCTCTTCGACTCTTCGCCACTTCTTCGTCTTCTTCGCCGTCTTGTTCGTTGCCTCCTCGGCTCCTGCACCGTTTTAATCGTCGTGTTGCGCGCGTCTTTTGCCCAAAAACAATCAACGATTAATATCTGTTCACGACCTTATCGACGATCCACCCTCAGTACTTCAACGTCACTTTATACTGTCCACCGACGTTTTTACGTCGATACTCTTGCAATGAAATGTTTTCTCCTTCTCGTGTTTCTGGTGCATCAATGCGATCTTCGTCCCTTTGGGCCAAGTTGACAACAGAGAATCCAACGAAGATTCTTGGTATTATGTCCGAGTACAATTCTCGGCTTTGAATGGATTAGGAAAGGGGGGGGGATTTTTTTTCGTTTCGATACACTTTGAGGATTTTTATTTATTTTTTATATGGTTTTATGTGTGTGTGTGTGTGTGTTTGTGTGTGTGCGTGTTTTTAAATGTTATATGCGCGCTAGTGGATGTCCCTCGGCGTCAGGACAGCCTATTATCTCTTCTCACCTATTTTTATTCTTCCTCCTCGTCCTTTCTCCTCTTTCACACTCTTCTAACTACTTAAACGTCTAGCGTTACACTTAAGTTCAGGTTAAAATTCAGGATTGCCCAGCCCGGACGGTGTGAACGAGACGGAGGTCCACGGACACGACTTGTGTCTGCACGGAGGTGTACGAAGCTTATTTTTCTTCGTATTATTTTACTATCTCCTCTTTTTCTCTCTCTCTCAAATTTTTCTTCGTCTTCTTCTTCTTCTTCGACTCTCTTACAGAAGTACTTAACACAGTTTGTAATTTCTTTTTTCTTTTCCTTCGAAACCCGCCTTTTCAACAACTCGTCCCGTTTTGCCCTGAGTTAATAAGCCCCGTTTGTTGTTTGTGTTGTTTATGTTGTTTGCGTATGTGTGGGAGAGATTGAGCTTGTTCTTGTTGTTGCTCTTCTTCTTTTGCTCTTTCTTCAATCTCTCGCGTGTATGCAAGTGTGTTTATTATTGATTTATTTTTTTATCGTCAATAATTCAGTGTCGTTATTTAGCGGGACGAGAGTGAAACGTTCAACGGTGTTTTTTGTAGAAATATACGACTGTAGTCATATGCTTGAAGAGTAGTTTTTAATTTTTTGCGCTGCTCTTCGTTTTTAATTGTTGTTCAAGAGCTTCGCTGCTTCGTAACCTCACGCACGATCCAAATCGTATGTATTTTTTTTTTTTTTTTTTTTTTTTATCAACACTACACAATAAGTCCGTCGACGACTCCTCCTCGAAATTGGAAAAAAATGCGACTCTGTCTTAGACTCTTCTTATCAATTATCCCTCCAAAAAGTTCCTCGTGCTTGGTCTTCTCTTCCCTCGTTATTATCGTCTTCTTTGTCGTTTATTCTTTTTCTTCTTCTTCGCGACTTTTCTTCCCTTGCTATTTTTCAATCCACGCCCTTGATTTTTTTTCTTCTTTAAGAGTACGATTTTTTTTCTGTTTACTTAATATTGCACTTAGGTACACTCGTTTTTTTTTTTTAATTTTTTTTGAACACACTGAAATATATATTTATGCGGCGCGGGATCTTGTATTCACGATCTTCTTCTTCTTCTTCTTCTTTTACTTGGCTTCACTACCGATTTCTTCCTTTCTGCCTTTGTGATTGTTCTTCCTCTTCCTCGGCCTGATTCACGTATTTCTCTCGATATTATACCAACTTTATCAAACTTCCCCTCACTTTTCTCTCGATATTTCACGTTCGATCCTTCCACTCCGCATCAAATTTTTTTAATTCTTCCCTCGCGTGGCTTTTCTCACTTCTCCTATCGCTTCACCTCGAATTTTCTATTTATCCGCTCTATCTCTCGTCTTATTCTGCTTCTTCCGCTTTGTCCAGTCTTCCTCTCCTGCGCGGGAATCTCTCGCTGCGACGCGTCTCCCGCTCGAAGCTGAAACGACATAATTTTAAAAGTTGTTAATTATTTTTTCTTTAAACATGAACCGTTTGTTTTCAATAAATTTATCGTAAATTATTTTTCGTTCTTGTAAAGATACAATGAAAATAAAATGTGTGCCGGTCAATTTCATGAATTTATGGCCTTTCTGACAAGGAAGTTAATTAAAAAATTATCACGCATTCACGACATCGTTGAGGGTTGAGTATTATTCAAATTTTGATGCATCGAACGATATTTAGAATATTTGAGATTACGATGATTTATCCTCAGATAAATTTGAATGAAGAAAACATTATTAGAATAAAAAACTGGTTCAGTTATGTTTCGACCATTTCGCACGTAAATTGGAATTTACGAATCGTCTCGTGACACTTCATTGCGATCGCGGTACTCGCGATCGTTTTATTTTCACCCTCATCGACTTGTCGTAACTTCTCGGTTATTCAATGACATTTCCTGCCACCCCCTCTTACTGTCACTTGGACAGAATAAAAATAATATTCCAATCGAGAAACGCCGAGAATCGAGAACTATTTGGACCCAGCGAACAAACGTAAGGGTTGAAAAACGGATATACCAGAAGGTAAAAAGCCGCAAGGGTGGAAAAGTGTTGAAACGGAAGTTGCTTTTCTATTTTAAACACTTTACATCTCGACGGTTTCGCGAGAATTTTAATTTTCACATTTTGATAAATTTTTCTCGTCATTATTAAGGAAATTCGACAAATCACCACCACGAGTATCCGCGCACACAACACCTTAGTATCTTCGCGATGTAGAAAAAATAACGCAGGCCTTAATTAAAAAATAGGAGAGTAAAATTTCATGATGAGTTTTCGCGATTTTTATAGCCGTTTACAAACTATGTCTAGGCTCTTCCTCCGTCTGTAAATCAGGCGAGAAAAAATAAGGGTTGAAACTAGAATCACTAAAAAATTAAAAAAAAAAAAAATTATAAACGCGCACATGCAATTTTCACTCGATCAGTAAGGCAACAAAAAATGTGCACAGTTCGTAGTTCACACTTGAATTACTTCATTGATTCATCATCGTTCATTGGTAAAATTTTAACTCGAGACGAGGGTGCTTATTTACTCTTTTCTCGCGATATCGTCGATATTTTTTTTTTTTTTTTTATTCGCGTTTCATGTCCGTCGGTTACTCGTGGGCAATAATTTCCTGGCACGTGATTGAGGGATGCACGCGAGATGGGATGAGCGAGAATGAGTGAGGGGTGAGAATTTCGTACGTTTTGCCGTCGCAATACACTCGAGAGAAAAAGGAAAAAAAATCACTCGTCACTCAAAGGGAAATCCAATATGGTAAATGAACGGGGATGAAAAAACAGCCCCAGCAAGGCGGTTGAAAAGGGAGCTTGAAAACAAGTGATCGAGTAGAAAAAAAGCGGAAATCAGGCGAAGAGCTCGAGCGGGAAGTCGGTGGTTCTGCCGTCGCTTAACGAATGAGCGTGAGTAGCAGGGAAAAGGGCTCAGATGGAGAGAGGATGGAAAATAGAGTAAAAAATAACACAGGAGTAAAAAGAATTCCAAGCACACATTAATCGAATGCTGTCGTCCCAATGGTGAAGAACGGTCAAGCAAAAAATGTGGATAACCCGTGATAATAATAATTAAAAAAAATATAATTTGTTCATCTATGAAAAAAATAATATGACCGATGAAAGTTTTTTTTTGCCTACGGTCAAAATAAAATTCTGAAGCTTTCGCGATATTCAAAATTGAGACTCGTTTTTTTGGGGGTGAGATTTTTACGGATCTACTGCAAAAAGAATAGCATCATCGTTTAGAAAATAAGTTGAATATTTCAAGAAGAATTCGGTGGAAAATGAAAAATATGACAATAATGGTGATTGGAAGGAAAATCCGAGAGACGACATTTTTTCATCGAGGAAAAATTGTTTGAAATATTGAGTTCAATTTTTTTGAATTTTTTGCAATTTCTGAACTTTGTTTATTGCTTTACCCCATTCAATCTGAAAATTCTTACTCGCGGTTAAGCTCATAAAAAATCGACGGGATTTTAGAAATCTCGGAAAAGTTCCATGATTGGTCGGATATTTGACATCACGTGACATTTTTTGACCTTTGGTGTCGTGCAATTATAAAAATTTAGTTGGATTCTCGAGGGAATGAAATTCAAGCGGTGATAATGAATTTAGAAGAAAAAACATTAATTCATGACATTGTCATCATATGGTTAAAGAACGGGGTAAATGACGGTGCACTTCAAGAGCGCTTACTGGCACCGGTGTTGTGTTCTGACAGTAGGAGTATAACGTCTGTATATAGAGAGTTGACGTGGTGGGGCTATGTGCGAGACTATCTAGTTGGTGGTTGGTCGTCACCGAAAAACCGTGACGACCTTGATAGTTGAATTAACAAAAAAAAATCGACAATTTTGTCGCTCTTGTTTGAAGTGTCAGGAAGTGATGAAAAATTAGAAACAAACAAACAAAAACTTCGGCACAATCGGGACTTTCACTTGACGACGTAAAGCTCAAATTTCTTTGACACAGTAAGACGCACGAGGTTGTCCCAGGCACGCTCACTTTTCCACCCTTGGACAGATTTTCATCCCCATAACTCTCACACTCGATGATTTTGTATCCCTCGCCGATATCAGATAGACAGGATGAAAGAAAAAAAAAAACAACTGAAATCCCCCGAAGACCCTTAAGAATCCGGATCAACGTTTTAAATTCCTCAATGACAGCGTCCGAGTCGTCACTCGGTACCGGAGTAACACTTAATGGTATTAAAAAATTAGAAAAAAAAAATTATATATTCTCTGCGACTCGTTCCATTGAATCCCGTTGAAGAAGGTCAACGAGTCAGGAAACAGATGACACGAAGATCTTACAGTAAGCACAGATCAGTGAAATCTTTTCGACTACCAGAGTTTCAAATCCGGAATCTTGAGAGAAACAATGACGTTTTCCTCTTCAAGAAAAAAATCCAAGAATGCACAAAGTCCAGTTTGACGCTGCTACCTCGTATGCCATTCGACTCAAAGGGCAATTCTCTCCAAGACCGTCTACAGACACGAAGTAAATCCAAAAAAACAATTGCAAATAACTTCCAAGCAGCAGGTTCGTATACGAAGATGGAATGGAAACTTCAACACCGAACCAGAAACGACTGTTGTAAATCCGGCCACAATGTGCCTGGTTCGCACAACATCAACACGCGTTACCGCCACGAAAAGCCTGTCTTGAACTTTTCTTCCAAGCTGCAGAGACTGACGCAGTTCAACCGGTTGAATGGTCAATTTTTATGTTTAAATTGTGATGAGTTGATGGTCATCAAGTTCCGATCTCAATGGAACGAGGTTACAAGAACTGTTTGGGATATACGAGTCTCGATTCACCTCACTCTCTGTCGTTATAAGTTGACTCGTGGTCCTCGGTTGACACAGACACGCGCGCGCGATAAGGAAACCCGTTTTCCAGATGCAATAACGGCTAGGAGACGAAAAGCGTGCAAGCTCCTTGACGGAGCTCGAGGAACCGAACTGACTGGTGTGCTTCGGCTTGGCTCGTCGTCTCTGCTATGATGGTCTGGGGGGGTTTAGGAGTTTCTCCGTTGGCCCGAGGAAGGAAGAGACTCGCTTTCTCTCTCGCTCTTCGTTGCGAGGGGGGCTTTTGAGGCGTTGGGGGGTGAGCCTCAGAGAGTCTCTCAAGCCCGCGAGGAGGAAATCGCGAGTCGTCGCTCTAAGTCCTTCGCCGTGGAGCCGGTGGTGGCGCGGCGTCTCAGACCGCGTGCGTCTGACTAAAAGCCACCCGCTGGTAACTCACCCCCCGTAACCCCCCGCACCCTTAACGCTCTCCCCGCCGCGGCGCTGCCTTAAAGAATCGAGGCGAGTATGTGCGTGTGTGTGTTCGCAGGAGAGAAGCGCCTGGTCTCGCTTGCACCCACGCAACCCTCTGGGCCGAGGGAGTCGCGCGGTGAGAAAGCCCCGAGTGTACTCGGCGATGTTGGTGTAGAGGATGGTAGGGGCGTTGTCTTAGGTGGGTGCGCGGTTGCAAAATTTCTGGCCGGCGCGTCTCTCTCCGTTCCTTTCCTCTTCTCCTCAACGGCTCCTTCCCTTTCCTTACCAAAGCATATCTCTACCCCGGTCATCAGCACCCCCTTCCCCGTCAGCAGCAGCTCCTTCAGCGCCACCAGCGAGCCACTCTCCCTTACTCCCAGCGTAGGGGGAGATTGAACCACGCGTTTCTCAAGTAGTCCTTCGAGGGGGTTTACGAAAGAACCCAAGGCAAGTGTATCACACACTCCACCAGAAGTCCTCCAAGGAGGGGTCTTATGTCCGGGACCCACCAACGCTGTCCCATACACTTTTTTTCATTTCTAACGATCGAACCGGCTAATCGTACGACGAAGACGCTAGTCAAGACACGCGTTCGATGGCCTGACGTCCAAAGGAGGACCCTCGTCGCTTCTGGACCCATGGACAGGAGAGATGCAAACATCTCGTCCATCCATCCGGGACGGGGTCCTCCCTCGGTTTTATATCCTCTGGCTTTTGGTGGAAAATAATCCACCCGCTCGGACACGGTCCGGTCCACCTTCGTCACTGAGGAAGGGTAAAAACTGAGGACCGTTTGCCGTGGCCAGCAGCCAGGAGGACACCCCCGGGAAGCTTGGGGATTTTCAACCCCAATCTACTGGGCACTATCCTCTCTCTCTTTCTCTTTGTCTCTCTCTCACACTCTCTTTCTCACTCTTTCTGCGCGTACGGTAAACGCAATCTCATTTTTGGTCTGTACCTGTCTCACTCGCTCCTTCTTTCACTCCAAGCTCCCCCAAACGAAAAGTGCCACGTTTGTGTAGGGTGGCATGCGGCTCTCCCTCCACCCTTAGCTTCGAAGGCAGCGAGAGAAGCGCGTAGCATCGCAAAGAGGTGGCAGCGCGCGCGCTTTCTCAAGCTATCATCCGAGTGGGGGTAACTCCGACGCCGACGCCGAGCATACACTCACAGGGAGAAATATATCTAAGGGGTTGCCCGCGCAAATTGAGAGTGGGGATGACAGCGTTATTGCGACCGATGCTTTAGGAATTTTGTATTGTACAAAAGGAGATGAGGGATTTAAGGGGGAGACGATAAATGAGAAAGAGTGTTGGAAATTTTGCCGGGGGTGGAAAGTGAGATGACCTGTTCACGTGACTGACGAGGGAGGGGCCGTTTTTTTCTTTCCTCCATTGGAGGCTGTAATCGCGGAATCATTGTTTTAAGGCAATTTTGAGGAGGATGTCATCGATAGTAGTGAAAATCATCCTCGCTAAGAAAGCACTGATACACAGACTATTTTACGTGGTCAAAAAGCTCCCGGATAAGTTGATACTTTTTTGTTTTTTTTTTGCTTTGACGATTTAGCATCTGCATACCCCAAAAACACCATGAAACTTTCAAACTTTGTGCACCTTTATATATATTGACTATGGACAATCGTTTCTTCCTTCTGTTGAGGGTATTTTCCGATTGAAATTGAACGGCTAGAAGAATACTGACATGGGCGCGTGTGCTCCTCACGAAAGTTAAGTTTCGACTGGCTAAAAAAGTATTTCACGAGTGAAAGCAGCGTGACGAGGGGGCCCTTGATTTTATAGTTGAGCCTGAGGGGGTGTTATACTAGCGTATAGTGAGTTAGAATAAAAAGTAGGGCGTTGAATGAGGGGGAGAAAAAAAGGGGGGCCAGAAAAATGGCCCTACTCTGTGTGTGTGTGTATGTGCATATGTGTGGCCGTGATCGACACATATGCGTGACTAACTATGATGTGGGGGAGAGATACGAGCAAAAGACGAAGGGGTCTCCCGCCCCGAATCCTCTAATAACTTCCACTCACTTTTTTTTATCCCTTTCTCCAGTACAATACAGCAATATGGATTCTTTTCAATCTCCATAGCTGAGCAGAGCCATTGGTGCAAAATATCGCGTTTTTATGAACAAATTTACATGGAGAGTTGATGAGTTCATGAGTTCATAGATTTTTTGAGACATCGTCTAAAATTATTAACGATCAAGCTATTACAAATAGTATAAATCGGATCCAGACATAATAAAAACAAAGGGTCACTCTCTCCCAAATATATTCCGAAATATATTTAATTTAATTCACATATATTCGATATGGGATATAATGTTATTTTAATATCATATTATTATTGATATTACTAATATCTAATATTTGATATTAAAAATATTCCACATAAATTTGATACATCTTTTACTGAAAAATATTATATATTTTCGAATATATTTTTGCGCATATTTATTTTCAATGGAGATGCGTCCGCAGAAGGGACGAGCCAGTGTCATCGGACTTGGCGGTATCCGAGCAGCGTGATCGTATTAGCCGCACAATAGCCAGTGGTCAGTGGCCGTGCAATCGAGAAGCCTTCCCGTGGTTAAGAATGGACCCATCGTGAATACACCATCGGTGTGTGTAACCGACCCTTCTTCTTGACTCCGCATACACTCCTACCCTCCACGAGAAAAATGTCTAAACATTTTCAAGGATCCCCACTACGAGAATATGCACCCCCTTCCTCGTATGAATCGAAAACCACCCCCACCATATAGCCACGCACCATCTGAGGCAACCCCAAACGTCTTTCTCCTCTCGTCTCTCTCCTACTGAGGGGTTCTAAAATATAACTCCATCTTCGTTCATCCTATTCTGCTTCCCTACCGACCCCCACAGCCTTTTCACCCCTGATCCCCTTCCACTACTTTCTTCGCTCGTTTCCTCCCTCGCTCTTTTCTCATTCCCACTCTCGCTCTTGGTGCTCTCAACTCCGCTTTGAAATCCCCCACGCCCAACTCTGTCCTCCCTCGCGTGCCACCTTGTTCGTTCCTTTTTTTTTTATCATCGCTCCCCCTCCAACGCCTCGACCCTTTTTCCACGTGGCTGACACGTGTGTCCTGACGAAGTGGTGGGGGCTTGTTGAGCTAGTGGAGGTAAGATTTGAGTTGTGAAGATTCTGCTCCTACTTCGCGCAATTTTTCCATTTTTTCTCGAGCAATTTTATGCTTTATTCTCGCATGTGACATTCTCTGTTGGGTATTTTTTAGAGCTTGTTCTCACACCGTACAAAGATTGCAGTGAATGCAGATGAAGGGGTTTTGTCAAAATTACGCAGCTTGTTGAGGGGTAAAAAATGTACTTCATAGCTATAATTAACAATGGCCACAAAGGTACCTCAACGATTTATCGCTCAAATAACATTTCATGCTTCTCACTTGGCGTAGTGTGAGCGTTTTAATGCATCTAGGCCATAATGATCCGGACGTTTGTTGGACGTTGTGGTGGTCTGTTCAACCCCCGTGAGCTTGGGGTGTAAGAATCACACCTGAGGTAAAAAAATGGGCGCATTTACCGGCTAAAGAAAAGAAAAAAAAACATTGTGGCACGTGGACAAAACTCTATCATTGCGATGGCGACCTCTCTCGGGTCAAGTGTGGTTGTGCCGCCTGTATGTATCTCTTTGCGGAGACTCTAAAGCTCCACGTGGCAAACGTGTATGCTCTCGGATTTTTCCTCCCTTCCGGTTAAACGAGCCGAGGGTGTAATCGTGTTGGCAATGAGACGCACGATTAACAAGGCAAAAACAACGTTGTTCATTGCCATCCCCCATTCTATAATCCCGCAGCGGGGACACTGAGATTATTGTCCTCAAAGAGGATATATAAAAAAAAAATGAAAGAACGTGTGATCGTCTTTGAAGTGAGGTTCGATCGAGCGAGTGCACCTTTGCCACCTGTGTAGGATGTACGTCAAAAAGTTAACGTGACCTCTTTTACGGGGCTCAACAAAAGGGGAAAATAAAAGCAAGATATGCCAGAACTCTTATTTCCTCCTTTTTTTTTGTACTAACCGATCGCATCATGATTGTGGGTGGGTAAATGGCGTAAACGTACAAACTTCCGGTCAGGCTGTATAACGCAGTGCAAAAAGTACTGCCCGAAGAATGAACGGTTATCCTATGGTGCGGGTGGTTATAGGTCCCAAGTTAGGCGATGTGTTATTTTACCTCGAGGCTCTGCAGGCCCCTCCGCTTTAAATTACAAATGATAAAGGTACGTCGGTGCGTACGGAGAGAGAGAGAGAGAGAGAGAGCGAGGTCTTACCGGTTGAAAAAAACAGGTGAGAATCGAGTCAGAGTGGTATGGAGGGGTAAATATCGAGGCTTGTTGCGACCATCGGATCGGAGTGGGTGGGATGGGACTCGGGCTCGTGCATCGCGAGTGAACGATCGAGTGAGACAGGAAGATCTTGAATCCCGATCGTTGGAGTTTTGCCCTGACGATATAGCCGTGCCGATCGGCAGCTGGGCCATCTCGTAGGGCCCAACTTTCTCTGGCATTTTGGGGTCGTCTGTCTGTGGAACACCCAACTTTCGAGTACTTAGGTTCATGGCGATATGTAAGCGAAGGAATTGACCAGCAAGTGTAATGGTAATAAAGAACATACGCAGGGCCCACTGTCCGATATATATTCACGGGAGTTGGGGCCAGTTGCCGCCAGATCGGAGACGGCTGATAGTACAACCAGACCCTTTGAGTAAGAAAAAAAAATAGGAAGGCATCCGTCTTGGATGCGGTTCGTTGGCGCGCGGGTGGATAAAACTATCAGTTTTTTCTCTCTCTTTCTCTTTCGATTGTCCTTATATCAGGAGTGCCGGGTGCGTATGGGACCTACGTAAGGCCCACCGTGTTAAAAAATACTACGAGAAAGGGTTAAAACGAATATTGTCACTGAAAAAAAAGGAGAAACGTGCTTATCTTTCATGAAAGATCACTTCGTCGATACGACTATTCTCTCTCATTTCAAGGGGTTCTTTTAAGCTTTATCTGTGGGCATCACACAAACTATTTTACAATATAAGGACGAAAAACAAGTTTTCCGTGGGTCAAAGTGTTTTTTTTTTCTTGTCGTATTATACGAAGGATCGAATAAGGAGAAACGCGCGCGCGCCCGGCCTTCGCGAGCAGGGGTGAACGAGCTGAGCTTGTGAAGTCGCCTCGTGAAAATCAACCCCTGCCAGGGCCAAGCAAAATATCATCCCGTAGCGAGGTGACGCCTGGCGGCAAATTCAGGAATGAATTCGTAACTCTCCGTTGGACAGATTTTATCACAAATTGGCGGTTTTTTTTTTTTTTTTTACGTGATTTTTACTTTTATCTTTTTTGGTCCGTTGTCGGTTTAAAAAAATCGTACACATTTTTTATTGTTTCTGCTTGTTTTTTGAGGTTCAGTAGAAGGACGGGTTTTCAAGCAAAAGCTTTATATAGATTAAACATAAATCAAGGATACGTACATAAAATAATTATGATGTTATGAGTCGAATAAAATATTTTTTTTTAATTGTAAAACTCCTTTGTATACTGTGAACACTGACGTATACGCTTCTCCGAGTCTCGATTGACCGAGAAAGGGGAAAAATGCAAAAGATTTTTAGAACTTGAAAGATTGCGAAAGATTTAATGTTGATAAAAAAAATTGAAATTTTTTGAACGTCTTTCGGTACCCTGTACCGATATTTTTTTTTCTGCTTATGACGAAATTAGTAGCCATTTTCTGTGAAAAATTCAATAATTTATATTTCAATAAAAAGTCCCAAAAAAACAAATGTTTTTCAGTGGCCAATAGTTGGGCCATGGGTGGACAATAACTGGGAATGCAACGAACTTGTTTCTCCCTTTCATGTATACGTATGTACAGATCACGGTTCTTTCAAAATACTCCGGATAAAGAATTTCAACACAATGAACAGAGAGTGCGACATATATATCGCAGCAATGCATCAGAGAGCAGTAGGATGAAATGAGCGACGCGTCCGGCTTGCGTTCTCGCATTACGCAATGAAAGAAACAAATGAAGCTTAATAGAAAAACTGCCTGTGCGCTAGAAAAAGCCTTGCTGAAACGACACGACAAGTACAGACGGTTGAGAAAAGTCTTGTCGTTGTAAAAAAAAAATATATACTGAAAATTTATCGAGCAATTTTGTGGTCTAAAAGCCTTTCGATGTAAACCATAATCGCTTATTGGATTAAATAATTATAAAGTTCGTGGCTATTTTCGACCCTTGGAAACGTACAATGAACCTTTCCTATCCTATAGACGTTTTCCAACAGCCCAGCCGAGTGGTGAACAATTCATCGAGGCGAGACAGTGAGAAATCTGCTTCTGCTGATCACTAATTTTCATCTAGTCATCGATGTCACTCTCACTCAAATGTATTAATTTTTCAACGATTTCTCCGTTCATACATGTCAACGATTCTTCTCGTCAGACAATTAAGATACGAAAAATAATTTCTTCACCTACAATCGATTTCAAAATCGTTCAAATAAATATAAACGATTGGATTACTGAATGAAATTTTGATTGAATCGAATGAAATTTCTATAAAATAAAAAAACAATAGATTTTTATTTCATTAAAATGAATCGCAAATAATTATATAAAATTGTTAATACCTAAAATAAAATGGAGACGGCTATTTGCTCGATATAAATATTCGTGAGTTTGGAGCAGCGCGAATAAAAATATGATGAAAAAAAATGCTGTATCTGTCAAAATGGAGCGTTATAAATTTTTGCTGACTGTACAGTTGCAGCGGCACACGGCATCGCAATACGCATTGGGTCTGGCTCTCTTTCTGTGTGTCAATAGAAGCCAATCTAAGTACATAAGCACACACCAAGAGACTCGAGTGAGACAGATAAATATAGTGAGAATCGAGAGTGTGGAAGTACTCGTGATACAATATAGGAATAAAGACACTTTGAAAAATACCTCAGCGTTATATTCCAATAGTTCAAAGTATGCCCATATATGTACTTTTTCAACAAAAGCAAAGGAAAAAAATGTATTAAAATTTGAAAAAAATATGGCTGGTCTTCGAGAGTCCTCACAATTCTCATTAATAAACTGATAAAAATACATTTAAAGTGAGTCAAAGTTTTAAAAATTCATAGGAACAATTGAACAGCCTCTCAATTAGATCTGTTCGAATGAGTGTTTGACTCGAACAAATAAATAAAAAAATTCTATCATTATATAATTTCGTTTTAAATTTTTCTTCCATTACATAATGGGAGGTTTGCACATATTGACTTGCAGCTCATGACACTTTTATCTCTGACGAGAATAAAACGATAAATGCGAGGATTTAGGAACATCATTTTCCGTTTATGATTTTGCAATTTTTTTTCTAATGCTTTTTTTCTCGCGATCGTTTTTTCTCTGGATGAAGACTCGATATAAGTATGCAGAAAAAAAAAACGCGGGCGTGCTTCGCTAGTATGATAAGATAAGAAGCTTAGCGATGCGCGCTCTTCACACTCCAATCCAGGATCAAGGTGACCAAGATAGCGAAACGATGACACTCTCTACGCGTTTGAGACTCTTGAATCTCGAGGCTACTATTATATATGTATATAATACAAAACATATATACATATATATATATATATATATATATATATATATATGTTTTTGGCCCGTGCAAATCGAGTCTATTCTAATCTACAATGCTCTTCGCTATTTTCATTATCTTCATAGGTAAACTATTGAATCTTATCAGCGATCTTCTACCAAGTACGGAAAAGTGCAATTCTTGATGCTTGCAATTTAGCTATTGAAACTATATATGAAATAACTCGAAGAAATTATTTTACCCTCGTGAAAAAGAACGGTCGAAATATTCAGAGGTAATTAGTAACATTTATCGGCCCAGCCCCAAACACGTGACATTTAAATATTTCCAATAAAAAACTATGTCGAAAATAATTTGTTGGCAATATAAAAAAAAAGGTAATCAGGTAATCAGGTTATGAAATATTGATATTTATTTCAATAAAATATTGACCCAACAGTATAACTCGCAACAGTCCAGTGACGATACAAAATGGCACGAAAGAGTAAAGTGATTGAGATAAATTTCATGGATCGGAGAGTTTCAATTAGTTTTTTGGAATTTGATATTAAAAAAAAACATTTGAATAATTTCGTAAATGGAGCCGAATCGAGAAAGGAATCAATCATCAAACGAAACGTGTTTCATGAAAAATTAATGACGAACGAGTATATTCGATTTGACCCGAAAATCAATTGAAGGACGAGAGAGAGAGAGAGAGAGAGAGAGAAATGAGGGTGTCACACGAAGGGACATTGACAAAGTTCTGAACGAAATGGTAGGGTATTTGTCAGGGCTGGCTGGAAATGTGCAGCCACAGAGAATTTCGAATGAAATGGTGTCTGGCAAACGTGTGCAATGATTTCGAAAAAAATCCCGCAAATATACGTTGGCTCTCAGCATCGTGGAAATCAAGGGAATGGAATACGAAAAAAAAAATGGTTGATTGCACGAGGAGACCGTACGAACGATTGATGCCAGTCTACAAGCAAACATGTTTGCCATGTAAGTGTGCAGAAGGTCTGATGCATTTCGTACCAAAGCACCCTGCCGGTCAAATGTTTTTTCAACGGTCATCGCGAGCATTCTGTCCAAAAGTTTGCACTGAGCAAATCATAATAATTTACATTTAAATTTTGAGAGAGAATGATAAATAAGAATCACATGTATGATTTTTTTTTCTTAAATACATACACTGAGAAAAGAGCTTGTCAACTGTTAACAAATATTTTGTTCGATATGGCGAAATAAATATTTAATTATTGTTACGAAATTTTAGTTGAGCCAAATAATATTTAATTGGGTTAAATAAAGTAATAAAACCATTTGGTAATAATTAACAAATCTTGTTTGGCTCAACTAAAACTTGGAAGCAATAACTCTAAACAATTATTTCGCTATCCTCAACAGAACATTTGATAACAGTTAACAAACTCTTTTCTCAGTCTACATATAAAAGCCCCGAAAAATGGTACAATTAAAAGATATTTTTCCACACATATATAACATGCCTGACATATTCTGGAGATTTTTTTTTTTTCGTTCTACACGAGTCCTGTGTGATAAAAAAATTACCAGGAAACATAAAAGAAGGGACGAAAAATTCAAGAAAATATTCGCGTTTCAACATGGCCCGATTAATAAAACAGCAAACTCAAAATGGGGAAAAAATTAATCTAGCCAATCCCCGTTAAAATCTCAAGTCATTGAATTTCCGACCTGCCAATATCATCCGATATTGAACGAGTAATTTTTTTGTTTTAAATCAATTTGATGAAAAAAAAAGAAGAACAAAAGAAAGTAATCATTCGATGTTATGCCATCGAGAAATTTGCAATTCCATCGAGACCTAAATCATCGAGTACGCGATAGGCCGGCGTTGATGCTGGACGGCAAATATCCGCGAGTTTGGGGCTTTTCCATTTTCCCCCATCGGTTGAATCGAGAGGAATGTCCCTGGGGTTTGGTTGAGTCGCGTATATGCCGAGAGGGCTCGCTTGTTCTGCAGTGTTGCATCCGGAGATAGAGATATAGAATACGGGGTAATATTGCCAAGGGTGTACGATCGCGGGGCTATATATATACAAACTCGATGATGGAGTGGGTACAGCAGCATCGCTGCTTTCCCGGCGTCGCGTAGCCATGGAAATAGTGCCAAAATTTCGTTACGTTTTTTTTTTCCATCCATTTTTCATGATTTTTTAAAAATATTTCTCCGATGACTGGGGCTGTTTTCACCCCCCTTCTCCATCATCGATACAGTCATACAACCCTTGGTGAATCGCCGGGGTATACTAGGCAAACGAGACCGAATTAACCAGGCGCCCGGGTCATCGACGTGGGGACGGCAATATTTCCCCTCTTCGATGGCTGCCCCGCTTCGAACATCCGCCAAAGCTCTCTTCGTGCCGGATCGGTCTACGCGCCGATGAACCGCGGTAGATGCGTTGAGGCTCAATAGCGTGGTGAAGAGGAGGCGCAGATGGGGAGGGGGGCGAGGGATTAGTTAGTTTCGTTGCGAAGGATGTGAGAGTGCCAAGGCGACTGGGGTTAGTGGTGGAAGATACCCTAGGAAAGTGCATCTAGAGGGTGCGGTAGATGTTTCAATGCATACGAGAGAAATCAAGGTAAGACATTCATAGTTTGAAGCCCTGCTCGCAGTACGGTTGGTGTTAGCGGTCCACAATTCGGCAGGGCTACATGCACGTATACACAAATTCCATGATGATTATGGTCTAGGTCTGGCTTGACTCGGCTCGCGGTATCTATTTCTATACGTATTTGTAAGGTGTCCCCACATGGCGCGGGTATCGCTATCTCTATCCTTGTTCGGTGATGTATATTCACCCCTGCAGAGAGAGAGAGAGAGAGAGAGAGAGAGAGAGAGAGAGAGAGAGAGAGCAAGAGACAGAGAGAGTGCAGGATGCATCCTGCGTGTCCTCGTATCGTAGGTGTTACATACGCGTATGGGTGTGGAGAGTTTTGCTCGTGTTTAGTATGTTGAAGCCTAGAGAGAGAGAGAGAGAGAGAGAGAGAACGATGCTAGAGGAGCACTTGGGCAAGTGTACGTTGGGACATAGTACAGTTTGGAGGGAACTGCCGTTCTCCCATTGGCCCCCCGCCCCGCTGTCCACATAGTCCGGTCTCTCAGTGACCGGGGGTGGTGGTGTTCGTGGCGCCAGGGAGGGTGAGGGGGGCGCTCTTCATACTGCAGTCATCGATTCAGGCAGTCATTGGCTGACTCGGTGCCGCCGCCATTTTGAATGACTCCGGGATCAATACGCGTGGTGTGCGGAAAATAAAAGTTCCAGGGCAGCCTCTGCGTTGCCGCGTGTTCCACCCTGGCTGGTGCGGTCCGCCATCGGACCCCGAGCCTCACCCCTTCCTCTCTCTCTCACTCTCACACTCACTTGCTCGCTAACTCTCGAAAACTACCCCAACGGTGATCCTTGCCTCTCCTTGATCATGCCCTCCTCCCCGTAGACCCAGCCCGATGCAACCCTTTGTACAATGCTATGCAATCCTCCACCCCCCCCCCCCCGAGCTCACAAATGGTGCCCAACGCCCTCCCAATTCATGCGCTGACTAATACCATCGAGATAGCGGACTCTCTGCATGCGCGCTACCAGCATCATCGTCATCGACGCACACACATGTAGACGGGGAGTATGAGGGAGACGCCTCTTTCAACGTGGTAAAAAATCGAAAGAACCGATGGAAAGCACACCAAAGCACATCGAGCCTCTCATTCAAACCCAGAGGAATTTGGATGAGGGACTGGTTGCAGACCAGCCCCCTCCTCTTGGCCCCGCGGTTATTGCACAACACCAGCAGCATCAGCAACTCATCCTCCCCCCAACTCGCGGGCTGGTCCTCTGCGAGACATCTTTTGTCACAGGGTTTTCAGTGGGAGGGCTGAAAAGTCATCGTGGTCGAGAAAAATTCTCAACGATCTGGGCCGACTCCACCTCGGCCTGAGTCCCTGTTGCCATTGACAACCATATGGGCTTCCATGGACCTAATCTGGTCCATGTATTACTTTTCCATGGAGCTTTCAATTCTTTGTCCTCTGATCAATTCTCCCCATCTCTGTTTATTCATCATTAATTTTTCACAACCCTGATGATGGCTGATGATGAACATCGTGAAATTGGGCAGGTGGAAAAAAAACGAATTACAAACTGGTATGAGTCTCCTTTCGTCCGGAAAAACTACGGCAACAGGAAGTAACGGTGGCAATTAGAAGAAATACAACTTGAACTTCTGCTAAAATTTATAACAAGGAAGAGTCGATGAGAGCATCACCCCTATGTTGAAATTCGGAAATTTGAAATCATTCGGGAATATCATTTTCTCTCTTTCGTTGAAGTGCACGAACAGCGCCCCCTTTTCACAATTTTGTGTATGAAGCGTATATATAGATGTGCACACATTCCATATACGTTTATGCAGTACTGCAATCATTTTACCCCCACCATCCAGCCCCGTACTGTTCCCGAATGATTTTGCCCTTTCCATACATGTTTTCCAGCATAATTGGAGAACAAGTGTGTGTATGCGAAGTCGAGAGTGGCCATAGAGAATTCTACGGTCCGGTGTTTCGAGGGGATCAATACAGGGGGCCTCGAAGTTTCAAAATGGTGGGGAATCATCGTCATCGCGTCGCTGGCGTTGTTCATCGGCTGTGGTGGTTTCACCAACGCATTCGACGCCATGAACGAGAGAGAGAGAGAGAGACAAAGACAGAGAGAGGGAGGAAAATCTGCACCGATGTCTGCATGGCGCTCGGTTTATTCATGGCGGCCATACGTGTGGCATGACGGGGCGAGTGAAGGGGGTAGAGGGGGGCTGGGAATAAATTTATGATAAATTTATTCGTGCTGATGTATATATGCAAAATATCCAAAGATTCCTTTTTTATAGAATTATACGTTATTGATTTTTAATGATCCATTAAGAGACTGGTGGAGGCATAGGAGGAGTTTTTATGGCCCCAAATTCAAAATGACGTCATGGGTTTGAATTGCCAAAAATTATCATCATCAAAATGTGCAAAGTGATTAACGAGTAAACGAGCTTGAAAGGGTGTCAGTTTGCTGAATGGGACTGATAAAACAAAGGCATTGTCAAAAACTCGACGAACGAGGGAGAGAGGGCGAAAGGCTAAACTAACCAGCAACAATTGGGAATGACAGATCTGACACCTGACGGAAAAATTAATAAGTCATTATAAAAAATAAAAAAAACACCGAAAACCTCACAGAGCTTTCGGGTTCTATATATTGTGAAGGGCGCGAGCGATGCATGCGTACAATTTTTTTTTTTTGTTTTGTATGGCAGTGGATTCGAGAGATTTATCGGATATTGAATTATGCAGGGAAACAGCCTCTTCCTACATCCGCGTCCGTGGGTTTTTCCAATCAAATGACAAATAATGACTGTAGTTTACGTAATTCCGATAATTACGCTAATTTTGGATTCAATTCTATCCGCAGATAATATTTGTATTACCGAATTGTATTGATTACGTGTATGGAATTATTTCATGCATATATGGATTGTTATGTTCGATTTTGCATTAATCATTAGTAATTTTCATTTTTGGTACTTACGTTTTGAACCGAACTAACTGAAACAAGGACATAAGGCTCTCTTGGTAGCAACGACTTTTTTTTAGATCACATTTTTAATTATTAAGAATTTTATCATTTTTTTTCATCTTATTTTTTTTTCTTCTTTTTTTTGAATTTTCTCTCCGATCCCTCGTCCTTTGTTTTTACCCCGATGAGATTTTTTTTCTCTTCTTTTAAAATTTACCCCCGCTTTTTTTTAAATCTAAAGATTTTTCTCAAAACTTGTTAAAAATATACTTTAGTCATATCTTTACAATTTTATTCGTCTAAAGAGTTAGGTTTTTGTTTGTTTGTAGCTTTGTTGTTTCCTCCCTTTGTTCCTTGACCTTGCGTGTAGGTTTGTATATTTTTTTTCTTCTTCTAAGGCAATGCTTTCTTTTTTTTCTTTTGTTTCTTCTTTTTTGTTTCGTGTATAATTTTGTTTCTTTTTTCTTTCGCTCGTACTCGCTTTCCCACTCACTTTTTGACTTCGATTTTTTTGGATTTTCTTTTAGTTTTTTTTTCTTATCACTCGTCGTTTTTTATTTTTTTGGATTTTTTGTTTGTTTTTGAAAAATTTCGAAATGAGACAAAAGTTCCGGCAAATCAATGATGGTCAATTATAAAGATATTTGGCGCGCGATTTTTGTTGGTTTTGTATTTTGTTTCTTTTTTTTTTGCTTTAAAACGTTTGAGAATTTGAGTTGTTTATCAGACTTTTGTTTATTACACAGACAAAAATTTGATATTAATGTGTGTGTGTGCGTTTATATGGTATGGTACTGTTTATTATTTTTTTTACTTTGTTTTGGTTTTAATGTTCCTTTACAAACGGCGGAAATTAATTTTTCAATGAAATAATTACTATTGTAACACATAACAACACAGTGCGACGCGTCTGAAACAAATAAAGACGGGCCGTGTGACCGGTAGTTAGTAGATTTAGCGGCGGCCATGATCGAGGAGCTTTCTGAACGAAGCTGGCTTTGGACCTCACAATATTCAGTATCAAATCCTTATCTTAACTGAAAATCTCATCTATCGAAAAAAAAACATTCAACTAAATAGGGTCATTCAAATAATTCCAAAGAAATTAAAAATACACAGCATCCCTGTATCTATCATCCGCACCCAAAGAAATTCCCCCGAAGATTATAAAGAATTCACGTGAACTGACTCATTGACCCTAGTAATTCGTCAAATCTGCATGTTAAATCGGATCATCGTACCAAAAATTATTTATGAAAACCCCAAAAAAAAAAAAACATTCATGAGCATTCCCTGAAAGGCTTGCCAATGAATGGACCTAAGAGAGAAACAGTCATGAATTCCGGGACTCGCCCAAGCTTATCCAACCGAGAAATTATTTGAATATCCCGCGTCCCGGTTGAAAAAGCTCCGTAAGAAGGGGTCCACGTGATCGTCTGAACGAATGAGCGTCTTTGGTGCGTCGCTAGGCTCCCCCACGCCTGGCTGCCCCGCGTCCCCCGCGCCATTTCGTGTCTAACCGGCCCCACGGCGTCTCTGCCGATTCCCTTTTCGTGTTCGCGCGTCTCCGTCGCGGCGTCGCTCGAGGAGCTTCGTAACCTCCTTGCATCGCGCGATCCTAAGACGTGCTTGCGTCGTACCCCACTCTTATCGCACCCCCCACATTCACCCACTTGCCCCCTCATACCCCTAAAGCCTCCCTCGTGAGTTTGCCGCGTTCCCGCGTCACTTTCCCAGAACTTTTCTTTCGCGGTGTACATCCCCCGACTGTAACCACGTGCAGTGTGCCTCTGAGGAGTCTTGGCAGTGATTCTTCGAACGTCCTTCAAGCTCCTTTACGGAATTCACCCAGCCAACCCACTCGATTCCCAAGATAGGCCACCCTTATTTACCAAGATATCACTGAACATTATCACAGCCGTATCAAAAGGACCGCGCGTTCTCGGCCCCGTCGCTCCACGAACCCAAAAATCCTCGAGACCGCCGAAGTAATTACACTCTTCGAACAGTCTCACAGTTAAAAAACTACGACACATAGCCCGTAAAAATCATAAGTTTCCCAAACAAAGAGAAAAGCCTGGACTCTCAATTCTCCCTCTGATCATGCGAGGTCCTCCAGTTTCATTCAGAAATCAGCTCCGCTCATCTTTGGGAGAGCATCCCCCTGCGGGAATGCACCCCCGTCGTACACGCGAACTCTCATTCAAATTTTTTATCAGTTTTTTTTTTTTTTTTTTTAGTTCGCGCTGAGTAGCTTTTTTTTTCGTTAATCCCGTTTAATGAAATAACACGAATTATCCGATTTGATTTTGGTTTATAACCTTAGTTAGAGGCATTGCGAGCATCCCCGTGTCTGAGTAGCAACTGCGCCGTGGCCCCGTGCCGGGCGTCCCCACCTCACCTCATCGCTGGCCTCTCACCACACACCGCGCGTCTCGCGGCCACCTCACCAAAACCCATCCAAACCCGTACCAACCCTCCTCGGACCTCGCGCTCATCGGGCCGGTCATGCTGGTGCTTTCTCTCCCTTTCTCTCTCTCACTCTCTCTGTGTGTATGTGGCGCTCACCCCCTGGACTAAATCCCTCTCTCTCTCTCTCTCTCTCTCTCTCTTGCTTTCTCTCATTCGCAACTCCCTTTCACCCTGGTTCATCCCCCTATCATCCCTTCGTTCTCATTCTATACGTGTGCAGTTTTGTCTCACTCGAACGTTCCCCAATAATATCCCTATCGCGCTTTAGCATGGAGAGTCCAGCGACGAACGTGCTGAGTGGCCACTGCCCCGATAGAGCGGGGAGTGCACATCGTCCTGATGCTCTCGACCAGTACATACACCCCATCGAATTCAAAAGCATCCAACACACCAGTACGATCGGCTTTCCCTGGCTATGTGCAATAATATATAGCTCAATGTTCGCATGCAAACGTGGCTCAAACAGAGCGAGATGGAACGAACGGTTTATATGTCGTTGTGACACACACACACGAGCACGCACACACACACACACAAACACACTAATACATAAAATGGATACATCATATATCGGCGCACATGGATATTCGTGAACATACACGACAAGGCAGTTGTACATACAGACACATGGACGAGTTTATGTACTCATGGACTGTGGATTTATATATAGGCAGCTTCGTGTGGCATATAAACGAATTTATGTATATAGATGCATTTATACGATTATGTATAGGTGCCAGGCCTACACACAAATGCATTTATGCGAACTTGGACTTATATGCACGCATGATTAGATATACGAATACACATTTACGAGTATTGAAATGGTAGGACTTGGTTTGCCAATGAGAAAATTTTGGCATCATTGAAACCGCCATTATCGATAAATTGCCGCTGTGTGTTGAATTCATATATGTGCACAACGAAACATTTTTGCATATATATACATGTGCACATAAACGAATTTGTTTATATGCACTTAGGGTAAATGTATAGATATACGAATGCTTTTATTATCATTGAAATTGGGAGGATTTTGTTTTATAACAAAACACAAAAAATTGTAATAATTTAATTGAGTGTCATCGAGAAACTGCATTGTGATAACTCATTCTACTGCAGTGTATTGAATTAATGTATTAGTGTAAAATGAATGTGATATGCATATGGATTTATTAGCATCGAATTCGAATGATTTTGATTATTTATGAATAAAATAAATAAATAAAATTTTGGAAACATTGAATTCGACATCATCGAGAAATCTGACTATGATAAATTTATGTATGTATATCCACAACGAGGCATTTTTACATACATATATATGGATGCAGTTGTGCATACATATATACGAGTTTGTGTGGACATGAAGTAATTTATTTATATGCACTTTGGTTAAATGTACAGATGCACAAATGCATCTATTAGTATTCAAATGGAAGGACTTTGTTGCTAAAAAAAAACAATTAAATTATTAAACCGAGCTTTATGGAGAAACTGGCATTGTCGGAACTTAACTCCATTATACTGTGTTGAATTTATTTATGTGTAAAATGAATGTTATGCGCGAATGGATTTATTAGTATCGAACTGAGAGGATTCCATTTGTTAATAAATAAAATGAATAAAATTCTTGATTCATTAAAGGTTTTGATTCATCGAGAAACTGAACTCTGTTAAATTCATTTATATCAATAATGGAGCATTTCTGCATACACGAGTTCACTTATTCACGCACCGTCGAATTATAAACACATATAGATAAGTTGGCATTGAATCGCTGACACGTTTTTTTTAAATCGAGAAAAGAGTTTGTTAACTGTTAACAAATCTTTTGTTGAATATATGGCAAAATAAATATTCAGAATTATTGTTTCTAAGCTTTAATTGAGCCAAATAAAGATTTGTTAATTATTATCAAATGAGTTTATTTATTTATTTGGCCCAATTAAATCTCATTTGACTTAAGCAAAATTTGTAATAATAACTAAATATTTATTTGTCCATATCTAACAAAATATTTGTTAACAGTCACGAAACTCTTTTGTCAGTTTTCATTCTAGGTGCACACGAATGCATTTATATGCACTTGGGACACATGCGTAAGATATACGTATGCAATTTATGTATTTTCAAACAAGATGATTTTGTTTCATAAAAATAAGAAAAAATGAAATCATTTAAAGCTCCATCATTGAAAAACTTCACCGTGTTAAATTCTCGTACGTGCAAGGCAAATGTGATACACGAATGTATTTGTGAGCATTGAAAAGGGAGGATTCGGTTTTTTGACCAAACAACATTTTTGGATTCGTCGAATCCGCCATCATTGAGAAACTGCACTGTGCACTGCACCTCAGTGGTGATCATCGCGGGGTTTGGGCATCGTCATTGGAGCTGCATCAACGTTGCAGCCCTCTCGTATTTCGAATCGCTACCGCTGACCACAACTCGCTCGTCGCGCCTCCAGGCTCGAGAAGGGCGACGTGCTTTGCCCGATGCTGGGAAATTCTGCGCCTGGATTCCTTCCCCTCGGGCGAGCCTTTCCTTCGCTCTCTATCCGCTATACAATGATGCTGAACTTGCGTATCTACAAGCTTCCATACTCCACCGTTATTGCACTACATTACTCTGTACGATATATAGCATTTTACACACACACACACACACACATATATATATATATATATATATATATATACTATATATATGTATACACGAAAACGTACGAACATTGTGAACGCGCCACGTTGTTACATCGTCATGGGTTCTACGTGGGTTTATCCTCGAATGGAGAAGCATGCGATACAACGAGAGACAGAAATAACAGAAATTCTTTGTACCAGCAGACCCTGCTAGGGATCGAACGATACGCACCCTTGCTTGATGGACCAGGATGAATATGTGCTTGAAGTATGTGCAATCAGTATGTGCTTGATTTGTATCAGAAATAAAATGGTAAATCATTGATAAATTTCCACATGAATTTTGCTGATTTCAATATAGCAACGCAATTTCGGTCTTCCAATGGGCTGTTATGAGATATTTTCACCTGGCATAGTTGAAATATTCGACAAATTGTGAGAGCCAAATCGTCATCGTATCGAATGTATTCGGAATAATTATTGATTATTATGCAAAAATACCAGACTTTTTGTATAATATTTTGTGCCATGGAGCATACACCGACCGATATAAAGTGACCTCCATGGATTATTTGGATGTTTTTACATTATACGATCGAAATGGTCTGACGGTTTTTTGAAATGTATCCAGTTCATAATGGAATGGGAATTTTCCATAAGATAAGAAGCATCGAAATATCGATGGTTTATTAGCAATTAGATCCATCTTAGAGAATATTAATGAGAGAAATAAAAAATCTCCACTAAAATGGGTGGAATCAACTCATAATGAGACAAGTTTGATACGAGCATGAGAGTCTAAGTTTATTGGACATTCAAGCCATCATCAAAGATTTCACAATAAATCACTCAAAATTCGAAATAGTATAGCGTGAATATACTTCATGATTTTGAGATTCCACAATTTTTCCTAATTTGATATTGAATGGATCCATTTTACAAAGTTGCAGTGCTTTATCTTGCTCGATGGGCAAAATTCAGTTCACGCAAATTATCATCCTTTCACCATTCATTGGAGAATTGGTCAGGTAATCTACGCCAAGAGAAAAGATTCAGTAGAATGAATTAAATTTTATTTGAATCTTAACCCACTGAACTTTTACTCGATTCTGAATAAGTCATAGATTCACACTTTAAATCTTTTATTTGACTTGCCTTGTTCACGCACTCCACCATAACCATAAATATATTCGTTTAGTTAAATCAATCAAATAATTCAATTGTAATCAATTAAAAGAATTCAAATATATACATTTATGTATTTAACTTTATATAAAAATATTTTTTTGTGGCTTCAGCTTTGTCATATGCTGACATCTTTAAGAAACTTTGTCTTCTCGAAAAGGACCATCAGGATTTCAAAGGTGTTGAGGAGACTCGACGATTTCTGTATGGATTTAAATCTGGCTAGTTCGTCAATGGTTTCTGACTAGAATCTTGAATATTTTTTCCAGTCGAATTGTTAAAGAAAATAGCCTTCCAGCTTCCGGTGGTCATTGGTTCTTTTGAGGAATCTCATTGAGATGTCCTGAAGGTAGCATGTTTAAGCGTCTACGTCAAAATAACCAACGATAAATTAATCCCGGAAAAATATCTACACATGAAATATCAAAAAAACTACTACAACAAATTTCATTAGTATTCCGTTACCAAATATTATTTTGTAATAATAATAATAAATAACATTCGATTTTTGTCTCGGTGATTATTTTTACGTTAATTTTTTTTTCTCCTTGATATTCTGGGTTTTTGGTAAATTTTTACTGTTCAATTTGGGAATATAGGTGTGACCAGCTTTATGAATGAAAGTAGGGAGTGGAACCCTCTTTCTACGTGAACAGCTTCAAAGGAACCCCAATGGATGGTTACCTAGGACAAACAGAGACCGTAGGAAGATTCAAGGGACAAAAAGATGTTGTAGAATCGTGACATCATCGTGGTGTTTCCTTTTCCTTCATTCATGAGAGGAGAGACATTGGTTCTCGTATACTGTGAGCCAGGAAAGCATTTTGGTTTCTCTCGTAATTGTATCGATTGTCTTAGGGTTGGCACACTGGAGACCCGACAGCATCAACAGCTTCCGACCGTTACACGCCATCCTGAATGGTATCCATACCCTCTGATATCCCCCCCCCTCTCTCTCTCTCTCTCTCTTTATTTCTGTCCCTCCCCCTGTCACCCCAAGCCTTGATGATCCCTCATCTCGTCTTGTTCTGGACTCTCTCCTTTGCGTGCAAGGGAGAGGTCCAGAAGTCCCTTGCGTGCAAGGGAGAGAATCCAACTCACCCTCGTGCTCTCTTGCTCACGTGAAACTCGTCACTACGAGGGGTGACCCCTTTGTTATTTCACCTCTAACGTAGTGCCCTCCGCGCACTTTGGCGCTGATTCTTGCTCCGCTGATGCTGTGATTCCGGTCGAAGAATAAAAAATTCTGTCACTGGATCGAGAGTTTGACCTCAATAATTTTTTACATGTGGTACACGATGTTGAACGAAGAATAGGGGATGTTTTTTTTTCTTCTCTCAAGGTAGCGAAAGGATTCTATTCTGCCCAAAACACCGAATGTTGAAACATTTTTCAATTGTCCATCAATCATTTTTATCTTGTTTCGATTATCGAATTCTTGCCTTAAATACTACAAAGTTTTCCCTGATTTACTTCGGCTATGTTTGAAGGAGAATTGGATGATTTTTTAATTCTCAATGATGGTACTGTGACAAGACAGAAGTGTGATGTGATGAGGAAAGGGTTCAAAGGGATACACGAGGGTTCGTTATAATAAACACAGGGACTTGGGTCAGGTCAGAATGACCATACCAATTGTATCTTCGCGTTGCATTTTGCACGCACACACAGCCATGGATATAGATACACATACCCATAAGCACAGACAGGACCCATAATTCCATCAGTGTTCGACCAATTTTAGGGTGCTGCGATAAAACAATGGGGGGATGAATGGTTTTTTTTTTTTTTTTGTTGGTCGGGCAGCTGCGCTCAACGGAATCCCGAGGACGAACCATCGGAGAATTTACGGACCAGCGATGGACATGGGGTAAGATTTGGGTCCTGGGTGTCATCGTTATTATTATTATCATGATTTTGATTATGACAATCATCGGGGCCTCGTATGGGACAATGGCCAAAATGGAAAGGTGCGCAGAGGCCTTCGAACCTTCTGGGTCCTTTGAAAAATTGTTGTTTCATTCATTATGGCAGATGTATGCAATTCGCATATGGTGATTCAACTGAAGACGATTCATGGATTTTTTTTTTTTAAACAATTTATATATTTTTAGATGAACGAAAAATTACTCAGTCGAGTAGATTTTCATTCAGTGATTCATCATTAAAATATTTGATCGAGTAAATAGTTACAAATGGTTGAAAATTGTGAAAATTTCAAAATGTGCATCATTTTTGAGAGAATTGAGATTTTTAATATAATTCGCAATTACGATGGGGATGAACTTCGTTCAAATTATTTTTTAAACGTCGAAAAATTTGAGTCTTTTCATTTTTTACAATATCATTTTCTTATATATACATATTTTTCTTTTTTCATTAATGAATTAAAGTCACTGCTGTGTGTATACTGACTTGGGACAAACAGAAAGTCTTTATAATCCTGAATGAACGATCGGTGAGGTTGTGTGACGAGTAGCCTAAGAAAATCCGTGATTTCTCTCGCCTACATCACGTGAGACACCCTCTTGGCTAGTCGCCTAATGACCGGGAGGCTCACTCGCTCGCTCACTTAGACCCGCTGAGGCTCGCGAGGTTTCAGTTCCAACGGAGCAGGGACGAATTCGCCATGAACGTTCTAGGGTAATTAGTAAAAACAAAGAACCTTCAACGAGGGCCATCCCGCCCTCTTTTCCAGCCCCAACAAAGCAGCCGAAGGAAACGTGAAATGGCCGGGCTCTGGTGAGAGAAAGAGGGAGCAAAGAATGCGCGAGATGCTCGTGACGATTCTTAGACTTGTGGACGATAAAATCTAAATGGGAAAGTAATCTTTTCGACTCTGAGAACGAACGAAAATAGCAAGAGAGAAAAAGAGAGAGAGAGAGAGAGAGAGAGAGAGAGAGAGAGAGAGAGAGAGAGAGAGAGAGAGAGAGAGAGAGAGAGAGAGAGCTTTACTTTTTGTTCACTTCTGGTTACATCGTCGTCTTCATGGACCGCAAATGAAGTTTGAAGTATGAATTCTGAAATGTTTCTTCAAAGATATTTTTCGAGCGCACTCATTATTTTGATCATACCGACCATATTCGTAGGGCCCGAGCAAACATTTTTTTTTCCACAACATCCCTGCACATTCGAGGGTGGTCTTTGGGGTTGTCCCATACGCTGGGCGAGCAGACTCTTCGACCACCTTGTCGGTAAAATTTTTAAAAGGTCTCGTTCGACGCTACTACAAACTTCAAAAGAATCAAACGCTGACATTACAGAAGCAATTATTTTCCATTATCGAATTAATGGCTTGTAAATCAATTATATTTTGTCGTCAGTACGCTCATGTC